>CM075013.1:6297720-6318782 GCA_037576675.1 Pangasius sanitwongsei | reverse complement strand
CAAATAGTGTCACTGTGTTAGAACCCTGGATAGATAGATAGATAGATAGATAGATAGATAGATAGATAGATAGATAGGTGCAAAATTTGGGAAAAAATATTGGTAATATTGTGTAGTGCTTTGGACATGATTAGTTTTTTATAATAAGATTTTCTCCTCATATCTCTTTCGAGAAACATGGAGCAGGGATGATTAGATGCTGGAAGCTGGTACCATGGAATCTGAAAAGGTCTCCAATAACACCTTTTCGAGCACTTCAGTGAAATGAGCCGTTCGCTAAAGGTGCGCCTGGGAATCACACCATAGCATATATTTTCACCACATGCACTTCTCTGTATGACTGGATACTTAGAAAATGTGGAACCCTGAAGGCAGCGGTTCTCAAACTGGGTGTCCACAGAGGGGTGCCAAAGCTGTATCTCATTTTTAATTTTGTCAATTAATTAAATCTGCTTTGGACAAATGTAAAAAAGTTACTGAGAAACTGCAAACATCTTCTCATTTGAAGACTTTTAAAAAACTTAAAGTTACAGCTTTACGTCTGACTGTTATAAAGCATCTCCGTAAAGCTGTTTATGGAGACTCCTTCCATAAACATCTCCTCATAGAAAACTTCACTATATCAACAATTATATGCTTTTATTTGTACAAATAACATATTTTTGTTTATGTGGTGTGTTTGCTATACAAGTACCAGCATAAGTTGTTGCTACAGAAACGCTATATTAATATAAATTTGTGATTTGTAGTTGCACTATTGTGAGAGCTGCTGTTATAGAAGACTAATCAACATCTTCTGACCAATCCGAATAAAGAATTCAACAGTGCTGTGGTATAGCTCATTATATAGGATCAATAGGAACGGATCCTACAAGAAAACTTTCACCGACTGTCAGATGAAGTGTAAAACCCTGTGAAAGCTGCAGTCTCTATGTGTCTGAAGTCTGAACTTTCCTGCGGTTTGTTGTGAATGAAGGCTGTCAAAGAGATTTTTAGCTTATGGAGAGCCTGAATTTAAAGTGATCTTTCCGGATATTTATAAAAAAAAAAGCACTTTGTATCTTTATTGTTTGTCCTGGATTTATTATGGTACAAAACTTGCTGAAAATAACTTTGCCCAAATCTGCTCTATTGTCTTCTTTTTATTATTTTGTCTTTTTACTTTCAGCAAACAAATCAGGAAAAACCTTTATTCTGCTTCTTGCAAATCCCACATGCTGCCTGTGAATGATGTTTTCAATATTTTTAACATGCAGTGATTCAGAAGAGAGAGAAATGCATTAAAAATAAGAACAGATAAAATGATGAGCAAGTGTTGAAATATTTCAGATACTGTTCACATGCATGCAGTCAGCCTCATTTATCTATCTTTTGCATTAAAGTTGTGTGTAAATGTTTTTATAAGAACATTCCTGCCAGATTAACAAAAAGTTTTGCTGATTTTCTTCATACTTGTGTGTGTATGTTGAAAAATCAGCCATAAATTGCACCATAGCTGTTTTATATTTAGCCACACCTACAAAACTCCATAAAAGGCAAAGCTCACAGAGAGCTGAAAACACCCAAATGCTGATTAAACAGTGAAACAATGCCTCTTAAGTGTGGCGAGAGCTAAATCTTCTAGTAACGCAGCTCAGCCACTGCAGCGAGTTGGCTACCATGGACACACACTAACTCTTCTGCCTTCAGTAGAGTGCCATTACTTTTGTCCTAGTTGAACAGCTACCCATATTTGTTTTTTTTTGTGTTTGTAATTCATTTTTTAAAGTCATTAATATGAAACAAGGTTCACATTAGTGTTTCTCCTTATACCTAAATTTACACAAACCCAGGAGCTCTTGTAGGATATGAATATTTTTTTTTTCCTGAACTGGATTTCCATGAAAGCTACATTTTTTTGTGTCAGTGTTCCTGTGGACAAGTACTCATGTTGATAAATGAGTTCATGAACCAGTTCCGATCAATGACCACTGGAATCCTAACGAAGCCATAGGCAGTGAGACAAACCTCCCTGAGACAAGAGTGAAATGTTTGTCAGGGAGCTGACAGAAAGGGTTAGTGCTTCTCCATCTTAAGGCTTTGTTTAAATCCACTGGGCGTGAAGAGAGAGATGAGCTTGGAGGGGAAGGAATACAGACCTTCCGCATGAATTGTGACAAACAGAAAGGGGATAAAAGTTCAGCCAGAGGTTGTTTGGGAAACTTAGAATGCAAAGTCTTTTGTAGTGAATCTAATCCAACTGGATGGTCAGGGGTTAAAGGGTATAAAGTAAAACCTTTTAGCATCAGTTCAGGACACACCACATTGACAAATGACAATTACAATGCAATGTCAACACATTACACATTATCTGCACACTTTCAAAATTTTTCATCACACCTTTTCCACTTCCTCGGCTAATTCTCCAGGGAGTTTTTTTTTTTTTTTGATTTGGACTGTATGTGCTGGGAGCAGAGAAATCATAAAACTGTAGTGTAACAGTTGTGTAAAACCTGAGTCAAGAACCAGGTTTAACACAATTACATGAGTGTTTGGTTGAGAAGTCTCTGTCACACGTTCCTCAAGGAAAACATAAAACACAAAACATAACATACAAACCATTGGCAAGATATTATCTATATTATTAATAGTATTAGCAGGGAAGCTGCTTTAGATAGGCCAGTTTGCTGTACTAGCAGGGGCGGCTGGTATAAATGGGCTAGCAGGGCTAAGACCTGCTGTCTTTCAAAGGAAAAAAGAAATCAATATAAGGTTTTATTTTTTGTATCCATATCAGATTATTTGCAAAAAGAGGATTTTTGGAGTTTTGTGGAATAGAGCGTGACAGCACTACCAATGCTCGTAAGAAAAATATGCAGAATGGAATGAAGAAGCAAGAAGGGACTGATTTCTTCCTAGGTCAGACTGTAGAACCATGCAGCCTAGCAGTGACAGTTGTATCGGCGATTATACATGGTGATTATGTGTATAGGTGATTGTACACCCTATATTTGATCTCTATTTGTGTTGATATTTTTCAGAAATTCCATAACATATCATGAGCAGTGATTGAGAAGGCACGCATGAAATACAGCCATGGGTGTAAAGAGCATGAACAACGTGGATTATTTACTCTATTATCCTTTTGTGTCCACATGCCTTTGGAGGAGAAACTAAAAGAAACAGAAAAGGACAGATGACAGAACTGTAAGTTTAATGTTTTTTTGTTTGTTTGAATGAAAGTGTATAACTGTTCTGTTTGGTATTCAGAGGAATACCAATACCAGAGGAATACCAGTCTTGAAATACTTTTGAAATACAAAAATTAGAAATCACAAATCTACTTATTTATCTTTAAGTCTATCTTCAAGTGTCTGTGTGTAATAATTTGCTTCACATCATTCTTATTGTCACTGATGATACCTAGTGACATAATGCATTGCTCAAAATGAATAGTCTCCTTGTTGAGGTATTGATAAATATTCAATTTTATCCCTCACCTCTAACACCATGACTAGTCATCAGCCCGCACTAGTATTATTACTGACATACTGTAAGAGTTCCTATTTGATAGCTAAGATGTGTCCTCATCATTGAATGGGGCTGAAAAAACATTATTGTTTACAAATGGTAATGGGACAACCATGTGAATTTATCACAAATACATGAAATTAAGACTTATTTCTCTTCTTCTCTAAGAGCTTGAGGACTTGTTTAAAGCATCATTGATCTTTTAAAGAAGGTCTCTGGCTCAAAGCTTAGATTATGCCTTTTATATCTCTCTCATTTGTTCTGCCAGCTTTGTCTACTTTCTGAACTCCTTCACTGTCCTTCTGTTTGCTCCCAACAGTCCATCTGTCCTGTTCTGTTGTGCGCTCTAATAATTTAACCCTTGTAACCCTTGCGTTCGAGTCAGTGTTCCATCTGTAGTGTTTGAAGCAAAAGCATGTTTAAAGGGAGACTGCAGTGAGAACTTGGGGAGAGAATATGGTGTGGAAGAACATGGTAAGGGAGAACCCGGTGAGAGAGAATGTGAAGCAAGAGCAGGATGATGGAAAACGTGGTGAAGGGGAATACAGTGAGTGAGAACATGGTGAGTGAGAACATGGTGAGGAAGAACACAGTGAAGGAGAACATGATGAAGGTGAACATGGTAAGGAAGAACATGGTAAGGGAGAACATGGTAAGGGAGAACATGGTGAGGGAGACCATGGTGAGAGAAAATGCAAACAGAGTAAGCATCCAGGTAAGGGAAAATGTGGTGAGGAAGAACATGAAAAAGGAACACTGTGAGGAAGAACACTGTGAGTGAGAACAGTGAAGACAGTAAGGAGAACACAGTGAGGAAGATGGTGGTGAGGGTGAAAATAGTGAGCAACACCACAGTGAGAGAGAGAACACAGTTGGAGAGAGGAGAGGGAGAATGTGGAACATGGAGAGGGAGAATGTGAAGGCAGAGCATGATGATGGTGGAAAATGTAGTGAGGAAGAAAGAAGTGAGTGAGAACACAGTGAGGAAGAACATGGTGAAGGAGAACATGGTGAAGGAGAATGTGAGGAGAGAAACTGTGAAGGGAGAGCATTGAGGATAGTGAAGGAAAACATGGTGAGGGAGAAGAGTAGAAACCTTAGATAAAGTGTGTTGTTATGAGGGAGGGAAATGTAAGCCTGGGGGTTTAGTGGGTTGTTACAGTCTGGATGTTTCAGCCATTAATCTGTAAGAAACATACTTAACAGCAAATTGGCAGCATGCATCATTGTGCAAATGAGCAAAGGTTCTTGATGTGCTTGTGGTTTATGTGCAGAATAATGAAGTGCAGACATTAACCTTGCCCACTGTCTGAGTCTCAAGAGCCAGTTAATTAACCACATTCCATATCAAGTGTTTCACCCGCTGTGACCAAGAGGTACATGTCAACATTGCAGAATACCGGGCCAATCTTCATTTGTACATCGTAATTGTTGAATTTAACAATGTGTCCAGCCAAACCAAAACACCAATCTCAAACCTAAACCCAAACCCCAAACCCAAACTGCAACTCCAAATCCCAAACTCAAACCCCAAAGACCAACCCTCAAAGACAAACTAAAAGACCAAATTCAAAGTCCAAGCCAAAACCCAAACCCCAACCCAACCCAACCCCCAAACCCAAATCAAAACCCCAAACTCAAACCCAAAGCCCCAAACCATAACCTCAAAAACAAACCCCAAACCATAACCACAAACCCAAACCACAAACCCAAAAGCACACACCCAATCCTCAAACCATAACCCCAAACGCAAAACTGACACCTAAACCCGCAACGCCAAACTCAAACCTCAAACCCAGCTCCAACCCAAACTGAAACACCAAACTCAAACCCCAAATCCAAACTTAAAGATACCATTTAAAGATGGACGTTAGTAAATATCAAGGAACCAAGCACACACACACATTCACAAAGTGATATCACCAATCCATCTACTGGCATGTTTTCAAGAGACTGGAGCTGAAGGAAACCCATGCAGACATGGGGAAAACATGAGAAACTCCACATAGACAGTAATCCGAGCTCAGGATCTAACTGGGGACCCTGGAGCAATGAGGCAACAACACTGCCCTCTGTGCCACTGTAGTTAAAGCATATGAAAGAAAATCCATTTTATTTACAAATTATTGGCAGACCATATGGAGTATGAATGAAATTCAGCAGATGGTGCTGATATCTGAGTATAATTAATTAAACCCAGCATTTTGTACTGAATGCATTTTTCAATCTGTCACTATTTTTCTTTTTTGCTTTTACATAATGATGGTGTTGTGGCCTGCTTGTTTGACATTTTACAGCTTCACAGATAACAGTCTATAAGATCTGCTTTAATGGACTCGTTCTATTGATTATACAGGTAATAGAGGTAAGAGTGACTCAGACATCATGTCCCCTATATCCTCTGTCTCTTAAGAGGGTTTACTGTACTTTAAGATATACAGCCTTTAATCCAGAATTTGCAGCCCTCACAGTTTTTCATAACTTCCTTTGTGGGATAAAATACACTATGCTAATGTAAACTCAGTGACAGGTCATTATAAAGGATTATATTTGCACTGTAAAGGTGATGCATCTTTATTTGTAGCCGTGCAGCAGACAACGCTGTACACGTATAAGCATTACTTAAGGCATGTAACTGATGATTGATCACCTCAGGGAATCTCAGCTGTTTTTACTCTGTCGTCCATCATCTCAAGGCCGTTGTCGTTGTACAATATTTCCACCCAAATATGTAAGCAATACAGTGTGTTAAAGGAACGGCTGGTGAAATGAGCGCAGTGATAGATCACCGGCACTGTTCTGCCTCTGGAATAACACGGTGGCGTGACAAATCCAGAGAGCTGTAATATTCAGGCTCATTGCTCTGACTACTGGAGTGATCACATCCTTGAGAGGGAGCGTTTACTTTTCTACTATCTCTCCCAGTCTGATACTAATGCCTCTTTTAAACATGTCAGTTTCTAAGGACAAGCTTTATTTAGCCTGTTAGTTTATGCTTATTATGTTTATTCAACACTTAAGGGCAAAGATGGGAACAAGTTGACTTTAGATTGAGGATTCATTAGTAAACGCTACTTAAAATAGTATGCATTATGAAACAGTAATAAGTCTAATAACCATTAACTAATGATAGTAATGTATTAATAAGTGTGCATTAAAATAAAGAATAAAACATATGAGAGCATACTGTTATAGGAAAATAACCAACAACAGGGTGGTGTGATGAAGCAGATTTACTATTACTACTTCAAAGTTGATTATTTTGTAATAGTAACAGTACATCTCAAAGTGTTATATTCCTCTATACTACAGCAATTTGCCTACAATTATAATTTATATTTATTAAATAATGACATGTCATACTTTTTTAATCCATTTATAGTTACATTTATTGTTGTGGAGCATCCACAAACAATTTAGTTCCTGTTACCACTTCTGTTACCTAGCAGCTATAAGCAGTCGTTCCCTCATCAGCCTCTACGTTTTTTCACTGACTTGAAGTTAATAAGACAAAACAACATAGTTTGTCATGTTACAGAGAAATAGTTTGTCCTGAAGATTTTCCTCTGGTGGAAAACGTACTAACTGTTCCAAATCACGGACACTGAATGCACTGAGACTCCTAAACATAAACTTTAAGTAAACGTGTCTTTACATTTACATTATCAACAGGTATACATTTTCTTCATTAAATAACTTTTTTTTTTTTTTAATTTTACAGCATATCTGAGCTATATAATAAACAGTAACATCGGAGTACATTAATATTACCTTGTGATTTGAATTACAGCTGCTGTTAAAGAAAACTAATCAGAGTCGAGAAGTCAACAGGGTTGTTGTATAATAAGGTTTGTTCACTACTATCAATCTGGAAACTCAGGCTGTTTCTGTGATATTATCACCAGTTTGTGATAATAAAGGCAGTTTTCACAAACAGCCCCAGTCCATGTTTCAAACCCATACAAGACTTTGCCTTTTTACTGTAATATCGACTCTGATATCACCATGGAGTGCATTTCATTTGCATTAGTCGGTTTTGTCCAGGCTGTTGCATTATCCAGAGCAAACACAGTCCCCCAGGGCCTTACAGCAATGGAGGGGAATACCAACAGAGGGGAATTTAGAGCATTAGGTATAATTAGAAGCACAAGCACACACTCTACAGCGCATATTAGGCTCAATAACACCAGCAAATGGCACTAGACAAAATGTAATAACATGACAAAAATGTTCAAGGGCTTGGTATGATGGTAGTAACTTTGAATAGTTTGTACGCTTGTCCGAAGCATTTGTTTCATATAAGATATGGCATTATGGAAACCAAAGCAAGTGCAATTCTTCTTATAATTCCAGCTTCCCATCAGATCAGATCAGTGTAAGTTGTGAAAAGTGGATATCTGTTCTGGCTCTGCACATCTCAGTGCATAATAGGACATGAATATGGATGACAGCATGGTCCCCGAATCCCCCAGCTTTACTCCCCCCGCTCTTGAAGACCAAGTTTAATATTTCACTTAATTTTCTGAGAGGCTCAGAGTGTCACAACGGGTTACGCCAGGGTGAGAAAGATTGCTCATGGGAAGGGGGTTGGGGTAGTATGAGTGTGTGTGTGTGTGTGTGTGTGTGTGTGTTGGGGGGGGGGGGGGGCATAGAAAAGGTACTGATATGTGATCTTGCGGTCATGTTGTGTAAAGCTGATAGAAATGTGGTGAACCTGTCTGACCTTGTCGATGATTTTCCTCATGCAGATTTCTCATACAGAATGATTCAAACTGTAGATGCTGTCTGAATTCAGATTTGTGTCTCCTTCCAAGACATATTAAGCAGTGAGATTATATTCATATTAGTCATTGCAGGGCTATTAAAGTTTTACAATTTTTAGGCTATTTTATTAGTGCAGCAAAGAATGCATCAGACTGCATTTCAATTAACGGCCATACCTAGACTAAAAAATAACATTTCCAGCGTCCGTGCTTCTTTAGGCTCAACAGTTATCAATGAAAATCAACAAATGAGTGTAATAAATGTGCAAAATAATAAATAGGTGTATGATATTACACTATTTAGGGATTTTCCAATTTTTAAAATACACTAGTGTGGAAGATCTGCTGTCAGATGTAGCTCAGCTGAAATGAGTGCTTCTGAAATTGAGAGTGCACAGAGTGGAAGCTCATGTCCATCAGCAGAGACATCCTGATAGCTCAATGACTAACCTTCCTTAGATGGAGGATGTGATGTCGGCAGAACCATTTTTTAAAACAGTTTATTAAACCAAAAAAAACCAAAAAAAAAACAACAACCAGATACTAGACACTAGCTAACTCTAGCTACTAGCTTGATAGCTAGTTAGCCACAATCTTTTCCATTTCAAATACACCGACAAGCAGAAGCAGACAGCAGAAAGCAGACACATCTAATTTATTAGCATTCATTTCCTAAAGTTGTTTAAGGTCCATTTCTCCTTTTCTGCTTTATTCTTTTTTGCATTTTTCCACCCTTGAGAGATATAAATGCTTCATGATCACCGCTTCTCCATGATCTTCTGACATTAGTTATGTTAATTAACTATTCTGGTCACACCACAAGGGGGCCCCCTGCATCTACCATATACATAAACATTTTTGTCAAATGTAAGACCCCGGTGTGTGAGGGTGTGGAGGAAGACTCAGGAGACAGGCGGAATTTTAGCTGAGCTCCAGGCTTGCTTTTATTCAGTCCACTTTTCAACTCACTTTTAGCTCAACAGAAACGGGTCTGGCCCGGACTCGCAGCTTTTGCTCCTTCAAGTTCAAATTCACGCTTCGTGGTGTGTGTGCGTGCGTGGGTTTATGTGTGTCTCGCAGGCTCGCAAGCAGTTATATCACACTCCCTCTCTCTCTTTCACCGGTTATGGGAGTCACTGTAAGCACAAAGAGACACAAATAAGTAGACTGACAGTAATTAGACACAGGTGAGAATCATCACGCTTTACCTGCTGGTTCGACCTGCCTCCTCTCCGTCCACAGCTGATGCTCGATCATGCCCCCGCTGCCACACCAAATGATAGTAAAATGTGCTTTTTTGCTTAGCTATTTTAAAAATCATGGGGCCCTCTGGTGGTCCTAAGCAAACTCTTATAGCATGATATAAAACACTGTGAACCTCAATAACATTCAAATATGAGTCTGGATTGGCCAAAATCAGCGGATATGCACCGCTCTAAACTAGCTGAGTGGGATTGAATAGTGCAACAGAAT
Organism: Pangasius sanitwongsei; assembly: GCA_037576675.1. Taxonomy (NCBI): domain Eukaryota; kingdom Metazoa; phylum Chordata; class Actinopteri; order Siluriformes; family Pangasiidae; genus Pangasius; species Pangasius sanitwongsei. The sequence continues at coordinate 6,309,036 of CM075013.1, read as the reverse complement.
TCATTCTAACAAAGTACATTTAGCCTGCTTTCTTTCTTCTGCCTTGCTATTTTTTCCATCTCGCTAATGAATTTATTAGTCAACTCTTAACTCCTATACAAGCTAATATTTTCCTTTCTGACAGTCGCTTTCATACAATAATCCACCTTGAATTAATATTTGACATTTTTTGACACATTGCCATGAACTAATGCTGAGGCAGCATTAAAAAAGAACACAAAGTGCTTTGATTTGAAAAGAAGCAGAACAGATAGCATTAAAATACCTCAGAGATACCAGCGGTATGGTAGCAGTTTTACAAGGATGACAGATCAATCAGTCAGTGAATGTAGAACAATGTAGCAGTGCCACACCACTGTGTGCACAAAACCTCAATGGGTTCCCAGTAATGCCTTCAATAAACACTCTCATCGAGTTTGGGGATCATTGCTATGCAAAGTGCTCCTTTGAGGACGGCAAATGAAACAAAACCCATTTTGCCCTTGAAATAGCCTCAGCTCCGGATTGATTGATAACCTGTTCGTGCATGACCTCCGTGTTGAAGCAGGAACACAGGAAAATGAATATTTAATGAGTATGTTTAGAGGATGCAAAGACATATTTAGTGTTTTTTCCCCCCCTGTGATGTTAGTAAAGAAAGCACGGCAGATGCTCATGGGAACGCTGGGTTTAGATTGGGCTTTATGGTGGTTTATGTGAGAGGCTCCCAAGGGCTTCATGGCTAACTTCAATTTGCAGAAACCTCGCAGTTGTAAATGAGTGCCCAATGAACAGCCTTACATTGGTCGTTCTTTTGCTTATGGCAGCTTACGGAAGCTTCAAGTGTAATTCTCCTGCATAGTTGTGTCACCACAAACTGGATTATAGACGTGTGGCTCTTGTGAAGAGACCCGAGTCCCTCGGCGGTTGTGTTCAAGGTCGAACAACCCCTGATTATGTGGACATTCATGCTACCATATAAACACATTTGAATAACACAAATCCATAAAGCTATTGAATGTATTATGTATTCAGATTTGCATTTATTTCCTTGGGAACATGCTTCTATCAAATCGAAGCTGAGCAGTGGAGGATTAAAGGACTTGCTCTGGAAGCCAACAATGAGAGTTTATCAGTCAAGGGATTTGAAATATCAGGTTGTCACTCCTGTACGTCCTCCCTTGCTAAGCCACTACTGCCCTTGATTCAAACGCATCTGATAGTTTTACAATTAAATACTCTAAGAAACACAGTTTTATAAAACTATGTTATGTACTAGAGGTTACATAGATTAGTTGAGTGATACATTCACTAAGTGAGGCAGACATCACACTGGTGAAAAAATGTACAATACAATACAATACACAAACGGTGTTTTTCACTGAATAGATGAAGACTTTGCTTTTCAGTGTGATATGTTAAAATAACTAATAAAAAGGATTTTAAATCCCCTGCTGATCGCTTTTCAGTAAAGAGGTCATGTGACACAATGCAGTGAAAGATTTGCTTTTCAGTATGGCATGTTTTCTGCATGTCTGTAATGAAAGCAATGGGACTGGTTTTTTTTTAAAAACTCTCAAAAGAATTCTCATCAATCCCACCCTCTCCTGCAGTTACTACCAAGAAGATAAACAAATATAAACATATAAACAAAGTAATTTACACCACAGCAACCCTGATCAGAATAAAGTTACTAAAGTTGAGTGAATTAATGAACAAATCCCAATTTACTCCAGACACCGTAAACATTTGCTCAGCGCCATCTGAGCACTGCGTTATATCCAGTATGCTAGCACGCAGTCAATGTGACCTTTCTTTGTCCCATAAGCTTCATATCTGACCATCCTCTCCCATGCATATGTCATGAGAGTAAATACTGCCTGCTTCCATAACTAGTCCTGTGGCTATTAAAAGTATGATACATTGATATATAATGTGTGCTCATAACAGAATGGTGATATGCAATGTATATCAGGTGCCCTTTGTATATAATGTATATACTGTATACAAATACAGTAAGTATATAGACAATGTATATAAAGTGACTCAAAGCTGAGAAAATTTAAGTTCTGTCAAATGCATTTCTGTCTTTGTGTTAACTTCCTGAGAACCCCGCACCCTCATATGATCACTCTGGGATGTTATGTTGATCCACTTCTTGTATAATGATGGTGGAATCAATGAACAAATCTCAAAACTTTCAAGAAACATCTGAAGACTTGATGCCAATTGAAAAAAAAAATTTAAGTTCTCCTCTTCTACAAGGCCATGAATTTTAAAAGCACTTTTCTATGAAGGAAGTGTGTGGACATTTTTTGTCGACCTGCTAACAAAATTTACACAAATTATATAACTGATCATGAATATGATGTACTGACAACAAATCCAAAAGCTACAACCTTGACTTCCATGAAAAGCAGCTGAACTCTTGTCGTCCATTCAGCAATCTAAAGCCATAGAAAATATATGAAACAAAATGGAATAATATTGAAATAATTTGCATCTTTTCATCTGTAAGTGGTGATGAAAAAAGTCAGTGAAAAAAAGTCTAGGTTAAGTCAAGGATGGACAGTATTTGTGATATTTTAAAGATTATTTTAAAAAGCTATTTTAATACTGAACTGGCCAGTAGAAACCTGTTGCTGGACGCTTTCATTGGCTTGGTGATCCATCTCGAAACCTGTCCCAACAAGTCACAAGGGAACAAGAGTTGTCCCATTCCTGAACCCAAGAAATGGTAAACTAAAACCAGTGAACATCAGAAGTACCTATAAAGGGGTCTGTGTTTTTATTTTGGCGAGGTTTCCCATCATATCACACTGTGCTTTTACACATATACAAAGACTCTTCTAATTGGACACTGTGTGCTAATTACCATGCTATTACCACAAAACCATTTCTCATTCCTGCCATAGTCCACCATTCAGACACTTTTCCCTTTTAGCACTCATCGACACCAGAGCGGTCATAAACTCGATAGCCCTTAACGCAACCCACCATTTGCCAATTCCTATACAGTCTTTAAAACATGCTCTGGTTTTCAGTCATCATCCATGTCTTCCTTTCTGGTATCTGGATCCCCAGTTACAACTATATATTCTTTACAACCGCACTTGATATTTTTTTTTTACCTACACTGTGCAACAGTTCACTCAGTAATACTGTCACCCCTGAGTTGTGATGCTTACTCACACAGGTTTCAAATAGAGATGTTTTATAAGTGTGTGATGTGACGGATGCATCACTGTCCTGTAAACCCTGTACGTTTGCTGAATATCAAGTTTTACCTAACATATACAGCACCTGCTATAACACAGACAGAGTAAAGAACTCAAACGTAATGGGTTGCCATGGTTGCAATTTAACAGGATTCATGTAAAGAAAGGAATTCAATCTAAAATAACCTCTGCCTCTAAGTGGAAGCACTATATAGTCAAGCGTATTTAAAAAAAACAGCTCACTGTGAAAGGACATGCTGTTATCCTCCAACCATGAGAATTCACAGTCCATGTTTTCTGCCCTACAATCACAAAGAGTGGACCACATGTTCAAATTACTCAAGATTACTCAAAATTCCAGTAAGCGTAAGGTTTTTTTATTTTTTTTTGGGGGGGGTGGGGGGGACCAAGCTCTGTAACAGGCTATTCAACTGAAAAGACAGAATAGTGAGAAAATCGTTTAATATACACTCTCACACACACCGAGCCTCGTTCAGCGGTGTGAGGAGCATCATTAAAAGTGTTGATGCCTTTTTTCTGAGTGACTGTCACTTGTTCGGCTCCCCCGCTGTTCTCCTCTCCTTTTTTATAATGAAAGCGAGAGAGAGAGAGCTAGGTAGGTGGATAGATAGATAGAGAGAGAGAGAGAGAGAGAGAGAGAGAGACATAGAGAGACAGAGATGTGCTCTAGTGCACAATGAGGACAGTGAATGCTGTGTCGGTCTCATGATTGTATTTCTTTATCAGGACCCAGATATTCTGACATTTATTGAAGACATCATGATAAATATAAAATTTTAGTTTTTTTAAATATAGTTTTATACCACAGCAATGTTGAATTCTTCAATTCTGACTGGTCTGAAAGTATTGGTTAAATTTCTATAACAGCAGCTCTGATGCATTTTTATTAATGTACGCACTACTCCATTTTGTTTAACATGACTGTTGATGTAACTTAGTTTGCTAGTTAATATGCTTATTTTTGTTTGTTTATTATTTTTATGTTTACCATTTTTAAGTTGAGATGAAGGCACGAGGTCCCTGGAGGACTCGGGCTTAGGCCTCATCACTCTCATCGCCAAGGCCCGGGTTCGATTCCCAGCCAGGGAACCAACCCCAGCCACTGGGGTTGCACATGACAGTGCAGTCCCAATGCCAGTCCCAAGCCTGGACAAAATTCAGGAGGGTTGCGACAGGAAGGGCATCCAGTGTAAAAACTGTGCCAAATTAAATATGTGGACCAGTGATCTGCTGTGGTGACCCCTAATGGGAGCAGCTGAAAGAAGAACAACAACAAGGTCAGAAGAAGACACACAAACATTGATACAATTAATACAATGTATACAATTATTAAATAACTGATAATTCATTAATCTTTCATCCTTAAATTATTTGCATATAATTTGTTTATTAACAAATGTTAAATGAAAGTGTTACCAAATTTATTTCTGAATCAAAATGTATTTTTAGTACTTACACTATATGGCCAAATGTATGTGGACAGCTGATCATCACTGCCATATGCGGTTCTTCCCGAAACTGTTGCCATGAAGTTGGAAGCAATAGTAGCATTACAATTTCTCTTTACTGGAACTAAGGGACCCAAACTTGTTCCAGAATGACAATGTCCCTGTGTACAAAGCGAGGTTTATGAAGACATGGCTTGCCAAAGTTGGAGTGGAAGAACTCCAGTTCGCACCTCAACCCCACTGATCTGTTTTGGGATTGAACTGGAATGTCGACTTGCCCCCAGGCCTCCTCGCCTGACATCAGTGCCTGACCTCACTAATGCTCTTGTGGCTGAATGATCACAAATCCCCACAGCTTCTTCTTCTTCTTCTTTCGGCTTTTCCCTTCAGGGGTCGCCACAGTGAATCATCACTCTCCACCTATCCCTATCTTCTGCATCCTCACAGCCACGCTCCAAAATCTAGTGGAAAGCCTTCCCAGAAGAGTGGATGTTATTATAACAGTAAAAGGGGACTAAATCTGAAATGGGATATTCAGTGAGGACATATGGGTCAAGTGTCCACAAACTTTTGCCAATATAGTGTAGCTGGTGTATGATGGGGAGAGTTGGTTGGTGGGTGGGAATTGGCAGGTGACCAAATTGGGGAGAAAATGGAAAACAGAAAATTTTAGGAGAAGCAGCCAGAAAATGCTCTGCCTACTTGGGCAGAGCAGGAAGCCACAGCAATGTTGGCTTTATTGACCCCGTAGATATTTTTACAGGAGTGAACTATGTATGAAATATGCATGAACGCCTCTTTTACAGCTTGTGATGCCTAAAAATAATATTTGTGGTAACACATTATGTAGATAGCCAGCATTCAACAGTCAACAGACAACCGTCTATAAAGCAATGGTAAAAGCAACTTTACCTAAAATGTAATGTAGGTTTCATAATCTTATAAGACATAATAAATCTAGAAACCCATTAAGAAATAGGTTAAATAATTATATATAATTTGCTTTACTGTAATCTTATAATAGAAAATACTAGAAAAATTTACTATATTTAAGATATCTCTTTAATGGATCCCCTCAGCACAGACTGATTTCATGAACATTATTTAAATGTGTATTTTAGCTATTTATTAGAGCCATAGAGCTTTTTATTCTGGAACCTTCCGCTGACAGAGCACATTAGGTAATTTTGTAAGATATTATTTATAGGCCTACTTGTTCTTGAGTTACTGAGGTTTGGATTAAACCCCAGTCAAGTGACCACTCAAACTGGCTTATAACTAAATGAACTCAGTAATAAATAAAATAACTTTGATAAAGGTGGGCTGTGATTTCCACCACTGTAGTTAAATTAAAAATCACATGTACTGCATGTCACATTGTATAAAAATGCCTGCTAAATGAATAAATGTAACAAATGTAAATGTAGATGGGACTTTACATTGCCGCTATTCAGGTTCAGGACCATCCCCAGCTGTATGACCCTCATCAAACTCTGATCCCAACATCAGATTGGCACTGGAATGAAGGATGTGTGTGTACAGAAGAGCAAGGCCCGGTCCAAAGCCCATCTGCTAGGCAGCTATTTATCAGTCGCTGACAGCATTGTGTGTGTGAGTGTGTGTGTGTGTGTGTGTGTTGAGAGTAATGGGTACTGTCCTTTCTTATCCAAACTGGACAGTTGAAGACTATAATATATATATATTATAGTCTTCAACTGTCCAGTTTGGATAAGTCTGTGCCCATGATAGCCTCAGATTCTTGTTTTTGGCTGACAGGAGTGGAACACGATGTGTGTTGTAGCCCATCCACCTCAAGGTTTGATGTATTGAGTTGTTCTGAGATGCTTTTCTGCACACCACAGTTGTAAAATGTGCTTATTTGAGTTACTAGAGACTTCGTGTCAGCTCAGACCAGTCTGGTGATTCTTCTCTGATCTCTCTCATTAACAAGGCGTTTCCACCCACAGAACTGTCACTCACTCAATGTTTTTTGTTTTTCACACCATTGTGTGTAAACTCCAGAGACTGTTGTGTGTGAACATCCCAGGAGATCAGCAGTTTCTGAAATACTCAAACAGCCCCTCTGGCACCAGCAACAACCATGCCACAGTTAAAGTCACAGAGATCACATTTTTTCTATATTCTGATGTTTGATGTGAACATGAACTGACATGTGTCTACATGATTTTATGCATTATGCTGCTTTTATTCATTCAGCATGATTGGATAACTGCATAAATGAGCAGGTGTACAGGTATTCCTATTAAAGTGGACAGTGAGTGTATATGCATATGCATATACACACATACATACCTGTATACACACACAGACACACACACACACACAAACTATATATATATATATAGTTTAATTTAACCAATTATGATTATGATCAACTGATATAATTAATATATAACTAATATAATTTATTCAACAATATGGATATGTTATGAAAGTCTTATGTAGGCACTGTACTTTTCCTAATTGAGTTGTTTTCTTTGAATAAAAGCTATAATATAGAATATTTAACATATTCTGAGAGACACTCTGATACCTAAGAATGTCTCAATGAAATGATCAACTGATCATTTGTTAATATTCATTTAATTATTTTATACTTGCTAATTATTGCCATAATTCAAACTATTAAATATGCAACCTATTTATAATAATTACAAGTAACTGCTATGTGATGTGTTTTCATCTCCTTTTAACATTTATTAATTATACAGGATATTATTTTATAAACCCTATAACAAATTTCAAATCTTTGTTTTAAATTTCTTTGTTTTAAATTTAAAATTGGATCTTGTTCTGATTTTGTGCAAATTTAACGCTCAAATCTTGCATAAATGCACTTAAAAAATGGTCCATAAATACTTGTTCAGAGTTGAATATGTGAAATTATCTATTATCCCTCTAAACCTTGCCACATAATTTCCCCAAAATGATGCTGCCAGGGGTAATAAGGGTTGACAACGAGTGCGCCGGCACCTTTGGCTGTCAAAAATCTTTGCTGGAATGTAGTGAAAAGGACGAGCAAACGGTTCTACGTCGGTCTTCACATTCTGTAGACTGATTCTTTGCGTGATGAAGCAGGTGGTCCCTCGTGGGTCCCAATATGGAAGCTGCAGCTGGCCTCTGAGCTGAAGTGGAGCTGCTGCTTTGGGATCAGTGCCACAGCCTCACAATTACAGCTGACTTCCTTCCTTAAATTCTGCTTATTTCACGTCCTGAATCACCTCTTCCGTCTCCTCCTGCTTTCACCCAGCAGCTCAGGCACAGACACAATTAACCCTCAGGACTGGACTCACCTCCTCTGCAAGGTAGGCCCATTTTCCTTCCTGTGTGTTATGCAAGCTCTAAATGGAGTGCAGATGGTCAGGCCTTTTTACGCCAATGCCTCCTTTTTTCTGAGCCGTTGCTCTGCTCTGCGTGCCAGTGTGCAGCCATCTGGGGTGATAGAACGTCCTGGCTTTGGTTTCTCATTCAGCTGCCTGTAAAGTTCTATTCAAAGCACAAAACAAACAAATATATGCTTTGCTAATCATGGATTTTGAGTGTCCATTTTAACAGCTAATTAGAATCTAGCTTTAGTCTTGGTCTACTGAAAAAATATATAATAGTTTTACTCATATTTTAGTTATTTGGTTATGTGTAGTCTAGATATAGTTGATAGATAACAACAGCAACTTTAGTTAATTTTAGTTCTATCAGTGAAAATGTAAGCTTTAATGGGTCATATTACCCCAAATCTTACAAAGCACTGACACTGGAGACTCCGTCTGAAAATTATAAATAAATCATTACACTCCTTATCAATAATAATAATAATAATAATAATAATAGAATTACAACTGGAACTACTATCAGAGCTGCTGTTATAGAAAATAAATCAACACCTTCTGACCAATCAGAATTGAGAATTTGACAGGACTGTGGTATAATATTTATAATATTAGTCATCTTAGATTTTGTCAACAAATTGAACACAGGGATATACTGCTGTTCTTTAATAGTACATTCTTTGTTTTGAAAGTGCCATAAATCAAAAGATAAAAACAAAATTAGTTGGGATTTTTGTTTTTACATGCTGAATTTTTTTTTTCAGATTTTTTTTTTTTTTTTTTCAGATTTTCTTTGTAGTTTCTCTGAACTGGCATCATTTTTGCAGTAGGTGCTTGGGCCCCTTTCTTTACTACCTACTGATGTGGCCTTGTATATGTGTGACAACATTTTACTCCAACCCACTGAATACCTCTGAAAGCTCAGTGCTTTTATGCTTATCATCCATAACGTGATAAATGTTTTTTTTCAGCCTTCTTCAGTTTAAAGCATGTTTCCTGCTCATTGTGGTCCTCTCCATGGCTCTGGCTTTTCTCCAGCACTCTGGTGTTGTATGAGGTGTAATATGAGTAGAATTAACAGTGCTGCTTGAAATAAAAAAATAAATTTCTGCACTTTGTTGCACAAATGATGTTTAGTGAAATATATATGCACATATTATATATTTATTTATGATAACTCTTCACATTTGAAACACCAGGGGGAATAACATGAGGCCGCACCTTCATTTAATATATGGACAGAAATGGCCACAGACTTTCATTTGCATCATAGAAGGAAAGACAGATAAGAAGCAGAAAGATGACCAGCCGCTTTATTAAGCTAGTGTGTGTGGCTGCTTCCTGTCCTTGCCAGTCGATAATATGAGTGAGAGCAGAAGCATACCGTAACGACAAGGAGAGCAGCCTGGCTCCAGTGTAATTACCGCTATGGCTAACTGAATCAGGCTGGACTGAGGCTAATAACTCCTGATAATGCATGTGTGGCTCATTCAATTTGAAACAGCCTTGGCACTCACACACCTTGCACACCTCACCCTCCTTTCCTCCAACCCACTGTACCATGGTTTCTGATCAAATATTCATAGGATTGCAGATTTACTAAATGGCAGCACTCCACTTGGGAAAAAAAAAACTTCCGTGTCATCTGAGAGTAGGTGCAAATTCTGATTCCTAACAAATTCAGCACTGGTTAAATAAAATTCTTGTTTGATTTTCTACTAAGGATAATTAATTGATTTCTCCTTTGACTTATTTTGTTGCTCTACCTGAAGTACCTGTGTACGTACTGTATGAGCTCTCTCCAAATTAATTCAGGGTCTCCTCTTACGCCTATCAGGTTACTGGGAAACATTAATAATCATGTGAGAGCTCATTATTCAAATGAATTACTGAAAATTGATTAAAAAACGGCAACACCAAAAAACAAAAATGTAGCTAGCAAGCAAGTACAGAGGGGGCGGGACATCATTCTAACAAATGTATTTGTAAAATGCATTTAAAATACAAAATACTATTTTTCAATTTTTTTTAATGATTTACTAAAAAAAAGAAAAAAAAATTAAGCAAATACTGATCACAGACAGATCAAAGACAAAACCAAGACTGATCACAGTCAGTTTATAGACTGATCACAGACTGGTGAAGGACCGATTAAAGACTGAGCATTGACTGACCAATGACTAATTACAGACTGATCAAAAACAAAACAAAGGCTGCTCAAGGGCTGATCACAGACTTATCAAAGACTAATCATAGACTGATCACAGACTGATCAAAGACTGACATAGACTTATCAAAGACTGGTCAAAGTCTGGTCAAAGATTGATCAAAGACTAATCAAGGACTGATCCGAAATTTATCAAGGACTGGCCAATGACTGATCAAAGACTGATCACAGATTAATCAAGGACTGATCATAGCCTGAACAAAGACTGACCAAAGAAAAAAACAAAGACTGCTCAAGGACTGATCATGGACTTATCAAAGATAGATCAAAGACTGGCCAAAGACTTATCAAAAACTAATCACAGACTGATGAAAGACTGAGAAAGTCTGATCACAGACTGATCACAGGCTTATCACAGGTTGATCAAACACTCATCATAGTCTGATCACAGACTGATCGAACACTCATCATCGTCTGATCACAGACTGATCAAACACTCATCATAGTCTGATCACAGACTGATCAAACACTCATCATAGTCTGATCACAGACTGATCAAACACTAATCACAGACTGACCACAGACTGATCAAACACTCCTCATAGACTGATCACCGACTGATCATAGACTGATCACAGACTGATCAAACACTAATCACAGACTGATCACAGATTGATCAAACACTAATCATAGACTGATCACAGACTGATCAAACACTGATCATAGACTGATCACAGACTGATCAAACACTAATCATAGACTGATCAAACACTAATCACAGACTGATCACAGATTGATCAAACACTAATCATAGACTGATCACAGATTGATCAAACACTGATCATAGACTGATCACAGACTGATCAAACACTAATCATAGACTGATCACAGACTGATCACAGACTGATCAAACACTCACCACAGACTGATCACAGACTTATCAAGGACTAAGAAACGATTGATCACAGACTGACCAAAGATTGCTCGAAGGTCAGTGTCAGAGCAGGTACTACGATACCGACAACTTTATGACTCATTTCTATTTATGGCATTTGGCAAACGCCCTTATCCAGAGCGACTTACAATAGTGCTTTGAAGTCTATCAAAAATACATTCTGATATTGGCTCACTAGGTC
>CM075013.1:6278627-6296663 GCA_037576675.1 Pangasius sanitwongsei | reverse complement strand
TAGTCCCCGTAGTTCTGTGTTGTTCTGTGTTTGTCTTATGTAGCACCTTGGTCCTGGAGAAACGTTGTTTCGTTTCATTATGTACTTGTATACGGCTGAAATGACAATAAACTCCACTTGACTTGACTTGACTTTGTAGTTCTTCCAGTAATCATAGAAATGGTCATGAAATTTTAATAGCACCACCTGTAGTACTGGAACACTCATGCAAAATGGCCAATGCGAAACCACAGAGTATGCTAGCTCGTAAACTTGAGAAGATGATATCCACTTCGTGTTAAGTATGCTGAGGTCTTTACTAAAATACTGTATTAATTGAACTGTTTGCCTTTTGTTTGATAAAGAGAATAACAGTAACCATATTGAGAAGTCAACATCTCCACTCTGTGTCTTTTTTGGGTCAGACTCCCAGAAACAGCTTATAAAGCACCTACTTTAGCACGAGACCTGAATTCAACACTTCTTATAGCACAACACCTGAGGCACTACAAGCACTCCATTTAAAGCTGATCTATTTGTCCTTGTGCACAGACAGTCTCTGTCTCTGACATTCTACAAGCTTCCAGTAAAAGTTTACACCCCTGTGAGACAGACACAGACTGTACACACACTTTAACACAGAGAGGCAAATGTCTACATTCAGATGCACCATGCAGACAGATATTATACCCACAGGAGCTTTTGTTTCATCCTCGTATATGTGTGAGAGCATTGAGTTTTTCCTTCCAACAGAATTTCCTGGTTCTGTATTCGATTTTCCTCAGGCATTTGCACAGGCCAGTTTGCTAGTTGATTTTGCCTGCAGTTAGCAGATATGCTGCTCAGCTTCTGTCAATCTCAAACTTGGTCCTTGGTGAGTGTTTGCAATCAGGATTAAAATGGAGCCTCTGGAAGTTTAAAAGGAAAAATCCACCTTGAATGGCTTGCATAGCAATGTTTATCATTAACATGTGATCTTTATATTGGAATGAAATTCTGAGTTGATGTTTTTAGTTTAAAATTCTCTCATCAAAATAACGGTTAATGGTTTTGAACATTACCTGATTTTGCCCTTGTTTCATCTCTACCTAAAGAGATCAAATAGATCAAGTTCCAAAGCTACAACTTTCATGCTAACACTGCCATCAATGGCATTGCACTCATCATTTCATAAATCACTAACTAGCCGAGCTACTCAGCCCAACTGCATCATATAGCGACATTCCATTCTGGAACCTTGAGTCCAACATTTGAGTTCAACGTTTTAGTTCAACGTTTGCATCAATGTCTCCACTGCCTCTAAAACCTGACTGGTTTGCTGTTATTGTTTTTCTCATATTAAACGCCATTGTAGCTGTGCTAGCAATAACAATAACCCCCTGTCACCTCAGTGCGACACACAACCGCTAACTTCTGACTAGTACAGCAAAAATACAGCACCAGAACTGCTAAGCACATCACAAATATTTCAATATGAACGTAGTGTTTCAGGTAGGATTTTTCCTTTAAATTTATCACAATGGATCATGAAGTGGAATTTTCAGGAGCATGTGAATAAAGGCAGCATGTACATGTAGATGAAGCGGTGTGTTGACAATACTTAATCTCCTGAGTCACCAGTAGAGTTTAATGTGACAGCACAGTGTTATCTTCAGTGTCAGCTGTGAAATTATATGCAGTGAGTTCACTTTGGAATAACAGAAGTTGGCCTAGCCATGACTGAAATTGCAGGCAGAGTCCGTTCCAGATGGCAGGCGAGGTTTTACAAAAGTGTTTTTCTGTGTTGATGCCACCTGGCATTTTAAGCATCGTTTGGCTCGTGTTTGTTTACCTGCGAGTGCGATGAATCTCTGCCTCCCTGCTAGATGCCATGACATTCAAGTTGAGATTGAAGAATTGCCGTTGTCATCGGAGCAGAACAGATGCACAAAATAGATTCAGCATCTCATTGTACGCCGCGGGGGATGCGGCCCGACAGTCTTTCCTATCCTCATAGTTCACCACTGTGGCTTTAGCTGGCCGGGAGCTGGAATGTCTGTCTTTATCATATACCAGAGCAGAGAGTAGTAGTTTTGACAGATTGTGTGCAGAACTATCAACTCTGTATGCGGGTTTGAGAGGGCTCATCTCTTAAGATTCTGACTGCAGCCAAGTTTAATTGTCTTACCAATGTTTAGCATCATATTGAAGTGATATTAAAATCCTGACAGCTTCCTAAAAGCCAGCCGAAAGAACAACGCTCACAAAAAGACAATGTTCTGGACAAACACAAGCTACAGTGTCCTGACCAGCCATGTCTTTGCAGCAGTTTGCTGACAAATGCCTGTATTATATCTTGTCTTATTACTGAAATTGTGCACGTTGGTATTCAGACCTTGTGTGCACTATTCAGAGAATTTTGCACCCAAGGTATTGTTTGTCTTAGTCTCATTTGCATCACTTTAGTTTATCTTTGTTTTTAAATTAATGTAGTTTGCATAATCTGAATGGGAGCCCATAAAACTGGCTTAAGTGTGTGCGTAACCTGAGTCTGAATATGAGTAACTTTCCCTGTGTAAATATTGATGTACCTTTTGAACTTAAGTCCCTGACTCTGAATAGATCAGTCCAATGTCAGGTTTACTGTATTCTGTACCATCTTTGTGCACTGACTGCCTAGAAAAATGGACTCTTAAGCAAAACTTTGTTTCTGCCATTGTTTTTTAAATGATGTATGCAGTAGTGATTTTTTCTTTTTCTTTTTTTTTTTTTTTGCTTTGTGATGTTGAGAAACATTCCTGAATAATTCATGCTGCACAGCAGTTTTGTCACAGACTCTTTTATCTTACAGTGGAAAAAAAAATAGAAGCCCATTTAACCAGGATTCTTTATCATTCAAAGAGCACAGTTCAATTTTACAGTGACTCACTTTTTGATAGTATTGCATTGACTTTTTCCTCCAATAATCCACCCACTCAAACTGGCCTTTTGAATAAAATGTCTACTTGAATCATACAGCAGTTTCAATCATCTTGTCTCCACTGGACTCGCTGTTAACACTAGATCAAACAGGGTTTTTAAAAAATATTTTTACTTTCCACCTCATCATGTCACTTTAGTTTTTCTTTGTTTTCAAATTATGTAGTAATTTTGCAGTAATTTAGAGATTTTGCAGCTGACTCACAATGTAGGTCACATGACTATAACATGCATATTGGCTGTACCTGAGCTAGAAACTCAACAACTTTTCTAAAACTTCTGGCTTCTCTGATAAGTCCTTTTAAATGTTGTCCATATTTTATTTTTCTGTGTTTTCAGATTGATTTACTTTCACTTTGGTTTCAGTGGGAGACGGGCACTTTCTGGAGTGTCTTTATACTGAATAAAAACCTGAAAACATCTTTTCATACAGAATATAATGGAATATCATAAAAGCGATTATTTTGTAGAAGGTAAAATATATTTCTACAAAATGAATACACAATAAAAATTTCTGACATGACGAATTTTTAAGGGACCAAAATCCCAGAGATACTCCGGGAATAATTACAATATAACACCTCTCCATGAAACACTAATCCCATCCAAATAGGGCTTAAGTCCATTTGCGATTTTTATGGTCTCTTCTTGGCTATATTTTAGCTAAATATCTAAATTAAAAAAGCTAAATTAGTTTGATGTACAAAGGTAAATTGTGTTGTGTGCACTATGGTGGCAGATGATATGCCTCTTATGAGGATGTTATATAAAAAGGACAAAGCTATGACCAGCGTAATGAGGATGAAGTATTAGAATACCAGTGCCGCACGTAGAAACATTCTGCCTTACGCGACCATTTAGTTTCCTAGTACGAGGTACTAAAATAACACCGACCTACACATTATTTAAAGCCTCTTTTATTTCTTCTGGTTTTGAGCTTGCAATGTTAACTCTTTTAAATGATCCCATTGCTCCAAGCTAAGACACACATGAAAGAAAGTTAAAAAAAGAATAGGAATGGACAGTCATTTTACCCAAGGCACCCTTTTCATGAAACAAGGTTAGAAATAATAGTAATGTAACATGCTGCTTACTTTTTTGGACATTCTCAGCGGAACTCTACAGTGAGTAAACACACTGCAGTGTCAGATATTGCCGCTAAAGTTAGCCATATTATCCGGCGAACAGGGAATGTTGAAGTTAAAGAACAATGCTAATCCTGAAGTTATAGTTAAGAACTAATCTTAACATAGTACTGTTAGATAGCTATTTAATGTTATCAAGCTTGTTTGCTAAACTATCTAGCTAATTAGCAGTTAGTTGTTAGCTTGGTAAAACATTGGCTAATGTGCGGCACTTAGCTCATTTTGTCTGTGTCGTGATTAATCTGTGTAAATTCTTCATTTGATCGATAAATTAACAGTTTTAATATTTTGTTATGTCATCAGAAGGTTCTTCCAAAAAGACTGGTGATGTACACAGACTTGGGAGGGAAAGGGAAATGTCACAAATGTTATGAATGTATTTTTCCTCAAAGATATCACAGACTTGCTTGTGCTCAGTTTTATATCTGAAGACATCCAACCATTTTCTTAGAAATACCATCATGCCAAAAAAAATAATAGAAACCTCGCAACCTCTGTGCACAGTTCTCACCAGACCTCCATTGTGCTTAACAATAGAAGATGCAGCTGAGACCATAAAAACAAAATATAATCAAATCTGACCACATAGCCTCCATCCCACTGTTTCCTGTCAGGTGTTTGGATTGCAGGCTCCCGCATGTTTGATGTCCTTGCATTAGAGGAAAGACATCCAGAGCACCACATCATGGAAAAGGTTATCAGGACGGCTGCTGATAGTGACTCAAATCTTCTGATGGCCTTTCAGAGGAAAAAGAGCCAGATAACTACATCCTCAGTGATGAATCAGAAGACGGAACTGACTTAGAGGTGGAGCATGAAGACCTGTCTGCTGTTTTTGATGATCATACGTCCTTAATAGTAAAAAAAGAAAAAAAAAAGTCCACACCATTTCTTCATCGTAGTTGCTATGCTGCGAAATCAGGCATAGAAACATACAAGAGGTCCCAGTATCTCTTTCTGCATTTGTAAAGTGTGGAATAAAACTGGCAAGTCCATCATGTAAGGAATAAAACTCTTGAGGGCATACTGTTATAGGAAAATAATCAACAACAGGGTGGTGTGATGAAGCAGGCTCTGAAGTTAATTATTTTCCAACAACAGCACGTCTTGAAGTGTTTTATTCTTCTTAAAGAGCAACAATTTGCAAAAACTAACAATTTTTTTATCCATTTATAGTTACGTGTACCAGCCTTTTGTTACTCTCTCACTCCCCCCCCAAGCCTTTTTACTGAAAAAAGAAAAATACACAAAGCCCTCTGTCCTGTGCCTGAAAACAGCTTTAAGGTTGCAGCTTTACCTCTAACACTGGAGGTTCCTTCCATAAATTAGATTTAGTTGCTGTTATTACTTATGCCATCACCAGCCTCTTTATTTATTTATTTAATTTTTTTTTTTTTACCTCTGACTGATACAAAGCACTGACACTGGAGACTCCTTCCATAAATGTTAAATAAACATCTCCTTAGAGAAAGCATCATATCAAAAAGGAAACCTGTTTTTAAATTGGTTTATCTGGTTTATTGTCTGCTTTACAAGTCCCTGTGAATAATCTGTTACTATAGAAATTATAATGTATTAGAAAGACCTGTGATTTGCAGTTGCATTACTGCCAAAGCTGCTGTTAGAGAAAATTGATCAACACCTTCCGACCAGATCATAATTAATCAGAATTGTTCATACAAAGCAATTCACAATGTGTGCACAGCATTAGACATAAAGATATTAGCTGACAGATCTCCCAGTGTTTGTTAAATTGAGACTGAGTTATTTTAGTATGTCTTTTGATTTTTGTAGTTGATATTCAAACCTGATATTAAGGGATTACTTTGCAGGCTGAATCTGGTACAAATTGGATTTTTTCAGCTGAGTACACTTCTGTAGCCGAGGCTTGTTGCTATGCACTTCAGTTCTCCAGGGTTAGTTGCCTATGCATGTGTGTTATCTACTGCCAACTCCTTACCAGCTGCAGGACAAGCTAAAAAAACTGCCGTCAAGCTGCAAAGTCCTTCAGCACCTCTGTCAGGCCCAGTAGCGTGGAATCTAAGAATATTTCAGAGAGGCCATGAGGGAGACAGAGCTGATTTCTGCAGCTGTACATTTACAACAGAACACTGTGGCTCGAAACATTCAAAAGATGATAACATATCTTTATCTCTCAATCATTTGTCCTTATTATGTTCCTTCATGCTGTGTTGGTTATGGTACTTGATTGCATCATCACATCACCTAGAGACAGCTTTGCACAATTTACGTAATGTAAGCATTTATTTTTAAAATGAATCACAATTATCTTATTTTCCAATAGAATAACACATTAATTTTTACTAATTTTCCTTATTTCAAGCATGAAATGACCAAAAATATCTGGATTCTACTGTATATTCAATATCTGGATTCTACTGTATATTTGTTCCCTTCACTCACTAAGATAGTATTTAAGCTGGCACATCTTAAGGGAGAGCCTAAATATTAGCATAAATATTAGCATGGCTTTTCAAACTTAGCTTTTTTCTTGCACATATTTTAGTTATTTGCTGATTAAGAAGCTAGATACACAAATACCCAATATTTCTGTCCTTACCTTCCATTTTATATCATCTATAGCTAACATAGCTAAGAACACAGAATTGCGAAATTGTTAGATTTCAGGTTAGTTTGCTAATCACCTAGTTAGCTAGCTAAAACCTTCCGACGGATTTTTCTACTTTTTATAACTTCCTACAGTTATAGTTTTGTCTCCAAGCTATCTGCTAGTCAGCTGTCAGATTGGCTAACCACTATAATAGCTAAGGTTAGGCAAAATCTTTAGGCTAAATGCAGCACACAATTTGTATTCTCATCACAGTTCTGTAATACTGAAGAGACGATTCATATATTTGTTTGACAGAAACTCCTTATATACACAAAAAGCCGTAATTGGGTGTGAATGTGTTCCCAAAATGTCTGCTGCACTGAAAGAAATTCACCCAGATCATGTCTGGGTATAAGTATATACTGGTTTTCTATAAGAACTCTCCGCCTGAGAGCATCAGATAGAGCTGTGACCCTCTGGGACTGAATAATGCACTTCAGAGGAGAATGCAATACCAACTTTTCTTCTTCTGCAAAAAAATGGATGCGTTCCCATGAAATTACAATTCTCTATGTGGATAACATTGTTAACATGAAGCTCTTAGGGATTAGAATAAGATTTGGGTGATTGGAGAAAAAAAAGTAGTTATTGCATTCTACGAGAAGTGTGAAAGCCAGAAGCTTTAGGAGTGAGAAGTAGACTTTAAGTCTTTAATGCACTGCTGCTGTGTTTTATTTTGTCAGAATTTCTTTCACGTGATCTGTTTGATATTTATCAATAGCTCTTATTAAGTACACTGTTCCCAAAATAACTATTAATGTACAATGCATTAAGGTCCTTGAGCCAAAATTGCTCTGACCTTCATAAAAAAAAAAAAAAAAAAAACCCAGAGGTTCAAGCTTTTGTAAAAAGACTGCACAACACTGGAATTAAGTCATATCTCTCTCTCTCTCTCTCTCTCTGCCTGATTCCTTTCTAGAACAGTAATTTTCTGCTATTAAAGAAAAATCTGCAAACTGTACACTACATTCTGCGAGAACACTTTTCAACCTTTGGGAAAGGCATTACCATGGAAACTGATGAAGAATGAAGATGAGCGATCTCTCCGCCACAGGTGGTGGCCACATTTGTGTAGGATTTCATTCATCATTTAAAAACATGTTGTTTTCAAACAGAGAGAGGTATTGCAATGTCTGCGGCTGACAGCGATTTTCGTGATCATGAAAAGATTTTTATTAGTACTACACATTGGAAATATGACTTTAGTTTTCATTTTATTATGTAAGGAATAAAATACAACAGGGTGTGCTTTTATATGAAATAATCAATGACATGGTGGTGTGATGAAGTAGAGTTACTGTTGCCACCCCGAAGTTGATTGTTTTCTAATCACAGCACGTCCTGTAGTTTTTTTATTCCTCTAATACCACAGCAATTTGCCAACAACACATTATACTCTTTATCCATTTATAGTTCTGTTTAATGTTGTGGAACATCCATAAAACAAGTTAGTGCCTGTTATCACTTATGTAACAATAGCTATAAACAGTTGTTCCCTCCCTAGCCTATCTTTTTTCTCTCTCTTGAAGTTAATAAGACAACCCCCCACAAGAAAAATGCAGCTTGTCATGTAAGAGAGAAACAGAAAAGTGATATAATGAAGCTGACTCACTGTTACCACTCTGAAGTTGATTGTTTTCTTATAACAGCACATCCCGAAGTGTTTTATTCCTCATATACTACAATAATTTGTCAATTATTACAATTATTTACATATTAAATTTTTATTATTTATTATCTATTTATTACATTTATTACTTTGTATTCACAACACCAGTTAGTTCCTGTTACATAATATACATCCGTTACATTATAACAGCTATAAACAGTTGTTCCCTCACCAGCCTCTTTTTTTTTCTTGTGAAGATAATTAGATTAAAAAAAATGCAGCTTGTCATGTTACCGAAAAACCAGAAAGGTTAAAGACTTTCCCATGGTGAAAAACTTACAGATTGTTACAAAGCACTAACACTGGAGACTCCTTTCATATATGTTAAATAAATCTCTGTGGCAGTTGATAAAATTCTCTGTGGCAGCCTGCTGCAAATGAGAGGAGTAGTTGCAGAGAACGAGCAGGTAATAAATGATAGTCTACACCTGCGTGGTTGACAGCAGGCTTCTGTTCCTCTTCAGTACACTGGAAAAAATCTTATTGAATTTAGTTTATTCAAACATGTACATCAGTTCCATATGATTGACTTGAGTTACATTAACACAATTTGTTTTCATACATCTAGCATGATTTGAATCATGTATTTTCAAATCCCGGAATAAAAACAAACTCAAACCCAAACCAAAAAGTTCAAACCAAAGTTGCTGGCAGGTTGCAACAGTTGCATTATCACCACTCTTTTCTACCACACATGTTTTAATCATGCTAATTTAATACTGTAGATATAGTTCACTTCAGTGCCAACATCCAATTCATAATGTAATTGGTTTACATTAATACTGTGTGAATCGATCACGGTCACTCTACATAATTTAATCTAATAATTAGAAGCTTTTTTAAATTAAGTTTTGTATCAACAATGAAAACATTATGAGAAACATAATATTTTTTATGTAAACACTACCTTGAATGTTTTCTTAAATCTGACCACCCACGTATTCCACATGCTCACTTTATCAGCGCTGACCTGACCTGAGCTGAACTTGTGCTGAACAGCAGGAGGCTGAGATTGATTTTATTTCATTTTGATTTCACTTTGTGTGTGTGTGCTTAACAGAGCTGAAAGGCATAGTGCTGAAAAGTGCTCAGTAATAAAAGAACAGCTCGGCTTTCTCCATCGTCTGCATCCTGAGTCCTTATCCCCCACCCCAGTGACTAGAGTTTAGCACAGTCTCCTTTCAGAAAGCTTCATCACGGCAATATAACATCACAGCTGTTATAGATAATTAATCAACAGTTTCTGACTAATCAGATTTGAGAATTCAACAGTGCTGTGGTATATGTTTCATTGGTTTTCATTTATTATGTGATATTAATGCAATTTTTAAAAAGGTGAAAAATATCATGCCAATCTAATTTTCATTATAAAAATATTGTTTTTTTTTTTTACTCTGGAGTGTGTGAGATGGATATTTTGTATTATATTGTAATTACTGTAGAGAAATATGTGTAATCAAGGCTGATAATGGGAAAGGACACAATAAACAACTTGATATATGATGATTCTGACATGTCCATGGATTATTATGAATGAAATATAATAAAAAATGAAGGTCTAAATAGAAATGTAAGAATTATTTTAATTATTTAAATAAATTATTCAAATTAAATAATACAATAATTTTATTGATTTTAATTATTTTAATATAAATGTAAAATGAAAATTCTTGGAAATGTAATTAAGTAACAGCACTCAGCTATTCAATTTCAATTATACTCAAGTAAAATATATGCCAAAACAATACTTACATATAGTAACAAAGTACAATTATTCAAGTATTTTCCACCTCGATTTTATGTGACATTGACATTTCTGTTGCAGTCTTGGAATACGCTAGTGTGCTCACCCTTCTAATGAAAGCATTTGTATTTAACTTCTGTTTCTTTTGTTTCTTCTTTTCCTTTTAGCCGTATGTGGTGTTTTGTTTCCTTCTTTGTAAGGTCTCTAAGTTTCAACCTCAGGCCTTTTCCCACACAGTGATATCCAGAAGGTCATCGCTTACCACCCGGCCTTTAGAAAACATGAAACCCAGAATAAAGAGCAGTTCTTCCCCCCAGCAGTCTACATTTTTTGTGTCCTTGACACTCCTGACGCACCTGTAAGCCGGTGTTTCTAACTGATGTGTGTTCAGGGGTGGGACGTGTCGGTTCAGAGGATAAACAGATCAGATGCACTGCAGGTGGATGTGGCATTGCAAAGGGCAGAAACTCAGTAATCCAGTGAAGAAACTGAGAGCGAGGAGGTGAATTGAGATCATAAACTCCATCAAAGACACTCTGTTGTTTAATAGCTGAGGAGAAAAACACACTCTGAAGGTCAGTTCGGTGTGAATGAGGGAAATGTCATCAGCGCTGCGTGGAATTTTACTGTATAAAGGAGACGACTTCAAAGAAATGTAGTCCAAGAAATTGGGTCTGAGACAGACTGAACTTTGAAGGTTTTTTTCTATTTAGATCAGCAGCAATAACAGCAATTTCCTTTGAAATGACTCTTGAACTGTTGGAAAAATACACTGTAAAAAATAAATATATTAAATATATTAAATAATAGCAATAAATTAATATATTAATTTATATCAATATAGTACAGTAATACAGTAAGTACTGTTATTATAGAGTAGCATCATTTGAATTACTTTTGTAAATGCACTGTATCATACTGTAATAATCTATACAATAATAAGTCCACTCATTCCTTGATCACATTTTTAAGTATTCTACTGAAATTTTGTTCAAAGATTTTTGTATTTTGTTCATTTTTGAAAAATGAATGGCTAAAGCATTTTGTTCTCTTTAGCATTTAGCTAGCTTTCATTATTCGCTTTACTTTTCCTGGCAAATTATTTACATTAGTTTTATATTATTATTTTAATGATTATATTTTTATTCTGTTTTACTCACCTTTTTATTATAGATTTTTACATTTTATATTGGTATTATTTTCATATTTTTGTCTCTATTATTATTATTATTATTATTATTATGTTTTTTTCTCTGTGTTTTACTTCGCACTGTAAAGAATTTTGAGCTGCATTTTTAATGTATGAAATTTACATTACATACTTTTTACTTTTTCCATTGCCACTTTACACCATCTTTAGTACAACACTTTGTGCTGTATACTGTATACCATTTCTTTTTCTCTCCCCACTATGTGATTGTATATTGTACTTTGTTCTAGTGTACTTATTTTTATTCCAGTTTGCTCACGTTTCTGGTCACTGATTATTTTCCTATGACAGCATACCCATAAATGCTTAAGAAGTGCATAATTCCTTATTTATACCATCAGGAATAGGATGATTTCCAGTACTTTGCTATAAATGAGTAAACACTGCAGAATCCATTACTGTATTACTGTAATTTATTGTAAATTTATAAGACGTGATGTTACTGTAACAGTTTTCCATACAAATTACTGCAGTTGTTTATAGTGTGCAGCTCTGTAGTGAAGCAGTTGAATGAAAATTTGATTTCTTGAACTGGACTGAAAGATGTTTTAGATCTGGCCCCAAAGGTGTATTAGAAATAAAGAGACTGTATCACTTTGATTCCCGTAGACTCTTTCCATCTTTCCAGGCACAGTCTGAGTTTGTCTTGGATGAAATTAGGATGTCAATAGAGATTTGCATGAGAAAATCCTGTCTGGTGCTCTAGGACCTTTAATGTTTCTGGAGAGTGGCTTCTCAAAATGTTGACTTTTTAAGCAGAAATGAGCTCCAGAGCAGCAGGTTGCATCTCGAAGCTGCTTCATTCCTCTTCTGTATGCTGATTAAGGACTTAACAGACACGTCATTCCTTCTTACTCACCACTTCACTCCTGACAGTCAGCCATGTTTCTAAAGAGCATGGTGGAGCAGATACTGTAAGAGCTACTATTATAAATCAAATGAACAGTTTGAACTTGCAATGGAGGAAAGTTGATTGGAGGTTGTCAGACTGAAAAGACAAGATGATTGGGGATCTCATGGTGATATCAGGATTTTTATGGACTGTGACTGTCATCGTTTTGATTCTCCAAAACTGATTCTTTATTTTTACTTCATTTTGCAGCAGTCAATATGAGACAGTCCACTGATGTGACGTACACAAAAAATGGAACTGGAGCAAGGAACTAGAGGAAATGGAACAAGGTGCAACTTTAGAGTATTTAGTCTGGGGCCTGGAATTGGAATTGAGGAATGTTAGTTATTATCATTATTGTGCTTTTCCAGATCAGGATTTTACCATTGTGATGTCATTTTCACAGTTATGTTTTTTCCCCAGTCTTGGGGCCATTTGTCCCTAGAGTTCCATATGTTTGGTGAAGTGTGAAAGCTGTTTTCAAGCCCGAAAGTGGTTAGGAGGACCAATCCCTGTTCCTCTTGTGGTCAACCAAACCATGGTGTGGCCTGCATGAGAGTGGAAGCTAACCACTCTTAGCACCACATGCTGATTAACATGATTCGTTCAACTTGTGATGTTACTTCCTGTATCAAAGTAATCTAGGGAAAAGGCTGCTGTGTTATTAGTGGAGGCTTGATATACTCTCTGTGGCCAAAATACAGTATGTGGACACTCAGCCATCACACCCTATGTGCTTGTTGATCATCCCATTCCAAAAATGATAGGTATTAATATGGAGTCGATCCCCCTTTTGCTGGTATAATAACCTCCACTCTTCTGAGAAGGCTTTCCACTAGATTTTGGAGCAGTGGCTGTGGGGATTTGTCCATTCAGCCACAAGAGCATTAGTGAAGTCAGGCACTGATGTTGGGCAAGGAGGCCTGGGGTGCAGTCAACGTTTCAACTCATCCCAAAGGTGTTCAGTGGGGTTGAGGTCAGGGCTCTGTGCAGGACACTCAAGTTCCTCCATTCCAACCTTGGTACACCATGTCTTCATGGAGCTCATGGAGCTCATGCTGGAATATGTTTGGGCTTCTTAAATCCAGTGAAGGAAAACTGTAAAGCTACAGCATACAAAGACATTCTATACAACTGTGTGCTTCCAACTTTGTAGCAACAGTTTGGGCAAGAACCACATATGGATGTGATGGTCAAGTGTCCATAAATTTTTGGCTATATAGTGTATAAAACAAGACCTTAATAGGGCTGGAGCAATGTTAGAGTGCTTGCAGTGAGATCATAGTGAAAAAATATGCCAGATTGCCTGGCTAAAGATTTCTTATATGAGAACAACTGCTTATTTGCAGTATTCCTGCAATATGACATCCAAAAAGCATTGTTCTTTTTGTCACTTGAGTGTTGGCACCAAAGGAAATTCAATTAAACAGCAAATGGATGAACCTAGACCTAGACCAGAATCTGACTTAGGTGCAGACTCGAGTTTTCAGACCAAGTCATACTTAAAGGTACAATATTTTTCATTTCTTACTGGTACAAATAATGTGGAAAAATATGTAGAAATGATCAAAAATAATAATTTAAGCCACTGTCTTATTGTGTATTCCACGGCTAAAAAGAAAAACAGTTTGGAAACATCCAGAATGGTTGTTTGTATTTGGATTGGCCTCTTGTCAGTCATTTTATAGACACACCCTCAACGCCCCTTTAAATCCTCATAAATCATTATGAGAAGAAGTTGCATGCTTATAGAGTTGTAACTTGGCTTTCAAGCAGCTGAATGTCTGAGTGCACTTGAAAGTGATGTCATGACAATCCTTCATGAAAATCATTCCAGTCTTATTCAACTCCACCCATTTAACCATGAAAGACCTTTTTTCACACGTCTTACCTAATACACCTGAAAGCCATCTTTCGCTCTGGATATTTTTATTTACTTATATTGATTCTATATGCCTTCCCTGCTCTAGTGCACTGTACCTCTCTCTGAATGTGTGTTGCTGAATATTTTAAAGATCTAACACTTTATATAACTGAATCTGCTAAATAGGACCAGTGTTAATCTGATTTACAGCTTCTCTGTCCATGTCACTAAACTAGAGAATATCATTAAAATCTACAGAAGCCATCAAACTTGAGATTTTTACAACATTGGCAAGCGTATATGATGATACGCAAATCTCACAAATATTTAATATTCTTTGGTTTAAATGGAAAATTATGGTTATAATTATCATAATCTTTATTCGGATGGGATTCATGTCAGAGCAATTTTCACTGAATCTGTCTCCTCTGCTATAAAAAACTCGCATCTGAATGGCATTAAAAAAAGTTTTTGCCAGTTTGTTTTGTTTAAGAACTTGGATAATTGTGGAACACATGGCCATATGAACATGTTAATTTGCTTGACATCTTACATTAGATGATTATGGAGCTCACAGTAATACAACTGCTCAATCATTTCTAGAAAGCTATTTTTCCTGATGACGCTCTCCAGACTCCGCCCTTCACCCTGTCATTGGTGAGCTTCCCAATTGTGCCCACCTGTTCTGTGTCGTGTCTTGTCGTACTTTGTGTCCTTAAGTCTGAGCCAAGTTTTTTGGTTGTTGTTGTTTGTGGTTCACCTTGTATGTGGCCAAGCGTGTAAATGTGCTGAGTAGAAGCAGTCCAAAAAAAAAAAAAATCCTTTTTCCAATGCATCTGCCTGCAAAATTACCAGCCTGATAATGACTGTAGAGTTGGCAAAAAAAAAAAAAAAAATTGGTAATTTGGTTTGTAATTTTCTCTGTTCAAAAAACACTGACATGGCAGATCACAGAAGAGCACCTTCAAATGAAGGAGGTACTCCAGGTCACTGTGTAAATTTAATCCTGTCCAAAGAGAACTACAGTTTATCACTCAGCTAATATTCTCCTGAAAGTTCAGGCTGATTTCTGATTAAGTGTTGAGGGAGTAAGTGCAATAACCATCAGGTTTTTGTAAGAAACAACCAAATCCTTGTATTCCCCAAAAGCATTAAGGACTTTATCCTTCCGTGCAAACCAGAATAATAATTCAGTTACATCTCTGTAGCAAATCCCTAACATATGTGCACCGGATATTACAATCCTACAAAGACCTGCTTGAACTGAAGCCCTTTTTATAACCTTAGAACATTTCTAATTTTATACCTTATGTCTTTATCTTGATGTGACAAGAGTAAATTAACACTTACAAAGTGAAATGTCACACTACACATGCTGATATGTGGTATGGATTTATGTCGAGGAAAAATATCTAAGGTGTTGTATTAATTATTTGGCCAAGTAAACCTTTAAGAATTGTTGCCCCAATTATAATGGAAGGAGCTAACAGACGATGTCCAATTGTCATTTAAACCTTCACCTTGCTTTTTTTATGATCATTTTACAACCCTTAGAGTGGAAGTATGGCCCTTTACAAATTACCCTGCTGACAGGCTGTCAGTAAGTTAGACTAATGCAATTGGCCAAGCTTCAGCTCTCGGGGAGAACAGTGACAGTTCACCAGCCCACATAACACGAGTTCCATTTAGCTAAATGGATGGGCCGTGATCAGAGCCTGAAAGCTATTATACAACGTGCAACAGTGGGATTCGGTGTTACTCAACAGGGTTTGAGGGCTGCAGAAAATTAAGCACATACCTATCACCACAGTTAACTAAAATCCCAAAGAATTAAATCTTCATTACACTTAAAACCCATTGAATTAAATCATATTTTATCACATATTCGCCCTTTTCGCATGGTGTCTTTCAGGATGATGGCTCACTGAATGGATTGATGAGGGTGAAAATCATGATCAGTGATGTTATGCCCTTTCAAAAACCAAATTGGAGCTTTTGGAGGAATATCATTTGGAAGAATGGCGTTCCATCTCTCCAGTATAATCATGGGAATTCCAGCCCTTTTCAATGTGTCAGTGCAATCGGCTCAGCTCACCAGTAAGATCTGACTACTTCATCTGTATTCAGGGATGGATTAGTAAATCCTGGGCCCCTGGGCTGTAACTCCGCTCCACTACACCTGAATCAATGCACTGAGCCCTGCAATGAAGAGTAGAACGCTTACATTACTACATTACACTTCCATTATGAGTATTTGAATAGTCCAGGTGCTTTGCAGAAGGAAGCCTTACCTTAAGCAACTGATGCCCAGCGTTCACATAAAAGACACATTTTGTACAGTCCCAGAGACTTGTAGAACCTAAGGTGTATTGAAGCTGTTCTGGCACAAGACCATACTAACACAGTTTATATTGGTTTTTCCTTTAATTTGTCGCCCATATACTGTATACTCTATGTAAAATATTTCATATATAGAAATTTCTCACTGATGAATGCATTTCATTGTTTCACTTTCACTGATTATCACTTATGTGTTTCTGGACTTAATGGCCTTTAAAGAAACACCCCCATGGCTGTGGAAATTTCAGTGATTCTTCACCTTTTTTTTTTTTTCTCTAAATCTCCATTCAGGGATTCTATTAGCTTGTAATTAGGTGTGATAGTGGGTTCAACAAATACTTTGGCTGCATGCACACCAAATAGCCAGCATTACGCTCCATTTGCAAACATAAGAAGTGGAACATTGCTGTGTTAGCAAGCCAATCTAATCCAACTGCTTCACTATGTGTGCCTTGAGGACAATATTGCTCTGTTTGTCCACATGAGTGCCCTTGCGACTGCTTTTCTACATCTGAAATGCTCAGTGGTGTTTGGATTTATTTATTTATTTATTTTTACTTTTCATCTGACCATCGGAATATGAAGGTGTCAGCACTTCAGGTGGCTATTCGGAGGCCTGGGGCAAGAAAATGGAGAGTTAGAATTTAGTTTGGGATGGGAGCACAAATTCATAAAAAAAAAAGGGCAGGTTTAGCAGGGTAAGTCTTTATAGCTGCTTTATAGATGTACAGTCAGGTCCATAAATATTGGGATATATGCAAACTGTTGTAATTCCTACACCGTTCACCTGATTTGGATGTAAATACCCTCAAATTAAAGCTGACAGTCTGCAGTTAAAGCACAATCCATTGTGGTGGTGTATAGAGCCAAAAATGTTAGAATTGTGTCGATGTCCCAATATTTATGGACCTGACTGTATAGATGCTGCAGAACAATTTCTATAAATTTTGCATCTGTTCATTGTATATTGAATATTTATACCACAGTGCTGTTGAATTCTCAACTGTGATTCGTCAGAGGGTGTTGATTAATCTTCTATAACAGCAGCTCTGACAGCAGTGCACCTGAAAATCATAGGTTTATGTTAATGTTCTAGTACTTAAAGGGTTCTATACTAATGTGCAGCACTTGTAACGTGCAGATGTCTGTAAAAAGAGAAACATTTGTGCACTGCACTGTAATTGAATTTTTCATTTTTATGCCTATTTAGAGTGGAGACGAGTCTTAACATTTGGAAAATGATCCTGGAACGTTGCTTTGTTGTCGAGTCTGCAAAAATCAACTTGGCGCAAAAAAGCTGAAAATTAATTTTTCATGAGCATACGGTGCTGTTTTCCAGAAATGACTCCCAGAAATTGCCTGGTGTTCTGTATACAATTGTGTGAAGTGGTGGTGGCCTAATTAAATGTTAGGGTTCACTGCTTAAATGGGGCATAACCTTAAAAAATGACCTGACCCTCACCATATTAAACCAGAACACTATTTTTATGCAACTTTCAAAACACTGAAACTCAGTTGTGCAGCATTTCAGTGGGGGGGGGGGGGGGGGGGGGGGGGGGGGGGGGGGGGGGGGGGGGGGGGGGGGGGGGGGGGGGGGGGGGGG
>CM075013.1:6253526-6278527 GCA_037576675.1 Pangasius sanitwongsei | reverse complement strand
AAAAAAAAAAACAAACAAATTTTTTTTTTCTGAAAAAAAAAAACACAAAATTTTTTTTTTTTTCCTTTTTCCCCCCCCCCCCCCCCCCCCCCCCCCGGCTCTCTGTCATCTCAGATCTGTGATCTCAGATGTACTCGGCACCTGTTAGCACTTGTCCCTCAAGATTAGTCTCATTTTGTCGAGTTTGTATCACCTGCGTTTGGATCTGTTGTAATTCTAGTGTATAATACACTGCTTTGTTTGTCTTGCATGTAGCGCTATCAGCCTTACTACTATGAGTCTTTTCTCCTTAGTAACCTGCGTTTTTAGTTTTCCCTTTAATTTCTATGCTCTTTGGTTTTTGGCTTGTCAGTTGGCAGTTGTTTTTTTTCTGGTTTTAAACTCCGCCTCTCTTTTTCGACCTTGAGAATGGATTTACCTCAACCTGATGTCATGAAAAATAAGAATGTCATACAATAGGTACAAAAATCAGCTCTGACCCTAACCGTTCTTCAAGAATCTTCATTTTTATGTCTTTTGTTTTCTTTTCAGATAGCCTTTAAGAATGCCTTTGACAAAAGAAGAACGTACTGAAATCATTCTCATGGCTGGATCGGGAAGCTGCCTCAAAGTTGTGATGGACTTTAACAGGAAACATGGCAGGAACATCACACACGACATTGTTACCAAACTTATTAACAAATTCAAAAAGATTTATGGAAGTATGGAGACTTTTGGGACACCTTGTAGATTAACCTTGTCTGCCTGCTATCTGACTCCATTTAAGGACAAATAAAGAGGCTAATTTGTGTGAACGGTTACCCGTAGGTGTGTATGAGTGTGTGAATGTGTCTGCATGGTGCCCTATTATGAAAATGGCTACCTTTCTACCTCAGCCTATTGTATAAATGCATTTTAAATACTTTCTACCGTTTCCATCCAGAGCATTGCTGAACTGTATTAACTAGGAAATCACCAGATCTGCTCTTATTACCTCTTTCTCTTCCTCTTTTACCTCCATTTGTATTCCAGTGTGTCCTCTCAGCATGGGTACAGAAATATGCTTCTCACCATCTTCATTTTTATTAATTTATTGTATTTCTCTAAACTGCAGAGACCATTTGTGTGTTGACTCCTTTTCGGTTTCTGTTTTCATTTAAATGAACAAATTACTTAGGTAAAATTTCATTGCCACGGTTGCATTGCTCTAAGGATTTAAATCTGCTCCTGGCGGTCCGCTTTGTGCAGCACTGAGGCTTCAGCAGCCAGCAAGAAACAGAAACAGCCAATAACCATGAAATGACACACCCTGCACCCGCCTGACCCCAATTTCAGCTCCAAAAAGCCCAAATTATAGCAGATGCTGCACTTTTGAATATTTTTAAAAATGGAAGCAAATGAGACTAGTGGGAAGCTGTCAAATCTAATGTGTTTAAGTGCAAATTATAGGGTTGATTACCTTTGACATGCAGTATGTCTTGTAATATGCAATATTTTCAGTGGGTATTGCAGCTCTAAATATTTCATCAAGAATCTACATATAGGAAAATTTGACTGGTTCCTCTATTCAAGAGTAAACATTGAGGAAAGTTTAGCATAAAACTAATAGCAAGTGGGCACAACATAACACTCTGAATCACTGTACTGCTCACACTACATGACTTTTATCACTTGCGAATTTTTTTTTTTTTTTTTGGACATAACAGTGTGCACACTATCCCCAAATCTTGCCTTCTCATGAAAATAAACAGCTGTCTATTATATGCCTGCATCAAGTACAACCGGCTGTAGTGTTTGTACATTAATTTTGTACAGAAATAACATTGAAAGATAAATGAGAGAAAAAATTGGAGGAAATATTGGCTGGCAAGATGCAGGCAGTGAGGATTGTCTGTTCTGCAAAGAGAACTGGGGGCATAGTTTTAAAAAAAAAAGTAGTTATTTACTGCATATACTGTGCACCATCAGAAATCAGGTTGTGTTTGATTTTATTTTTGCTGCTCCTAACAACCATTTCACATGCCAAATAATGGCATGGGTGGAGATGAGGGGGGTTATGTTGGGATTGCATAAACACAAACATTCTTCAAAATGAGCTTGAGGAAATAAGGATATTTTTCTGTCCAGTTGCATGGTTTTTTTAATATGTTTCATCATTGCTACTATTGTATTTGCATTTGCTTGCCATCATCCTATACTGACCTTTTATTGGTGGCTTTTAGATGAGCATCGTGGCAGCACTCACACACTGAGATTTGAATTTTAAAAAATTGCTCACACTGCCAGAACCTTGCTGTTTGGTCACAATGGCACTAAATCAGATGATGGTGAGTGTCACGTTATGCACAAATTTCAACTCACGGCCAAAGAATTCTTTTACAATGTGTGATTTTTTTTTTTTGTCTGTTACAGCAAGATTGGGCTGAAAATCGTACAGGGTAAAACTGGTCTTAGTCTGTTAGAGGGAAAGCAGGGCTAGAATTGTACATTGTGTATTCAGCACAAGGCAAATCAGTTGTCAGGTGCCATCTCAACTCAAATCTTAGAGGAAGCTTAATTCTGACACTGCTCCCATTACAAGCATGCAAATCAAACTAAAGAAAAGGTGACATTTAGACAAACAGAGTGTCACATATTCGATAGATCCAAACTGTCAAAATTGATGGATGTGTTGTGGTCTTTATGGACCCTGACAAGCATCTTCAGCAGGATCCTGCATTTAATTCTCCCCTCAGGTGTCCCTCACACACTCCAGACTATTTGAGCTCAGGGCAGTACAGGCATGTGGTTTTAAATGAGGCGTCCAGGCCAGTTTAGTGCGGCTGCAAATGCCAATGGAGAATGGAAAACAGTGAGCCTGCATCTGGCTCGAGGGCTTTACAAATGAGCCTGGCTGTTTGCTGAGCCACTGGCATACACCATTTCTGATAATGCAGTTCTGGAACGCATGGAAAAAAAGTCAAACACACATTTCCTGAAAGATGGAGTTATCATGTTCAG
The DNA here is from genome assembly GCA_037576675.1 of Pangasius sanitwongsei. NCBI lineage: Eukaryota > Metazoa > Chordata > Actinopteri > Siluriformes > Pangasiidae > Pangasius > Pangasius sanitwongsei. The sequence continues at coordinate 6,275,548 of CM075013.1, read as the reverse complement.
AAAGCACAAACCGTATCCTTTTATTTTAATACCAAAACAAGCGATTTTACATAAAGCTTTTCTTTATCCACTGGTTTTATTTTCTTACTTAATAAATTGGCTCCTGATTTTGTCACTTGATTAATATGTCTATTCGATTATGTGTGATTAGTGTGCATTACAACGTGTGATTATGTTTATGGGTAACACTTTACAATACTGTTCAATAACTCACAGGTAACTATGCAGGGGCTAAGCAGGAATGAATGAGTAGTACTAAGTCAACTAAGTCAACTACTATTGACTACTAACAAATACTGTGTAATTAGTCTTTAGGTAGTAATAACTACTTACACTATGGACTATGCAATGATTACAGAGCATGGTATATCGCCAAAGATATAATAAAATAATAGCATAATAATAATAATAGAATATAATAATAGAATACAATAGAACAGAAGAGAGTTTGGCCAGTATAGAAAAAAAAATCGATTATAACTTAGAAAAAAAATTCTGAAAAAAGTCTGACACCACAAACTATCTATTTACATATTTACAATATTATATAATGTCTATCAAGAACACAGACAAAATGAAGTGGTGGTGAGTAGTTTTGAAATGGACACAAAGGAAACAGCTATGGATGGAATAACTGACTTTTAATTACTGTAAATATCACCAAGAAGAGAGCTTAAAATGAAGAAAAAGAAGTGCACGGGTGGACAAACAATAATGATCAGTTATTGTTCATTGGAAATAATGCTGATCAGTGATTGTTTATTGGGAACAATGCTGAACAGTTATTGGTCATTGGGAACAATGGTGATCCATAATAGGTCATTATGAAACAATGCTGATCAGTGATTGGTTGTTAGAAATAATGGTGATCAGTGATTGGTCACTGGGAGCAATTGTGATCAGTGATTGATCATGGGAAACAATGCTGATCAGTGATTGGTCATTAGTAATAATGCTGATCAGTGATTGGTCATTGGGAACAGTGCTGATCAGCAATTGGTCATTGGAAATAAAGCTGAGCAGTGATCGGTCATTGGAAATAATGCTGATCAGTAATTGGTCATTGGAAATAAAGCTGAGCAGTGATTGGTCATTGAAATAATTCTGATCAGTAATTGGTCATTGGAAATAAAGCTGAGCAGTGATCGGTCATTGGAAATAATGCTGATAAGTGAATGTTCATTGGAAATAATGCTGCTCAGTGATTGGTCATTGGGAATAAAGGACAGTTGCTAATGTCTGCTCAAAAAATCTTTTTTGAAATAAAGTCACTAAAGAGAGCTAAAAAGTCAGCAAATCTAGTGAAGTCGCTAAGATTAGTACTCGCCATCTTCTGCTTGGTAGCCCCAAACTTAATCACTGGCCTAAAACATATTTTATAATATCAGAGTATTACTTGTAGCTGTTCTGATGTTTTGACTCAGTGTTTGGCTTTTGATTTTGATATATCACATTGATGCATTTTCTAATTCTAGTTACTCCCACAACAAGACTCTTTAACTTAATACCTGCTGTTTGATCTGTAGTACAATATGTATTAATTGTGTGACAGCACTGACGTCTGGTCAGTAATATAACTCGGTTAGAGATAAGCAAACATTTTTAGCAGACTGATACTATGTGATTTGTTATCCATCCTCCAATATGACCAGCACTCTCCTCTACCCTCAGTACCACGACTGAGGTGAGACCCTTGAGCAAGGCACCGAACCCCCAACTGCTCCCTGGGTGCCGCAGCAAAAAGGCTGCCCACTGCTCCGGGTGTGTGTTCACGGTGTGTGTGTGTTCACTACTGTGTGTGTGCACTTGGATGGGTTAAATGCAGAGCACAAATTCCGAGTATGGGTCACCGTACTTTGCCACAAGTCACTTCACTCACTCACTCACTCATTCATATGTAGGTGAAAATCCTGCTAACTTTATCTATCCTTTTAAATCAGTTTGTCCAGTTCTGCATCCATCCTCCCACGGCTCTTTGCACTGTGCACTTCCTACACTTCTTCTTATTTTAGTAGAGTTCTCTGAAACTTTTGAAAACTCATAGCAACATAAAGTAGTTGATACATCATATGATCTAGTAAACCTGCCTTTCTCTATAAATAGACAAAGTAAAGCTTCTTCTTGTCATCTGCGTCTGATCACCACAGGCACCAGATCAAAATTTGTTGTGTGTGTTGTTGCTTTTCAGGTGCTGTTAAAGAGAACATGCTGTTCTTGTTCTTGGCTGATAAATTCTTGTTTGTGGATGGCAGCTGTGCAGGTGGTGGGGTTAGTTTTTCCTCTTGATTTTTTTTTTAAACTTCCAGTTTCTACACTAAACTTAAACTGAAGTCATGCAAAGGTTGCATGAAAAACAAAACAGAAACAAACAAACAAACAAAAAATCAAACAAACTAAACTAATCCAATGCAACCCAAGCAAAATAAAAGCAATAAAAACAAACAAAACAAAAGCAATAAAAGACGAAACAAAACAAAGCAATAAAACCCAAACAAAAGAAAAAACAATAAAAACAAAAAAACCAAAGCAATAAAAAATACAAACAAAACAAAACCAATAAAAACATATGAAAAGAAAAACAATAAAAACCAAACAAATCAAAATCAGTAAAAAACAGTAGAACCAAACAAACCAGAACCGATTAAAACCAACAAAACAAAACCAAATAAAGCAAAACCAGTAAAAACAAACAAAACAAAAAGAATATAAATTAAAGCAAAAATAAGCTTTTTTAGTAAAAATAAATGATTTGTTTTCTAAATCCATATTTATAGTTTTAGTTTAGTCATAGTTTTTTATTTTGTTTTTGTATTTTTAATCATACAATTATTTCAGTTTTAGTCCTCATTAACGATACCCCTCCTACAGGCATTGTATGAGGTTGTAAGTATCACATCCATCTCTGACACTCCTCTAATGTTAAATCTTTACTTTCCTCCTTCACGGCTTGCAGTGTTGCTCCCTTCATGCAGCTCGTGCTCATAAACCTCCCACCTCCAGGGGGAAAATAACTACTCAACTGGATTAATAAAGGGGGGAGGATGGGGGAGGGAAAATAATTTTAAGAAGAGGCTGGGCTTTAAAACCCTCCCGGATGTTTAGCGGAATTGTCCCACATGACCACATAGAGCATCTCTGTTCTGTGGATCATTACACCAGGACTAGTTACGTCTGCACAGGATGATGCTTCATCTTCTGGCTCCAGCCACATTTACCATGCTGTACTGACCAATCACAACTCATCACTTTCTATTTTCCCACAGCATGACAGACAGTAGGGATATCATTAAACTCCATCATCAACATTGTATGCAGATGGTTAGGACTTTTTTACTGTATGATCTGATGCTTCCTTTATCCTACCTGAATCAAAAGGCAATGACTAAACCTGCCTTCTCTACAGTAAACACTTCTCTTTAGTGCTGTCAGTCATAATCAAACTGCAGTGCTGAACAGCTGATTGTTCTGAATGCTCCACTCCTGAATTTCACTGCAGTGTATGGTATTATTTTGAAAACCAAAAGAAAAAAAAAAAGATGGAATTCATTTGCTCCTTTATGAACTGAAGGATGACTTTTTGTCTACTGAGGGGGAAAAAGAGAAAATGCACACCGAAAAGCTTTTTTCATGGATTTTGGAAAATAACCTTGAGTTTGAAAAAGGAGTTAAATAAATAGATTTAAAAAAAAATTACTATAGATAGATAGATAGGTAGGTAAGTAAACAATATATTTATCATTTTATTGTAAATTATTATTATTATTATTATTATTATTATTATTATTATTATTATTATTATTATTAGAAGTGGTAGTAGTAGTAGTAGTAGTAGTGGTAATAGTAGTAGTAGTAGTAATTGGACCAGTAGTAGTAGTAATAGCAGCAGTAGTAATAGTAGTGGTAGTAGTAGTAATAGTAGTAGTGGTAATAGCAGTGGTAGGATTAGTAGTAGCGGTAATAGTAGTAGTAGTAACTTTCAGTGATTTTCCACTAAGACTGGTAGTAGCAGTAGTAGTAGTAGTGGTAGTAGTAATAGTGGTAATAGCAGTGGTAGGAGTAGTAGTAGCGGTAATAATAGTAGTAGTATTGGTAGGGAATTGGTAGGGAAGTGCTCGCTCAGTGGTTAAGATGTTGGCCTCCTGATTGGAAGGTCATGAGTTCAATCCCCAGCACCACCAAGCTGCCAATACTGGGCCCTTGAGCAAGGCCCTTAACCCTCAACTGCTCAGTTGTATAAATGAGATAATTGTAAGTCGCTCTGGATAAGGGCGTCGGCCAAATGCCATAAATGTAAATATAGTAGTAACTTTCATTGATTTTCAGCTAAGACTGTTCCAAGACCATTTTTAGCTCTTTAATATTATTTTTATTTATTTACTAGTTATTTAATTCTTGTATTGTTATGATGATAATGATGATGATGATTGTTTTTGTTTTGTTTTTGTTTATTTGTTAAATTTAATATTGTTATTAAATACTAAAATACTAAATATTATAATATTAATAGGTCAGATATATAGGTCAGGAATATATGAGTTTCTTCAACAAATACATTTTTTCTGCATATATTCTGCAAATAAAAGACATTTCTGCTTCATGGTCTTGGATTCAGTTTGAGTGAATAAGAGGAAAGACACACCTCCTGATGTAAAAATGGCCGCACAAAAATCTTATCTTAATCACATAGCTATCATAGCTTTCATATCATAAACATTTTTTTTAACTGCAGTGTATATCCTGAATAAAAAAAACCCTTAAATTCCATTATACTGAACGATGTTGAATTGACTACTGAAATACACTCGTGTGTTGAGAATTTAGCTAATATGAATGAGTGACCTGCATGTTAAATGTATAAATATTGTATATCACTAATTGGTTTGTTTTTAACACTTCACAAGTAAAAGTGATGACGCCCTTTAAATGAGTGTCTTCAAGACACTTATTTTATAACAGTCACTACTACTAGACATCTAAAATGATCAGAAAGACTGGAGACCTTCACATGTACATGCTCATATGCAGGCACAGAACAAAAGTCCCTAATTACTGCTCGTATTCACAAACTAGACACATAAAAGGCTTTTGGAAAGGATCCTGTTTCATTATTCTGCAATGATACACTGGCAAAAATCCAGACTTGCCTTTGCTCTAATGCGGAGAGTCAGTGAGTTAATGGCTTTCTCCGTATCACCATCAATGGCAGCACTTCTTACATCAGTCAGCAATTAGAGTGACCCATTACAACAACTCTCCAGACATGCCTTAAAACTGCATGCCAAAGTGTGTATATTATAAAAATCGGACTTATTTATATAGAGACCTAGCAACTGAGTGTAGAAAACAAATCCTATGACGCAGTCCAATATAGCAAATGTCTACTCATCCAGCAGTTTCTATCTGCCATAAATAACTAGGGATGCTTCGTTAGTATTTATTTTAGACTGAGTACGAGTACATGTTTTTTTGGTACTCAGTGACTAACCTACTTAGTATTAAGTGATCAGTGGCATCAGGGAACTTTTTATTTAACCCTGTTTATGCTTCAGCAGTTTAAATGAAATGAAAAGTGCACACGTGTGTGTTCATTCACTTAGACTAGTAGATTTGTTCTTTATAATGTTAGCTAGTGCATTATCAAGCTACATTGGTTACAATATATCAAGCAAGGTTTTGTTTTCACTTTGGAAAAGCACTTTTGATAGCTGTAAGTAAAGAACGTTTTCGTTTTCATTGCACTGGAATCTGTCGTTTTCGATGACTGATAGGGGCTGATTGTCAAGAACAACATACTAAGAACAGCATTCTAACTAGGTACTCACCTAGACATTTTTTCCTCACCTAGCCTGAATTTCCTGCATCGTTTGCTGCTAGTGATAAACTCCTCGTGCTGAGTTTTAAGTCTAAAATGTTTTATCAGATTATTTCTATTGTAGGAAGATGCTGTCGTTCCTCCTCTAACTGATATTTTTACAGAGCACACTTTACACTCTACTTTGATTGCCATAATTAATCATGTAATACATCCAGACTGCTGTCACGTCATGTTATCTCTTCTTTAGTTTGTCAACATACTGTACACTAGCTGGATATGAGTATATCCAGAGCATTTTATGAATAAACATTATATTGGATGGAGACCTGATACCAGTATCAGTATTAGTGCATCCTTATACATGATGATGCATTTCCCTTTTGTGAAAATTCATGTCTGAGAAACAAACTGAAATGGCTTAGTGAAAAATTCACTCAAATTGATTTTAAAAGGGGAAAAAAAGCTTTACAAGCAACTTGTGCTGTGAGAGAAAGGGCAAGCAGGCAACACTTGGAGCCAGAACAGAGCGTCGTATACTGCAGCATTTGATGTTCATTATAAGGGGGGGTGGGTGGGTGGGGGGGTGGTGGTCGGGGAACGCTCAGCATAAGAGCATCAAAGTGTGGCCTAAATCCTTAATATTGAAGAAGCACAAAAGTCCAAGCAGCCAGGTGCTCGCCAGTCCACAGACCCGCAGTTACAGCATAACAAGGTTTTCACTGCAACTGATTTCCCCTTTTCTTCAGAATTAATTAAATCAGATTTGAGTCTGGGAGCCTCCCTGTCTCTGACTCTGTCTCTTCTGCTTTTGAAGTGTTAAGCAGATCTCAGCGATGGAAGAAAAGAGAATTCCTCTCACATCAGGTCCTGCAGCGTTTTAACAGCACAAAGAGCATTCACAAGGTCGCACTGAGCGACTGGACTGAATCCACAACAACTGGATAATTTCCTCACCTGTGTGAAGTTGTAAACACTGGGTTTATTAGATGGCACTCTTTTCACTTACTATAACATACAGGCGATATCAGCACAAATTAAAAGCTCAATCAACAGTGAAAATTATACCACAGCACTGTTGAATTCATGAATCTGATTAGTCAGAAGGTGTTACTGTTTTTTTTTTTTTTCTAACAGCTACTTCACAGGGACTTTAAAATGTGTATAATTGTTGATATGGTGATGTTTTCTAAGAAGAGACATTTATATAGCATTTGTGGAAGGAGTCTCCAGTGTCAGCGCTTTGTAACATTCAGAAGTAAAGCTCTGAATTTTCTGACCTGGGAAAGTCATATTTCTCTTATTATAGAAAAAAAGCAAAATGTATTTTTGTCTTTTTAGAGAAAAAAAAAGAGGCTGATGAAGGAATGACTGTTTATAGCTGCTATAACTACAGCTAGAAGTGATAACAGAAACTCACATTCATGGTTGTTCCACAACATTAAATATAACTATAAATGGAAAAAAATAAAAACATCATTCTTTAATAAACGGTCTTAATCTATTTGCTTCAGATAATTTGCTTCAGTCTAAGAGGAATAAAACACTTCACTTAAAGTAACTTCACTTCATCACACCACCCTATCGTTGATTATTTTCCTATAACAGCATGAAATAGAGTGTTAAACAAACATCTCCTTACAGAAAACTTCACCATATTAATGCATGTTTTTCTTTGTTAACTCACAGCACATTTTAGTTCGTTCATTTTTAGACTTATATTATGTGAAGCGTCCGCTCTACAAGTCCCTGTGAATTAGCTGTTACTATAGAAACAATACAAGGATGTGTTAAAATTTGAGAATTCAACAGCGTTGTGGTGGAATCTTTTGAAGAACCCTTTTTTAAGAGTATAATCTGGGTTCATTTCTTAAAGCAAAGGTAGTACATAGTAACAGGGTGGAACGTAATATTAGGAACAGACACCAAAAAACAAAATATGACTGACTAAAATGAAATATCCATTAAAAATTTTATTAATTTAACAGGACTTCAGTAGGAGATTGGGCTAATTTATTATAATAACAGAGTTTGAGTAAATTAAGTCGCAAGTAATATAGGGGGACATTGGAAAACACACACACACATATACACACACATGCAGCCAAAATGCTAAAATAAAGTTTTATCTTAATACAGATGACTTTCTTCACGGAACAAAGAATGACCCATAGAGTGATTAGTCATACAGTATAGGAAAGAAATTGATTCTATAAAAAGAAGACTATTATAAGAAAATGGATGGAGTGCTGAGAGAAGGCATTAGTATCATATTACCTAATGGACTGTGACATCTCAGATCAGACGGTACATGGAGCATCAGACAGTGATGATTTCACCTTCCATCACTGGCTCTCCTGACGTTTTTGAATCTCTGGGTATTTTTTTTATTTTTTTCGGATCTAAAAATACACCGGCATTGTGTTACTCTGACTGATTGACTGACAGTAAAGGCATAAAGCTGTATGTATTTTAAAGCGAATGTCTCAGACATCGAGCAGCCAGATTGTTCTGCGTATTTTACAGACTCAGCACTTGACATCACATCAAACTGGCGGCTTTATTCAGTCATACAACTGTACTACAAGAAGTGCATGAATTTGCCTGCGTTTGCCGTTATACACCTTCCCGGCCCGCATGACAGCTGATTGAATATTGATGTAATACCTGACAATAGCTGTCCTGCAACTCTCTGCCCTCATGTGCCTTGTTGAAGTCTGACTTTCGTGACCCCATCAGTGTCTTCATTAGCACTCGCCTCTCACTTTCTCTCTCCCTGGGCGGCTCTGACTTTTACTCGGTGCTGATCCGTATTGTTTGGTGACCTCAATTTGCACAGCGTCTGCAAACCTTTCCTCTCTTTACCGAAGGGAGTTTCGACCTGGAGAACTAAATAGGTTTGGAGAAAAACTATGTTTGCTCATATGCTCATAAGTCACAGCAGCTATGTTTTTTTTTCTCCAGACATGAGGATGCAGATAACATGGAAGGACTTAGGGACATGCTGTTATAGGAAAAATAATCATCAACAGGGTGGTCTGATGTAGCCTGACGTCGAGAGGAGTTACCTTTACACCCTGAAGTTGTTTGTTTCCTGTACCTTGCTAAAGCAGTAATTAAATACTAGTATGTAATTAAACAAAGTAATCAAAACATTTTTTTTCCCATATAAGAGGAAAACTAGCACCCGTCTGGAGGCCCTCTGAAGGCCAGGCACACTTATTTAATCATTCAGACTCTCCGATTGCAGTAAATGCAAGTCTGAATTATTAAACCTTCAAGAGTCAGAACTCTGGTGCCTGTTCTACATCGATTTTGTTCTCATTTACTCTAAAGCTATTTGAAGGTGCTGTTACAGCCCAGACATGATTGGGTTATCTGAGACCATCAAGGCATCGTGTTTCAAGTCAGTGAATTAAGCTACGAAAAGGCAATTATGTCATGATTCGATAACCTTTACCTTTAATTTGATTTTCCTTCGGGCCAGTAAGGAAGAGGTTTGGAATTGTGTCTTTAAAGGGAGGGATTCATATTACATTAGATTGGATCAGTTACAGCATCACTTTACTGGCTTTCAGGGGTAACAAAGTTCAAAGTGCATCCTTGGTAAAATATGTGTTTTCACCAAAATATTTCACCATCATTAAGATAATATTAGTTTTAACAGGTTGATTAATGATTATAAAGGTAGTGCAGAATAGTATTGATATTATGCCATACCATAATTGCATAAATAAGAGCTCTGTGACAGTTGTTATGTAATCCCTGCAGCCTCCAACGCTAATCCCCGCAGACTTCAACCCTAATCCCCGTAGCCTCCAATCCTAACACCTTCAGACTCCAACCCTAATCCCTGCAGCCTCCAACCCTAATACCTGTAGGCTCCAACCCTAATCCCTCAAATCACAAGACTAATCCAAAAGACTCTAATCCTAATGCCAGAAGACTCTATCCATAATCCGTGCAGACTCCAACCCTAATTCCTGCAGACCCCAACCCTAGGGCTGGGGTCTGCACAGAGCCCAGCCCTAATACCAAAATCAATCCTAATCCCAGTAGACTCTGAACATAATTCTTGCAGATTCTAACCTAGTCCCCATAGACCTCAACCCTAAACTTTGCAGACTCCAATCATAATCCCCCAGAGTCCAACCCTAATCCCAGAAGGCTCCAACCCTAATCCCTATGGGTTATAATACTATTTCCCTAAACCCTTCATCTCCCTGATCTCCACAGACCCCAACCCTAATACACAAAGATTTTGATACAAATCCCAGAAGTTTCCAACAATAATCTCTTGCAGACTTCAATCCAAATCCCACAATACTAATCCCTGGAACCATAAACCCTGAAAAGTCTAACGCTAATCCATACAGACTGAGTACCGTGCTGATGGCTTGGTTAATTCTAATTCAAGATCTTAATTCTTCAAGATCTTGTGCAGAATTAAATGTATGCTATAAACTCATTATTATATACTATATGGCCAAAGGTTTGTGGACACCTGACCATCACACTCTTATGTGCTTTTGGAACATTTATACATTACCTATAACATTATTACATAATAATTATAATGCATATGATCAGTAAAGTAACCGCTAACTAAAATGTATCTATCTAATGTTATTATCAAACCAGTTAATTAACTGGTGCTAAAAAGTTTTTTTCACAAATTGAGTTGATATGCAGTTCCCCATATCAGTTTTTATATGATAATGGGGGGAAAACATGGCTATAGCACTGTTTTAAAAAGAAAAATTAACCCATTCATGCTATCCAAATAGGGTTGAGTACCCTTTTTGAGGGCTTTTAGCACACAACATCATAATCAACGGCTCCAGAGCTGTAAGAGACCAGTAATCAATCAGCCACGTGGAAGCTATGGACTGCAGGCAGAGGGGTTATGACCCTGATCTCTGTGAATCACCACCTAGTCGAGCTCTTCACAGGAGAGTCATTCAAAGTGAATTATCTATGAATGCCACAAGCTTCTGAGAATCATGAATGCTGTCATCTGTAGCATTTAGACTGAAGAGATGTAGCCTTGGTAAACAGTATGTAGCCACAAGCCACCATCAATTTGCTGAATGTATTTCCATATGTTCATATTATATTAAAAAAAAATGCCCCTGAGGCATGAAAATAATATTTATAATAATATCATGGTCATGTCACAGTGGAATTTAGATTTTCTTGGTGAGTCTCTTTGAATTTTCCTTTTCATTTTCCTCTTATGATGTTGGAAATGTTAGATTTATATTATTATGTAGTCATTCAAAAAGACTAAATGACAATATTTTTTGACTATGTACCTTCATTGAATTGTAGCTATTACAATGTGTGTGATGGAGACCCTACTGAGTCCAATGGCCAAAGACGACTCATTATAAATATAAGAAATCATTTCTAAACTCCAGCTGTTTAAGGTGAAGAAATGGACTCTTAGCAATTGTGTCTGGCCACAGAAGTCATGCCAAGAAGTTGTTGGTATTCATTACGTATATACACATGGGTGGTACGATGGTCGAAGGCTGTTGCATCAGGTCTCTAAGGTCCGAGGTTTGATCCTACTTGATCCTAAGCTGCTGTCTATGTGGAGTTTCACGTGTTCTCCCAGTGTCTGTTGGTTTTCTTCAGGTTCTTTGGTCTCCTCCCACATCCCAAATCCACTGTGGTATGTATATGGGCTTCTCTAATGGCCCAGAGGTGTGTGTATACATATGTATACGAGTATGTGATGTCCTGTCATGTATTATTGCCTTGCACATGGTCTAGACTCTGGATCCATCATTACTTTGCCCAGAATAAAGCTCTTACTAAGGATAAATCAATGTATTTTCACCAAATTCACCAGATTTCTGAGCCGGCAAGCTATCATGAGCTAACTTGACAAGATTTCTGGTAGGTCTTATGAGCTGCATGAATAACATAAGCTAACCTGACAAACGTATTTCTGAAAATGTCTTTGAGCAAACTACCCCTACTACAAATACAAAATGTTTGAAGATTTGTCCATCTTTTCCATTCAAAGACAAGCCCACTTGCCCCACTCAGAGACACACCTACAGGTCAGGTTTGCAGACAGATTCTTGCTCAAAGTGCATTTTGTACTCTGGGAAATGACCTCTGACCTGTGTAGGTCTTTTCCGTCTTACAGAAACTAGATTGTAAAAGCTATAAAAACATGTTTCATTATATGTATAAGTTTCATCTACATACACCTTTAATTAATTATACTGATTTCAGCAGACTGCTAGAATGTGTAGCGACTCAGACGGCTCAGGTCATGTACAAACATGTCGTTGCATTAGCAGTATGGTTTTGGCACCTGTGGATATTTTCAGTCTCACACTGCACCAAAAATGAAGCTGGGGAAAAACAACACACTGGATTCTTACCGTCAGTGCAATTGCTGTAATACATTTACATTTGCATTTATAGCATTTGGAAGACGCTCTTATCCAGAGCAACTTACAGGAGTGCTTTATAGTCTGCATAGAAAACATATCCTCATGCAAGTACAAATCACTCAGGGTCTAAGAGGACTATCTAGCTTGCAACAAATGAAAAAAAAATTTGTTGTTGTTTTTTAAGTGCTTGGTGAAGAGCTGGGTTTTCAGTCTTCATCTGAAGACAGCCAGTGACTCAGCTTTTCATCCAGATGGGATTTCATTCTTCCATCTGGGTGCAGGACAGAAAAGAGCATGTCTACCTTGTATTTTGTAAATGGGTCAAGTCGACACCCCTATTCATGACCATTCATTACCATCATTAAGTCAAAGAACTACAGTAGAAACAACTATTGTTGGGGAGGTCAGTAATTTTCTGGATTTTCTAGATACATTGCAAGTCTTCTCTTAAACTGTAGTAATAATAATATCAAAACTCATCAGAAAGAAAATGTTTATTTCACTGTTTTCTTTTTTTTCTTTAAGTTTTAACTTAAGTGCCACCCAATCTGCACAACCATGTCATATCATATATCCGTGAAAAGCATTTTCCTGATATAATTGTCAATTTATGGGTCATTATGATACACAGTACATGTCAATTTCCTTTATAAACCTTAACAACACATCAAAACTACAATGTACTTTTCTCAAAATCAGTTATTTCTAAATTTTGGACCAAAAATCTCTGTTTCTAGATAACCTGCATTCATGAAACACAGTGAAATATTTATTCCTATTCTTATTTAGTAGAATGTTGCAGAGGAATTTCCCAAAATACTGAAAGAAATGTCATAAAATCATTTCCAGCAATAAGTGTAGATTTTTGAAAAGGTTCCAGTATAAAATATACTTGTAACAATATCAGCAATCAACTGACAAAGATTGATTGCTATATCTTTTTTTTTCCCCTTTAAATTGTGTAATCGCCTGCAGCGTCTTGCCTTAAAACAAGTTTCAATCAAAGTTTTGGGCTTGTTTTCAAGTGATGGAACAAAATAAAATTCTCACAATGGATTTCACCAGAAAGACTTCAGAACAATATTTTTGGGCTTTCAGCTTTACAACAAGCCCAAATTGCAGATTACACAGAGACACAATGCAACATTTTGGTCATTTTACTTTTCTAATTTTCTGTGCCTGTGGCACAATAAATAATTGTCCTTAGGTACAAAAAAAAAAAAAAATATATCATCCTTAATCATCCTAAGATACCAAAAATAAAAAAAAGAGTAAATGTAGCAATCACATCATCTCCAACATAATTCTGTTTCAGGATTTGTGCCTTTAATCTTTTACTTTAATGAAATAAATTTCTTGCTAAACTGATCATTAGAAGCTGCCCTTCTTAATCCAGAAATTCATCACAGAATTATGTATTTCATGTAACCCAGTATTCACTATTCCTTTGTTAGAATGATATGATCATTTACTTAGAAGACATAGATCTATAACTTTTTCTCCATAACCAATCTTGTATTAGAATGATGAAGTGTATGAAGTGGTGTATCTGCAATTGTAGGTCAGTCTGTTACTTGAATTGCTCTTGTATCTATAGCATAATAAACACATTTTTGATTGAGCATCTGGACTCGGCATGCTTCTCTCCATTCCTCTTCAGGGTGGAATTTTCTCCAACAATAAAAATTACCCAAATATGTATGCTATTTCTTTGCTTACAGTTTTGTTGGGATTCAAAAACTAATCCTAATTCCTTAACCTCCCAAGTACTATTGGTGGGTCCAGAGTTACATTCCTCGCTGTCATTACTACACAGCTTTTCCCAGTCACTGAATAATTCATAGTAGTCAGTGAATAATATGCTTTAAGATGAATAAATGAATAATAACCTTGGAGAATATATTGAATTGGTTTGGAGTAAGAAGAATTGTTCAGAACGAACTGGCAGAGTCTGCTGTAGAGCAAAAGAATTTGCAGTTGAAATTCAGATGAGAAAATTTCCAATAAAATGTGTAGTGGTCTTGGAAAACCCATTGAATGTGGCTATGGCCTTGAAACCTTAACTTTAGGAAACCATAAATATATTTCACCAAAACAGTGTGGAAATATTTTTGTTTGTTTTCTGGTTCTACAAAGACCATGTTGTGTAAGGAGGAAGTTGTGAAAACAGTCAGTCAGCATAAAGATGTTGATAGCTAACTGATTTCCTCATGCAGTGAATGTCATGCATTGATCAAGTTGTTGGATAGCTACTTGATGTGCATAAAAAACCTAATAAATTCAGTTTGTAATCAGATAACAGCAGTCAAAATGTCCAGCGTTGTCGCATCATCATCAAAACAGAGAAGAGCACTTACAAACTCTGTACAGAAGACAGTTTTAATGACCATTAAACGACTTAATAAACATATATTAACAACAAGAAGGGAGCGAATGAGTTTAGTGATTATTTCCACCGATGTTAGTGGGAACAGAGATCAGTGGAGCGAATAGACGAAGATGAAGCTTGTGTTTGCATGCCATGAGTGACTTTCACCTCATGATGAGACAGAATGATGTGGATGATGCTGATAATCAAAGTGAGAACTCATTTTCCATAAACATAAATGTAAAATTCTTTAAAATCTATCAGTAATGTTGTTTTTCAATAAGTAGATTAAATTATAAATGTAGCAGTAGGCATAGCGTCTTTTAGTGGAAATGTAATGAAATACTAAGGAGATTTTTCTTAATGGATCTTAAAATGCTAGAACTTTACTTTCGAGAAACATATTTCAGTTCTCCGAAAAAATTTCACCATGTGAAGTGTTTTCCGAGACCGCCACACATTATGCGATGATGGAAGAAGGATGGACCATCAAAGTGGTCAGTGTCTGACAGATCACATGATTCATCTCAGTCGTGCCCTCGGAAAACCTTCGAGGAAGCCAATGAAGTAGCACAGATCCTCGGATCCCTCCCACTCCATCTCTTTAAATGCGTAAGCTGCGATATCAGATAAATTAGTCATGTCGGCTAATGTGTGCTCTGTAATCCCACATCACACAGAGAGACAGCAGCCGCGGCGTCTGCCTCATTCTGTTTACTGTCTCTATAGTCATCAGCCATGTAGACATTAAGATGAAGTGTTTTCCACGAGGGTGCTGAAAAGATTCTTTAGTCCTCGGTGACCAGACTTCCTCGTACTGTACGTGAGCTGAGTTTTGTGCTGATGGTGTGCATCTGCTAGTTTGTGTGTTGCATAGACTTGTGTAGCCAAACAAATGAAGATAGATGATATAAACTATGCATAATTTAGCATTTCTGTTCATTATTTTCACCTCGCCTCCCTCCCTCTCTCCCTCTCTCTCCCTCTCTCTCTCTCTCATATTCTCTCTCTGTGGTGGATTTAGGTGCACTCCCACCTGGCAGCCCATCACAGTCAATAAAGAGACTGCGAGACAAGCTATTTTGTGTAATACACCTGTGTCCAACCCAGAGTATCAATTTTGCTGATGGATCGCCAAAGATGCTGGTTTATAAGATAAAAAAAGAATAAAAACAGATTGATGGCACTTGCTGTCAAAAGAGAGACGCTGACCAATTTGCTTTTATTCATAAGGCAGAAAAGCTGCGTGAATACTGGGCGATTTTGATCTGCTGATGAATTCACAAATATTGCCCAGTGTATCATGCTTAATTTAGGTTTTGACAAAAAAATATAAGCCTTCTAACAGTGGAGACACATTTTCTGCCAATTTTCTGGCCTACTGGATAAATGAACGATAAGTGAGTTCACTTTTACACATTTATATCCTCTGATGGTTTTCTCAACATTCAACCAAAATAAACTGCAACATTTCTTTTACACTCTGAGAAGAAAATGGTAATAAACTAGTCCCTTTAGTGTGTATGTTTTACCTAGAAAGATGTATGTAGTGTACCTTTAAAACTAGTTACATTTTTTGGTCTATATATCCACGTTTCCAGGTGAAAGATACATATTAAAGGTACTAAGATGTGCTCTTGATGTCATCACCCCAGCGGCAAGACAAGGTACTATTTAGTTCCCTTTTTTCTGAAAATGTCACACTGATCGGTGGTGCATCTCCAGGGTCTTCGGTTTGATCCTGAGCTCGGGTTACTGTCAGTGTAGGTTTCCTCCATGTTCTTCGGTTTCCTCCTAAAACATGCCAGTAGGTGGGCTGGTGGACTCTAAATTGCACCTAGCTGTGAATGAGTGCGTGAATGTGTGTGTGTTGTGTCCAGTGATGAACCAGCATCCTAGTCAATATTGCCTCACAAAAACTCTGACCAAGATACTGAAGATGAGTCGATGGTATCTGTTGTGTGTGTAGGTGAAGGCATGGTCCTTGTATTGCTATGTCTCTTTATCTATTTACTCAGATTTGTGGTGTTCAGTAAAACTTTTGTGCGCTCATGTTGAAGCTAATTGCTTAATTCTGCTGCAACTCAAAGCTGTAGAGAAGCTCAGACACTGAGTGTGACTTGCCGTGATTGTACGCCAGTCATAATTACCACTGAACATCCCAAAGGCAGTGGATGAGAATAACACAGCAAAGATGTTTGAATGGCGTTGTGTATTCCACAGCCCACAGAGGAGGATGCTTTAGATGTTAGGTGATCTGAAGTAATGAGAGGAGACAGAAGACGCCTTCCAATTAAGCCAAGAAGAACATACAGCATGTACCATTTGTCTCTGTCGTATCTACTGACAGGATGTTCCCAAAGCTAAAACCGCCTGCTTTGGAGCTGAGTTTATTTCCGTGTTGCATCAGCACCTGAATTTAACTCAGGCAAGTACGGAATAAAACACTTTGGAGCATGCTGTTGTAAGAAAATAATCACTGATCAGCAGAGTCACTGTTATCATCTTTAACATCACATCCCGAAGTGTTTTTATTCCTCTTATACCACAGCAATTTGCCAAAATAATAGTTTTTTATTAATTAAAGAATGACTTTTTATCCATTTATAATTGCATTTAATGTTGCATTCCCTCACCAGGATCTCTTCTGAAGTTAATAAGACAGAAAATGCATCATCTTCTTCCTGAGGATGTTATAGCTTTACCTCCGAATGTTATAAAGTGCTGACACTGGAGACATAATAGAATGAGCGCATTAATATAAACCTGTGATTTGCAGCTTCACTATTGTAAGAGCTGCTATTGTAGAAAATTAATCAACCAGTAACCTTCTGACCAATCAGAATCAAGAACTTGACAGCACTGTGGTATAAGTGCACTTGATTTTGGATCTACAAGGGACACTACAGCGGTCTTTTATGTTTTTTTTTTTGTTTTTTTTAATGGCCACCCTATCAACATGACAGAATGAAACAGTCTCAAGTCTGGGTACTTGCTCATGTTCTCACATTTTATTTTTTCCACTGGATTCAACTTTCAGAATGATGTGTCAGCTATTTTGGGTGGAGATTTGAGCCAGCTTGCATATATTTCCTTTTTTTTTTTTTTTTTTTTGTATACATAAGCAATGCTGTTACTTTTTCAGTGTAATTTAATCAATATGCTCCCATGGAAACCTGTTTGGAACATCCGAGCTGTTTGTTACTCCGATGGCGTGAGGTGTGTGTTTGACTCAGTTGTGTAGCTGTGTGAATAAGGCAGAATGACGAGGGTTTTGAATATCTTCTGTAGCTAGTCAGTGTAATAAGGAAGGTTATCAGGATTAATGGAACTCTTAATTAAGCACAGAAACATCAGCACCATAACATTAATGCAGGGATGCTTATTGTTTTTGTCACCGCACATTTATTGTTCCTTGATGATTTTACTATTTTTTAAAACACATTTCACAAAATAAACCACAAAGTAATGTTATTGTGTTAACTACTAATAAGGTAGATCTCATGGAATGATTTCAGAACAATCGCCATTCAAAATATCACATATTTTGTCTGGTTTAAAAAGAAATAAAGCAATGAGTCATTTGGGAGCCAAAAGAGTAGACTCTTATTTGGGTATAGAGCCAAATGATCTGACTCACTGAAAGGAGGTGTAATACAATCACACTGTATCTGTTTAGTGGTCTAAATATCCTTTTTCTATCTGGGCACGACCTAAACCAAATTTTATTATTATTTTTTTTTTTAAATAAACGTGTTCAAAGGACTGTTTTTTAAATTATAATTAATTCATAAATAATTATAATTAATTCTCTAATTAATCCTTAAATTATTAAGACAGTTATTATTTTTCTTTACCTCCCACGATATTTTCTTGTGAATTTAGTCATTTTTATTTCCAAAACTGTAAACCAACTAGTAGCCTTAAACCACTGTGAACCTGAGCAGGCAATTACTAAGGATGAATGAATGAATGCCGTAAATGGATTGTTCACACTCACGCCAATGAACGTGGTCTTTCTTTGTACCTCGAGCTTCATATCTAACCACTCGCCCACATGAAAGGAAAAACTTCCCATTTGCATGCGCACCTCTAATCTCATTCAGATGCTTTTCTGCAAAGCTTTTTTAAAAAAAATAAAATAAGTACATCCACATCTGTATCTGTATTTGTATTCGTTATAAACGTAATATCAGTTCATTCTGAATAATCTATTTGTATTCAGCATCCCTACTGTTTACTTTGTTTGGTATGGAGCAAACTTTTTCTTTAGTTTGGCTCATTTTACCAGATAAACACTTCATGCACACCAAACAACTCGATCCTCATCCAAGTGAACCGCGGTTCAGTTTGTTACTGGCGGAAACATGGTTTAATGACAGGTTGTAAGCTTAATTTTATTTTTTTGACTTGTCATTTCAGCTCTAATTATGTTGAACAGATTGTAGAGGCCAATACATACTTACATGTTTACAAGAGTACAACCACTGAGATGATGCACACCACGATATTCAACATACAACCCAGTGTTAATAAGAGAAAAAAATAATAATAAAAGCCACTTCTGTGCAGAATAAAGCATTTAATTTTAGGGCACATGTAGGTCAATGCATATGCATTTGCTGTACTTTAAATGGCTTCCATTTTAAGGAAGGATCTAAAAATAGCTCAATGCTGTATATGCATGTAGAAATTGTTATTGATCTAGTATTATGTGGGATATTGTTACTGCTACTTAACCACTATTGTATTCTCACTTTTGTCTAATAAAATTGCACCCGAATGACCTGCCAAAGTGAATCATCCTTTATAAGAACCAATAAGAAGGTTATATCAAATGTCTAAGCAACCAATGAACATCCAGAAGAACAGGGTTGAAAAATGTTTGCAATGTGAAATTAACTGAACCAAATGAAAAAGATACTTAAAAAAAAATCAAACTTTGATCTAGACTTTAGCAAACACAGGTGTGCAAACCTTTTAAACCAAAATTTATTTAGAAATTAGACAATCTCGAGATAAAAACAGATCATTTTCAAACCTCGGTCACGTCTCATGATTGTGCATAATCTCTCCACGCTGTGACCCCCCCTTCCCCCCACTGTGATCTAATCCATTCAATCAGTAATGTGAAGCACTTGGGCGATATACAAGCGCAAGACTCAAAGACATAATTAACAAGCAGATCTCATGGTGGAAAATCAGCCTTGGCTCACAGGCTATATTCAGACTTTGGGTTGTCTTGTTTAAGCGCTCCTGCTCATGTGGAATATTTGCTTTTTTATACTTTCAGTCTGATTTCTTGAGTCATGTAACTGAGTTTTTTTTGTATCACATAATCACCCGGCAGATCTCTGTGTTTCTTCAGCTCAGGCCTCACAGCTGAAAGCCAATAACTCGGACAGTGGGCAAATCCATTTGATGAGAATGCATCGATCATGTAAGGCTGAGTCATTCTCCCACACTCTGCTGACACGGGGAGGGAGATGGACGCACTGATACGGCCTGCAGACATATATCTCCTGGCAAGTGGAGTCCATGGAAACACAAGGGATCCACTTGTTTATAGTTTTTGCCTTTGATAATAATTTTGTAATCTTTTCCCATGCACAGATGATTCACTTTTGGTTTTCATCCATCTACGTAAAATTCCTGCCTTATAAAGGTCTGGATAAGCAAATATCATGACTGAAAGGCTTTAAGGTTTTAATGCTTAACCATTACAAATTGTTTCATGGTTATAAATAAGACACAACAATTTATAAGTGGTTATGTGTTGCACCAGCTGTTTATGTTACCACTTAATGCTTGTCTTCAGTCTTGGGATTTGACGAGATTAGGAGGTATTGTTTATTTGTTACACTACTCATATGTGAAAGACTACATGACTACAAATCACTTCCTATATAAAGGGTACTAAATATTTTTCACACAACTTTTTTAATTAATACAATGCATTTATTCCATCCGTAGACAGTTCACCCATTTGATCTGTCCAACAGCAGCGGTTAAGTAATTTGCATTACTTTCTAACACCTAATTCAGTTGCTACACACATTTGACCAGCGCTATGGCCTATGAATAGACGACATGCTTGTTTGATTGTATACTTCTCCGGACTGGCGGTGTCCCTATAGTTGAGAAACATGGAGAAAGTGCCCTCTAGGGTGTCGTTACTGTGCAGAAAATGTGAAGTACCCTAGTGGCTGCTCTTCAAATAAAAAAAATAATCAAATGCCCGCTAGGATTTTGCTGTGTGCGAGAAATTGTGATAAAGTGTGATAAAATGTGATACCCTCTAGGGTGTCCCTATGTGTGAGAAAACATAATAAAATTTCCTCTAGGGTGGCCTCCAGTTGAGAATACACGATACAGAGCCCTATAGGGTTCCCCTATGTGCGAAGATATATTGTATAGTGCACTAATGGGTGCCCTTGAAATGGAGAAAACATGATGAACTGCCCTTAAACGTAAAGAAACTTGATGAAATGCCCTAACAGGTGCCCTTGAAATGGAAAAAATGTAATGAAATGCCCTCTAGTGTGTCTGTACAGTAAAGATAACGTGATGAAGTGCTCTAATGGCTGCCCTACAAAATAGAAAAATTAGAAATGCCTTCTAGGGTACAGCTACATGAGACAAAACATGATGAAATAACCTCTAGGGTGCCCCAACGTGTGAAGAAACAGGATGAAGTGGCTTAATGGCTGCCTTTTCAGTGGAGAAAACTTGATGCAGTGCCCTACAGGGTTCCCCTACATGCAAAGAAACATGATATAGTGCCCTAATGGGTGCCATTGAAATGGAGAAAGCATGGTGAACTGCCCTGTATGATGCCTTCTTGTGGAGAATACATGATGCAGTGCCCTATGGGGTTCCAGTGCATGCGAAGAAACATAACGAAGAGCTTTAATGGGTGCCCTTCAAATGAAAAAAAAAAACACGATGAAATACCCTCTAGGGTGTCTCTACAGTGAAGAAAGTGTGATGTAGTAACCTAGAAGACCCCCTAGGGTGCTACTACGTGCAATAAAACATGATGAAGTGGAAAATATGTCCAGTGGACAATATGTGATGCAGTGCCCTATAGGGTTCCCCTATTTGCAAGAAACATGATGAAGTAGCCTAATGGATGCCCTTCAAATGGAAAGAAAATAATGATGTCTACGATGTCCTTACAGTGAAGAAAACATGATTAAGTGCCCTATTGGCTGCCCTTCAAACAGAAAAAAATGCAACTACATGAGAGAAAACATGAGTGAAATGCCCTCTAGGGTGCCCCAACATGTGAAGAAACATGATGAAGTGCCTTAATGGCTGCCTTTACAGTGGAGAATATGTGCTGCAGTGCCCTATAGATAGATAGATAGATAGATAGATAGATAGATAGATAGATAGATAGATAGATAGATAGATAGATAGATAGATA
>CM075013.1:6226705-6249039 GCA_037576675.1 Pangasius sanitwongsei | reverse complement strand
TTGTGGTGGTGTATAGAGCCAAAAATGTTAGAATTGTGTCGATGTCCCAATATTTATGGACCTGACTGTACATATGTCATAATGATAAACTATAAAATATATCTACCTTTTTACAGATAGAGTGCTGTAGCTGCTACTCAATATCGTTCATAATTAATTCCTTAATGACCATGTTTTCTTTCAGATCCCTACAAGCATTAAAATAAATCTTCTGTATCTGCCCTGTGGTGTGTGTTTATGTGTGTGCAGAAAATGGTAGCTTTAAGAAAAAACTCAGTCCCTGTACTTTATACTAAATTAAGTTATACGAATGAGAAGATATATACTTTCTTTACTGCTGGCGTTAAAAAACCTAATAACATCATTAAAGGAACAATCCAGCCTGAACGACTTGATCTTCAGTGGAATATAAGATTTATTTTATAATAAAATTCTGAGTTGACTTTTTAGTTTAAATATCTTTCATGGACAAGTTGGTCTATAACAACTTTGGTTAACAGTTTCCTACATTACCCACAATGCCATTCGACTACCTGCTGATAGTGGGGCAATAAGATTTAGCCACCTTGCTCCTTGCACCAGCTCAAACAGAACGCTTTATAAAGCTTCAACGTTCATGCTAATACCATGCTAATTGCTAGCTAGCCGAGCTGAGTCTCCTCTGTAACTCAGTATAAATACATTGTATAGCTGCACTGCGCTCTGGAACTTCGAATCCAATGTTTTAACTGCGCTAGTAGTAACAACGTCACCCTGTAACTTTAGTGGGAAACACAACCGCCAAACTCTCACAGGAATAATGAAAATTTGTCCAGCAGATACAACAGATGCTCGATTTGGAGGCCAAGTCAACACCCAGAACTCCTTGTCTTGTTCCGTATACCATTCCTGAACAATTTTTACAGTGTGGCAGGGCGCATTATCCTGCTAAAAGAGGCCACTGCCATTAGGGAATACTGTTGCCATGAAGGGGTGTGCTTAGTCTGCAACAATGTTTAGGTAGGTGGTATGTGTCAAAGTAACATCCACATGAATGCCAGGACCCAAGGTTTCCCAGCAGAACATTGCCCAGAGCATCACACTGCCTCCGCCAGCTTGCCTTCTTCCCATAATGCATCCTGGTGCCATCACTTCCCCGGGTAAGAGACTCACACGTACCCGGCTGTCCACATGACGTAAAAGAAAATTGATTCATCAGACCAGGCCACCTTCTTCCATTGCTCCATGGTCCAGTTCTGATGCTCACATGCCCATTGTAGGCACTTTTGGCGGTGGACAGGGGTCAGCATGGACACTCTGACTGGGCTGTGGCTATGCAGCCCCATACGCAGCAAGCTGCAATGCACTGTGTGTTCTGACACCTTTCTGTCATAGCCAGCATTAACATTTTCAGCAATTTGTGCTACAGTAGCTCTTCGGAGCAGATGGGCTAGCCTTCACTCCCCACGTGCATCAATGAGCCTTGGGCTCCCATGACCCTGTCGCTGGTTCACCGGTTGTCCTTCCTTGGACCACTTTGGGTAGGTACTAACCACTGCATACCAGGAACACCCCACAAGACCTGCTGTTTTGGAGATGCTCTGACCCAGTCGTCCAACCATCACAATTTGGACCTTGTCAAAGTCGCTCAGATCCTTACACTTGCCCATTTTTCCTGCTTCCAACACATCACCTTCGAGAACTGACTGTTCACTTGCTGCCTAATATAAACCAGCCCTTGACAGGTGCCAATGTAATGAGATATTCAGTGTTCTTCACTTCACCTGTCAGTGGTGTTAATGTTATGACTGAGCAGTGTATTTTTTTAAAATTTCATGTACTTTACTGAAGTACAGCTAAAAAAAACAAGAGAAAAGAACAAACCCAGAAACGAGAAACAAACAAAAAAACGTTTTTTGTTTTTTTTTTTAAATTTAATTTAATTTTTTTTTAATTTACAGCATCTCCCTGTTGCCGTGTTTTGGACACTTGGACACGCCCACTTCATCCTCATTGGCTCGCTGTCTAATTGAAGGCAACTCATTTGTCTCGTCTGATTGGTTGCGAGGATGGAGCGCGCGCGCGGCTCGGCACCGCTGCACGCCTTGCCTGCCTGCCCGTTCCTATAGAGACGCTACTGCTGAGAGAGAGAGAGAGAGAGCGAGAGATAGAGAGAGAGCGCTCGCGATGGAAGACGCGCGCGTACATGTCGGAACAGAAGGAGAGCTTCCGTCCGCGTGAGGGAGCGAAAGAAAATAAATATAAGGGGGAAAAAAACAAATAAATAAAGACTCCTAAAAGAAAAAAAAAAACATTCAGATTAAAAGCATGCGGATAGAGAGAAGCAGGTCACCTTGAGGAATGGTACTTTATTAAGCGAGGAGGGAAGAAGAAGAAGAAGAACGCGAAGGAGAAGGAGAGGGAGAGGGAGGCGGTTCCGCTGGTCCGCGGCGCACCGGCTGCTGAGGCGCTCGCGCTGCACGCAGGCATGTCGGCATGGCGTGCACCAGGAGAACCAAAACTTTGGTGTCGACGTGTGTGATACTGAGCGGCATGACCAACATAGTGTGTCTGCTCTACGTCGGATGGGTCACTAACTACATAGCCAGTGTGTATATTAAAGTGCCGGTGCCCGTCCCAGCCAGGAAGTTGGAGGGCGACAAGAAGGGCGAAACTCTGCGGATTATAGAGCGACTCGACCGGCTGGAAAATGTCGTGAACCAGCACATACAAGGTGAGGCGCTTTCTTTCCTCTGCACAAACCCGCTACAGCGGAAAGCTTTTAAGTTGTTTAAGTGTCTTTATTTATTTTGTTCTAACGATTCGTCCTGTCAGAAGACATTTATAGCCTAGGGCTTTGTAAAACAATAGCACAAGTGACCGGTTTTGGGCGATTTTATCTGATTTATTAGGCTATTGTGACTTTATTAGAAAAAAAAATCCAGCGTAAAAGTACAGGGAGTGTTTTGATAGCGTAAATGATCTTGTCCGAAAATTAAACTACATGCAGCATATTGTTTTTCTGTGTTTTAATCTGTTACACCTCCAGCATTAAAATAACATGAAGAAGCATGAATTTAAAGTGAAGGGCGCATGCGCAGAAACCTTTGCTCGGTAAAACACTTTGACAGAAGACCCCTTTTTTTTATTAAGTGTCCATTTCATTTCATAACTCCAAGACTAATTGTTCAGTAATCACCACAAAGTTTCACCAGGAACTCTATCATGGCACAATATACAATGAATTATATAATAACAGAACGCTATAACCTATAGAACAGGCGCTACCTGGTTGTGCGCATGCGCGTTTTCATGTATTCCTTTAATAGCGTTTAATACGAGTTGTTTGAGTTCACTCCACATTTTATGTCTTTATATCTTGCGCTAGAGTCACTCTCATAGCACCGTATCGGATTATTCCTGGTCCATTTATTTCCACGCTGTCACATAATCAAATAAGCGCACTGTAATTACATCCGCCAAACTTAAAAATAGCGAGTGTGTATCTCGCGAGATTTGAAGTGATTTCGCGTTGACTGCTGTAGAGAGTGTTTAAGATGATAAGATGCAAGATGTAAGTTAAGATAAAGACTGACTAATCACTCATGGGGAAATTAAAGTGTTACAGCAGCACATAATGTGTCAGAGGACAGATAAATAAATATAAATATGAATTTACACTTTCATCAACAACAAGGGTGCTGAAAAGGGCTCTTCCCTGTTCTTCTCTTTTGTAATTTTGTACCTGTAAATGTGTATATAGTACACCTTAAAGAAAACATTTAATGTATATAACTGCCTTTTAGATTAAAGTTTTACGCGTACACTACATGCATCCTTCTAGGTAAAAGATTTTGTACTAAAGGTACAAAAGATACAAAAGTGTCCCATGTCAGCGACAAGAAAATGTAGTTTAGTACCCTTTTCCGAAGTGTGTATTCGTGACAACATGTCAATAGGAAGAATATAAAAAGAATGGCGGCATCATCTGTAGTCCAGTAAATAGCTCTATCAGAAAATAATACAGAAACATGGTCAGTAATGTCAGTAACAAAGAAAGAAAGAAAGAAAAATGTAAGAATTTTCACACATACAGTGCCATTTCCTCGAAATAGCAAAGTGCATTATGGGTATTCTTTCCCCTGCTAAGGTGTATAATTTAGACACCTACTACAGTGCATTATGGGATTACATAATTACACTGGATATTCACTATTGTGCATTTAGACGGTATTACTAACTCCCAAAACAATAAACAGGGTCCGGGTGTATACATCCATTATTATTATTATTATTATTATTATTATTTTGTATTCTGTTTGAGTAGAGGACACACATTTAAGGGCAGATTCTGAAATGCTGGTTTGTTACTGCTGATTATATTCAATTTTATTTACAACAGTAGACATTCAGACACAGCAGTTTTACAGACATAGATCCCTAATGAGCAAGCCAGAGGTGCCACGGACGAGGAGAAAACCCATGACAGGAAGAAGAAACATTGACTCAAAGGGGTGACACCGGGTAGTGTGATTAGAAGTCATTACAGTAATGCATGTAGAAGAGTAAAGACAAACAGTTTTGTGGTGAAATTCTAAGCAGAACATGTCTTAGAGATATAGTAGAGTGATTATTAGGCCACATTTGGGTTGTTTTTATGACTAGACTGTACATTAGTTTTGAAAAGTTACCCCATATATTTGTTTTTTTTCTCAAGGACCTTCATAACCACTTAAAATCTCTATTTATTATTCAGTTATTGATCTTAAAGCTTATGTAAGGAATAAAACACTCAGTGTCATGCTGTTATAAGAAAATAATCAATGACAGGGTGGAATGATGAAGTGGAGTTAGTGTTAACCCCTTGTCGTTGATTATTTTCCTATAACAGCAAGCCCTGGAGTGTCATTTTACCGAGAAGGACAAACTCCTCCGTCCTGAAGATGGTGGACAAATTAAAGTTACAGCTTTGCATCTGACTGTGACAAAGCACTGACACTGGAGACTCCTTCTGTAAATGCTAAATAAACATCCTGTTAACCACATCAACGATTAACCATGTTTTTAATCGGTTTATGTGGAGTATCTGTCGTACAATTCCCTGTGAACAAGCTGTTACTATAGAAAGGATACCATATTATAATGTGTTAATATAAACCTGTGGTTTGCCTTATAACTGCATTACTGCCAGAGCTGCTGCTATACTACTGTCAGAGCTGCTGCTATACTTCTGTCAGAGCTGCTGCTATACTGCTGCCAGAGCTGCTGCTGTACTACTGCCAGAGCTGCTGCTGTACTACTGCCAGAGCTGCTGCTGTACTTCAGTCAGAGCTGCTGCTGTATTTCTGTCAGAGCTGCTGCTATACTACTGCCAGAGCTGCTGCTGTACTTCTGTCTGAGCTGCTGCTATACTACTGCCAGAGCTGCTGCTATACTACTGCCAGAGCTGCTGCTATACTACTGCCAGAGCTGCTGCTATACTACTGCCAGAGCTACACTGCACTACTCTCAGAGCTGCTGCTATAGAAAATGAATCAACACCTTCTGACCAATCAGAATGGAGAATTCAACAGTGCTGGGGTATAATATTAGTTCATTGCTCTGAATGATTCATTTACTACATTCAAACTGATAGAAAGTTGCAGTATGTCATTACTGGACACTAGCTTAATGCCATGTAAGATGTTTTAGGTTAAATCAGGAATGATGAGATGATAAAGTATTGATATAGTGATAAATTATGTCACGATGCACTTTTGCGAGATATCGTTGGTATCATGATATCTTTTTATAACTTTTTTATATTTACAAAATAAATGGAACTGAATGGAAGCAATTTCCATTCCATTTTACTTAATCTTTAATTTTTTACGTCTTTTTGTTTTTCCCTTTTTCAGTGGTATTGATTGTAGTTTTTGTAGGCATTAAATAAAAGTATCATTAAACTCAGTTTAACAGTTCTTTATTTTCACAGTTTTAATGGTGCACTTCTGTTTTTGCTGACATTTTGTTAGCTAAATATATATCGCGTTACATATCGAGTGTTGCAGAAATACCTCGAAGTATCGTGATATGATAGTTTGAATATAGAAGCACACAGGAAACATGCATGGATTTATTTATACAAGCTGAGTTTATTCATTTCGCTGTGTAGGAGTTCATGTTGGCAGAAAGCTGTGATTCGTGTGTGTGTGTGTGTGTATGTGTGTGAGTATGTGTGTGTATGTATGTGTGTGTGGTGAAAAGTTCATTAGCCCGTGTTCCAGATGAGAGCTCACAGTTGTGGTTGTGTGCAGAATGTTTTTTTTTTTCTATTATTTTAATAGCTCTTAGTGAAAAAAGCCTAATGCATAATGTATATTAACAGCACAGCCAATGAACTGGCTCATGTCCTGTTATTATTTTTGGCATATATATAAACATCTATAACATTATACTCCATAATACTGCAAAGTATAAATAGGGGAAGGTTATTTGCATTTGGTTTTTACGTCCGTGCATGTGTATCCACGAGATAACAGTCATGGTTCAAATTGCAGTATAGCATGAGTGAGATTTTAAATGATTAAAATGCAATTTAATAATTTTACAACCTTATTATTAAATATGCAGTCAGGCCCATAAATATTTGGACAGTAACATTACTGTTATTTTAGCTGTCTACTACAGGATTTTAAAGTTGAAATTAAATGATGAGCTCAAAGTGCAGACTTTCAGCTTTATTTTGATGAAATTCATCCAGATCCAGTGAGCAGTGTAGGAACTTTTTATATGTGGCCCCCTTTTAAGGGACCAAAAGTGATTGGAGTGATCGGAGTAAGTGAAATAATGAGGGAATAACACGCACCTGGCCGTGGCACAGCTGAGCGGCTAATTCTCCGAGTACTTTCAGTCCCATTAAAAAAAAAAAGGGGGACCAAAAGTTTAAAGCTGAAAGTCTGCACTTCGAGCTCACATTCATTACGTCATTTCAACTCCAGTATTCTGTAGTACACAGCTAAAACAACAGGAACTTTATCAATGTCCAAATGTGTATTTATTATCTAATAATGATCATATTTTATTATTCTATTTTTGCTTTCTTTCTTTTCCTAAATTTAAAATTGAAATGTAATTAAATAGTATTACAAAATACTTATAATATAATCATTATTACATTTATATAATTATTATTAACTATTTAGTGTATTTTTTAGTAATTGGCTAATACAAATTATTTTATTATTGATAAAGCCAGTACTTTTCAATAGGACAAAATTAGATACTATTAAAATTATATGCGAATTGTTTGTGGCTTCAAAGGTTTTGGTCTATTTCCTCTTTTAACCAAAAACTCAACGTGGCTTCTTTTTTTTTCAGCCATTTCAGCCATTTCCATTATTATATACAATCAATTATTAATACAGTGAAAGTGGAATTGTTGGATTTACACTTCTGTTGTTTCCTCAAAATTTCTCTAACACTCCACACTTTAGATGCTCTTGAAGTCTTATTTATTTCCCCACACTCGACTTCACCCCTTTTGTTTTACACTCCTCCATCTTTTTTTTTTACACCCTCCATCTTTTTTACACCCTCCATCTTTTTTTATACCCTCCATCTTTTTTACACCCTCCATCTTTTTTACACCCTCCATTTTTTACACCCTCCATCTTTTTTATACCCTCCGTCTTTTTTACTCCCATCCATCTTTTTTACACCCCTCCATCTTTTTTACACCTATCCATGTTTTTTACCCCTCCATCTTTTTTAAACCCCTCCATCTTTTTTAAACACCTCCATCTTTTTTTTTTTACACCTATCCATGTTTTTTTTTTACCCCTCCATCATTTTACCCCTCCATCTTTTTTTTTTTTTACACCTATCCATGTTTTTCACTCTCCATCTTTTTACACCTTCTATTTTTTGCACCCTCCATCTTTTTTTACATTCTCCATGTTTTTTACACACTCCATGTTTTGTTCACCCTCCATCTTTTTACACCCTCCATCTTTCTACACTCTCCGTCTTTTTTACACTCACCATTTTTTACACCCTCCCTCTTTTTTACACTCACCATTTTTTATACCCCTCCATCTTTTTTACAGCCTAAATCTATTTTACACCCTCCATTGTTTTTACACCCCTCCGCACGACATCACCTGCTCTTTCTCCTGTGTCTATTTTTCTGTTAGTTCTGAGCTCTGGATTTTTTTTGTGTTTCTCAGCCACTATGAACACAGAGAAGTTTTTTTTTTGGTTTAATTAAATGTGGTGTGACAAATGCTCCACCCTGGTGAATATTTTATTATTTGGATTTGAATAGAAGGTGTAGTCCAATTAAAGGTCTACTAACTGGTTAATTCATTGTGGGAGGTTTAAAGTTTAAACTTCTTTCATGTTTTTCTGGATGCTATTTTAAAAATGTTAAACATGGTTTAAAAATGGAGCCTGAAACGAGTCATTCGGAGGTGATTGTATTTGCCGGTGGCTGTTCTCCGAGCTGTGTGTATGATTTTGACTTCCTCCTCCTCCAGTAATTTGGGAATAAAAGTCCCGGCACTGGCGCTTTGTTCTCCGCTAATCCCCTTGTTGGCTTTAAAACTGTGACAAAAAAGCTTTTGTATTGCAGCAGATTAGCCGCTGCCTCAGTGTCTGCTTTCCAGTTTGTCTTCGTTCACTAATGATGCGTCCACAGGCCAGGCCCGACAGGAATGTGTGTGCGGTGTGTGTGTGTATGTGTGTGTGTTTCAAATTCTTTTCTTTCAACATGCGCAAAATTTGAGTCCTTCTGCCAGCTATAACATGCACTGTCAGTTAGATTACATTTTTTTAGCTGCTTTATCATCAAGGCTAGACTCACGTATAACAGGCCCAGTGTTTGATTTAACAATACACAGCTCCTAGTAAACTCTAGGATATATGTGTGTGTGTGTGTGTGTGTGTATGTATATATATATATAATATTTATTTAATTATTGAATGATTGGAAGATTATTTCCTGATTCATCAGTATGTAGGAGGTCACACCCACATTCTAGTAGTTGCTAGTGAATGACTGATTAACTGGATGATTGACTGATTTATTATGGGTCATATCCAGTATTTTTGTTTACAATAAGCAAATAATAGTAAATGTTAACTAATTATTCTATCTATCTATCTATCTATCTATCTATCTATCTATCTATCTATCTATCTATCTATCTATCTGTTATTTAATTTATTTATTGTGGGTCATGCACAGTATTTTTGTTTATGAAAAGCAAATAATAGTAAGTGATTGTTTATTTATTTATTTATTTATAATGCTAGCCTTTCTTTCTTCCTCTCTCTCTCTCTCTCTCTCTCTCTCTCTCTCTCTCCTGGCATCTGCAATTGTTCCAGCTCTAAAAATGTGTCTCACTTTATTTGTCCACATGACGTGCTGATGTTCACAGGCTTTAGACGTGTGTACGAGCTCAAATGAGTGTGTTCTTGCTGTGTGAGGTTTCACACACACACACACACACACACACACACACACACACTCTCATGGTGGCACTGGACGCTGAATCACAGGAAGAAATGAGAGCAGAGGCAGCTATATTTATCTGATTACTTATCGGATGTTCCTCTCTCTGAGGTCCAGTACACATCTCTTTCAGACAGATCTGTCTCCACCCCTCACACTCCACATTTTAGCACAGAGGTGCTGTTATACTTTATAACTAGAGCCGTGAAATGTGATCATATTGATATTGTGGTAAATGAATACACTTTTCTGAGATATTGCAGATATCACAAACATGAAAAATGATATACACACATTTTATATATATATATATATATATATATATATATTTTTTTTTTCCATGTTTTTTTTTTATTGAAGCATTATCTGTATTTTGTTAAAAGTAATTTATTCCTAGACAACTGTTAAATAAAAGTCTTGCACGAGAAGGCATGACTCACGCATTCATTCATTTATTTCACACATTTAATCATCATTTGTTTAGGAATTGGGAATATAATATTCAGTACTTAACGTTAAACAATTGTTCACGACAAGTTTATTGCTTCTCACTACAACGAGCATTTGAGTCATTTTAAAATTCACACACCGCTTCCTTACGTTGTCTCTCTGTGCTTCAGTTTTGTGTGTGTCATGTGCTACATCGTCTGTCCTCATTGGTCACAGTGAATAAGGAGGGCTCTGGTTGGGCACAGCTGAAGATTGGGAAAGTCCAGGAGATGATTTTTCCCCCCCAATTTTTCGACTGTCAGGTTTCATTGCCCACTGTAGCCTCTGATTCCTGTTCTTGGACTTTTGTTCTTGTATTCCATCCAACTCAATTTCCGACCTGTTGACATGCTGTTCTGCTCACCACGGTTGTAAAGAGTGGTTATTTGACTTACCGTAGCCTTCCTGTCAGCCCAAACCAGTCTGCCCATCCTCCTGTGAACATTAACTCTTGATCTTTATCTGCCTGATTTTATCCACTGTGCTGCTGTCACTTGATTGGCTGATTGGATAATTGCATGAATGAGCAGGGGTGCAGGTGTTAAACTATTGAACATCACGCTTTATCCTCCTGTCATTCGTCTCTGCCTCATTTATTATTTTCTCACATTAGGACACCTACACCTAACTAATTATTGATACCCACCTGCTTAACGGGTGAGGCTGCTTAATGGGCGAGTTACTTCATAAATCACTGCTTCAGTCTCCAACCAAACCCATGACCTGGTACAGAAATGAATGATTAATGAATGATTAAAACACACACACACTCTCTCTCTCAAATTTCCACCTCTCACAGTTCTGCTATATAAAAGCAGGGAAACATTGCTGTTAAAATGATCAATATGTACCACTTAAAGGAAATTCAACATTTATATTTGTACAACACTCTTTAAAACCAGTCTTTAATCTTGAGTTTTAGCGTTCTCGTGTTCGTGGTTGTCGCTGAAGTCACTGATCGCAGATATCAGGGTAAGTTTACACAAGGAAGTGCTCTTAGGTTTCTGCTCTTTGTGTGGATTTCCTCTTCATCACAATGTAGTCCAGTTTTCCTGCTCTAAGCTCGCAACTGAATCAGTGTGTGTGTGTGTGTGTGAATGAATGATGTCTCATTTCCACCACCCCTTCCCCCGACTATCTTATCATTGGTTTGTTTTTCTAATGCGTGCACCTGTTCCGTGTTCAGCAGTTTGTTTATACCCTGCTGTCTAGGGTTAGGGTTAGCCAACCTCCGCATCTTTTTGAACTGCTGCTTGTGCTATGTGACAGGGCGGTGTGACACACGCAGACGAAAGCGCTGTGTGTCCTCTTCTGCATACATGAGCTCACAGATGGCCATGATTGGCTAGTGGCTCTGTAATGAACCGAGGGGCTACATTTAACCCATGCAGTTCACTTTCTCAACAACTCTGTTCGTTGTGAGGTTTTGTATGTTGTTTCTGTTTTCAGTTCCAAACTTTTTTATGGTTTGTTTTCCATTTTTGTTCTTTACGTGTTTTATCTGTTTTTTTCCCCTTAGAGCTGTTTTCTTAAATTTTTGACCTTGGACTGTTTACTTGGATTTTTGCCGTAAAGCTTTACTCACACTTACATCTGTTTATTGACATATGCTATTACCTGATATTTTGATTATGATTCATGGATTGGCATTAATAAAACACATGCTACATTTATACACTCGTGTCTGGCCTCTAAATATTTGTTACAATAGTAAAGTGAAGCGTCACTGAAATATAACTGCTTCAACTACTTGTGTTATTTGTATCAATAAATGAATCACTAATGTTTAAACATTACAATCAAAATTCAGTATGTTAGCATGTTAGCTGGATCTTTGCAAACAAAAACTGGACCTTCATAAATTTTAATCAAATACCATTGATTTAATTTAACTAGAATTTCTGCATTTTAATTTTTAAAGCTGTTATTGAAGATGAACTAATAAATGAACTTCCCGAGCATGTTTCTGTTTTTAACTGAAGCTCATTTTTTTCTCTCGGAGAACTGAACTCTTCACATTTAGCCGTGACATTCGGATGTTTACTTCGAACCCGGAGCTCCACAGGAGCACGGAGCACAGAGCGAGTTAATTCTGGAACAGAAGTGCGCTTTGCGGAGCGAGGAAAGCATGACGGAGTCTCACCGTAAATAAGAGGAAGCTGTAATTCACGACTTCCTGCTACATCCTCAGCTCCCTGTAGCTTCTCCCTAATAAGCAGCTGCTGAAGGCTAATTATCTCAGCAGTAAAGCATTCAGCGGAGTCGTGGAAACAAATAATGCATCATCACGGACATGTCGTGTTTAATGCCCACCAGGAGACTCCTGAACTTTGTTAGACTCAGTGGCTGATAAATAACCATTCAGTTGGCATTTTGGGCAGAGTGATGCCTCTCGCGGCTGATTTACAGCTGAGGTGCGAGGATTACGATGAGCTGTTAGGCTCAGATGTTGCAGAGTCGTCCAGCCAGAGAGACAGAAGTTATTATTCAGAATGGTGCTCATATTTTTAGAGCTGTGTTTATTTGGAAAATGGAAGTAACTATCCACATCCTGATTAGTTTCCTTCTTCTTTGGGAAGCGGTACGGAATTTGGCGTGACACCTACATCTTTTCTTTGTAAATTCCCCTCTCGTTTCTCACAGAGAGATACCGTTTATGAGAAGCATACACATTTATGCACCAGTCAGAGAATTCTCTCCAGCCTGCGCAGAAGCACCAAGCAAATTTCAGTAAGCCTCATAGCAGGTTGATTTTTGTCACCGTGAAATGGATCGGGCATTTAATTACCGCAAATGGAGCGCAAGGAGAACTGATAATGAAAACAATTAATTACTATGAGGCTGAAGGGCAAAAGCCAGCCAAGACAAGAACAAATATCAAATAAATTGATTCTCATGTAGCGCCATCGTATTTCATGGCTCTCGGGTGGAAAAGCCATATGTCAAATATGTGACGCATTATTCAGCTGAAACGTTAGATAAGATAAAAACTGACCCACAGGCTGGATGTCGTCGAGTGCATGTGAAATAACCGGGGCTATGAATATATTCAAATGTGTGTGAATGCTAATAATCATTTTATTGTTGTTTTTGTTGCTAATATTGAGCTCAATTTTACATTTCTTACACCATGGGAAGTCTGTCATCTTCAGTTCTTCTTGATAGAGATACAGGCCAAAAGTTTGTAGACACCAGGTCATGAAACTCACATGTGCTTGTTGAACATCCCATTCCAGATTTAGTCCCCCCCTTTGCTGTTGTAATAACCTCCACTCTTCTGGGAAGGCTTTCCACTAGATTTTGGAGTGTAGCTGTGGAGATTCGTGATCATTCATCCACAAGAGCGTTAGTGAGGTCAGGCACTGATGTTGGATGAGGAGGTCTGGGGTGCAGTCGGTGTTCCAGTTCATCCCAAAGGTGTTCAGTGGGGTTCAGTGGGGTTGAGGTCAGGGCTCTGTGCAGGACACTCGAGTACTTCCACTCCAACCCTGACAAACCATGTCTTCATGGAGCTGGCTTTGTGCACAGGAGCACTGTCATGCTGGAACAGGTTTGGGCCTCTTAGTTCCAGTGAAGGGAAATTGTAATTCTACAGCATACAAAGACTTTCTATACAATTGTGCGCTTCCAAATTTGTGGCTACAGTTTGGAGAACCACATTTGGGTATGATGGTCAGATGTCCACATAATTTTGGCCATATAGTGTATATACTTACTAAAGATGGAACTTTTTCTTTTACTGTAATACTGAAATACTGAAAGCTTGAGTACCAGTGATGTACTGATCCCTATCCGATATTGTTTTCTTGAGAAGCTACTAAGCTTTATTTATTTATTTATTTATTTATTTATTTATTTATTTTTCTAACTTAAGCACTTCGCTGTTAAACTCTTTCACACAAAAATCACTTACAGTCAAGGCTATTTATGTGTAAATATTTCCACTTCCAGTCTTCAACCGCACTCGTTCTAGACGTGCCTGTGTACAGCGCATATCTCACAATGCTGAAACACTGCTTAAAACCTGGGTGTAAAAAAAGATTCAGAAACCTTAATGAATTTAGTACAATTCAATTATTTACTCCAAATACCGAAAAGTATTGCCAGAGGGAACTAGGCTATAAATATATAGTACCTGATACACCTGTCTATCTACATCTATAGTTTCCCAGAAAGTGTAGATAGATACGTATATCAGGCATGTATGCAGATAGATATATAGGTTTTAACTAGGATGTGAGTTTCACCTCACTGATCTAATATTGTTCATCTCTGATTAGGGTAATATATAATGAAATGCAACACCAGAGCACTAAAAAATCTCTGCAAATGGAATTTCATGGGCGAAAGTCTAATCAGTATCGGAAAACATGTTCTGCATCATGTACCATCGATGAAGTCGTCTAACAAAGCAATACGCTTTCCTATTCTCAGATTCCTGCCTGTATTTTTTTCTTTGCTCCTCCGCTGTTGTTCTTCACTTGCTTTTTAAATACCATGACTAATTACTTCCCTTTGAGGGTGGTGGTATTTGAGGGACGTTCTCTGGGTGGAGTCAAAGTGCTCGTAAGATGATCTGAGATTAATGGATGGATTTTTTCATACATACGGACGGGTTATAAATAGTTCGGAGTAGGTTTTGGACAAGAGTATCGTGAAACACTAATACATTCCAATTATCGCAACAGCTGTCAAGTTGGACGATTTAAACGTCTGTCGGAAAACGAAGCATCTGCAGCTATAAGAGCATCAAAAAGAACTTGCATTGTATCTCCTAATATGTGTTTCTTTTTGGTTTGTTTTTTAGGTGAACATTAATGTGGGGCAGAGCAACGAGCCTTCTTTGTCTGATGAATCTTAGCTTCCCCTTGTCCATATCTCCACTGCTTTTATAATGAGATTAGTTTTAGATAATAACTTATTAATTTATTTACAATACCGACATCAGTTTTGCAAGCATTGCTAGTATCGGTAATTAATTAAAAAAATGTAAAAAATTAAATTTAAATAAAA
This sequence comes from Pangasius sanitwongsei, assembly GCA_037576675.1. Classification (NCBI taxonomy): domain Eukaryota; kingdom Metazoa; phylum Chordata; class Actinopteri; order Siluriformes; family Pangasiidae; genus Pangasius; species Pangasius sanitwongsei. Next base: position 6,234,065 of record CM075013.1, on the reverse strand, counting down.
AAAAATTAATAAAACAACGGATTAAATGCTAATGATAGTGACTACTAACTACAGCTTACATATGTCTGGCCACACCCCCTTCTTTTCCCCGTCGGTGCTGTGGGCACGATAGGACAATGACATACTGCACACGATGACACAAGCCTAGTTCGTAGGAACTTTTAAGAAACTATCGTATGTCTACTTTTAAGATTCTTTTATGTACGCCTTTATAAATGAGGCTGCTCATCACTGGCTCAGTATCAGAAATGGTCTGAGATCTGAATTTTTAAACTAAATACAGTGCAGATTAGTACGTTATTGGCTAATTCTTGACAGTTGTACCTCATATTTGGGATGATTAGCATTAATGAGACAGTTTTCTTAAATAATTGAACAGTGAACATGCTGATGTGTGTAAATGAAGATCTATTCAGTATAAAGCTTTTGTGTTTCTCTGACTCTACCCCAAGACCTTTTTTATTTAAAAAAAATATATATATATATAAATAAATAAATTTATTTATTAATGGTAATTCACTGCTGTCAGTCATACCTCTTTACTCCATTTCCTGAGTGCACTTGGGCGCAGAGGGGGGTTATTTTACCTAGCAAACATTTTATATGTATGACTCCAATTTCAAACTGAAACCGAAATCACTGTCACCTCCGGAAAAAAAAGCACATGCTGAAAAGCACGTACTGTCCCTTGTTTTAAAAAATATGAAACCAATATCAGAGCTGGGGGTCTCAGCTGATACCTGATACTGACCTCCGAATAATAATCGAATGACTCTCTGCGAAGCCAAGTGTAAGTGGTGTCGTCGTGTTCTTCGTTCACTAGACTTGTGTATTTTAATCCTTTCTACAGCTCGAGTACAGAGATCGAAGAAAATTAAAAATGTAAACGTGAAATGATTGTGCAATATACAAGCTCTTAATCAGTATACGCTTATACACCAGGCACAGGCAGAAGTGGCTTTGCAGCGCATTTCATGGGCTGCGTGAGGAATAAAACAGGATGGGGTATGCCGTTCTAGGAAAATAAATAACAACAGGGTTGTGTGATGAAGCAGAGTTACTGTTAGCACCTCGAGGTCGATTATTTTCCTATAACAGCACGTCCCAAAGTGTTTTATTCCTTTTATACAACAGCAACAACAACTTGCCAATGATTGCATTTTTATTTATTAAAGAATGTCTTGGCATAATTTTTATCCATTTATAGATACATTTAAGATATATTTATATTTATATAAGATATCTTATATTTATAAGATTTATGTCTATCCATTTTAGATATATTTAATGTTGTGGAACATCCATGAAACAGGTTAGCTCCTGCTATCATTTATATTATAGCAGCTATTAACAGTCTTTCCCTCACCAACCCGTCTGTTTTGTTAACGGGAAACCAGAAAGCGTAAACTCCTCTGTCCTGAAGATGTCAGAAAAGCGCTGACACTGGAGACTCCTTCCATAAATGTGAAATAAACATCTCCTTACAGAAAGTGCCCAGAAAAACAATTAGACTTTTTTTTTAAAAATTATTACATTAGATTACGTGAAGCATCCAGAAGTCCTTGTGTAAGTTGTTACCACAGAAACGGTAACACATTAATATAAATTGAAAATATATAGAAAATTAATCAACACCTCCTGACCAATCAGAATCGAGAATTTGACACGTTACTGATGTTAAAATAAATGAAGCTCCAGTTCCATTTTATTGATTGATCCTGCATTTCTTTTGAGGTGAAATTTATGTTTGTTTACTGTGATAATCATGTGTCACGTGTGATCCGTATCGTGGCACTTGATATATAACGTGTTTACAGCCTAACTCTGAAGTGGCTGCACGTAACTCGGGATAGCACTCAAAGGCTGGTGATATTTCACATTTTTTTTCTTGCACATGCTTGCAGTGGTTATGATTTAGAGACAGCAACCTGATGATCTCAGGAGAAAAAAAAAAAAAAAGAGTTCTTCTGTAGGACCTCAAATGCAAGCTCTCTGAGAAGCAGGACAAGGAGCAGAGCGCTGGAGCAAATCGAGGTCACGCTGCAGTAAAACACACGATACCTGCATTTCTGAAGTGCAGCGAGACAGAGAGAGAGAGGGAGATTAAGAGAGAGAGAGACTGAAAGGGGTGGGGGCTCATTTATCAAGATGGATATTAAGGAAGTTATTTGTGAATCATTTACAAGAACATTTACACAAGAAATGTGTTATTGAAGAACATTAGTTAGTTTGGAAAGACGTTTGTTTCCTTCAAGAGCTCCTGAGTATGTGTAAAATTGGAGGCACAGAGAGTAAGACAGAGACACAGAGAGACAAAAAGAGACTGGGAGAGACGCAAAGAGAGAGATGGAGAAATGCAGAGAGAGACATAGAGAGAGGTGCAGAGAGAGAGAGAGAAACAGAGAGAGTGAAACAGACAGAGAGAGACACACAGAGATAACCGAGATAGAGATACATAGATAGAGACAGAGAGTGACACAGAGAAAGAGACAGAGAGAGACACAAACATCGTAAAATTGTCATCGTAAAATTTTTTGCATCACAGTGCATCGTCACGATACATCGCTACACTCCTACTATATAGCACCTTTAACAATTTCACATCGTCACAAAGTGGTTTAACATCGATGATTGATGAGCAGTGCATTATATGACGAGGTAACTAGAATGATGTGAGGCAAATTATTACACACCCATCGAGCTGTGGGTGCTTCTGCATGCACAAGTAAATTTGGCACATGTCAAATATAAACCAGACTGCTCTGCTTCGCTTCAGGCCATATCACTCCATCCCAGCATGGATTATTTTCTTGCAGCAGCACAACGCTTCCCACTAGACTAGTGAGTCAGTACAAGGAATATTCCTTTGTTTTGTTTTTTTTTTTAGTCACTTACATTGCACATAGGTATGTTACTAACGTAATAAATTATAGATTATAACTGTGGAAGTTAATGGACGGTGGTCAAGGCTTGAGGTGGCAGAAAGTTCAAGATGTCCATTTTGGGTCGTTTGTCCAAAAAGTTTTGGAACCCTTGTTAAAGAGTAAATAATCTACCCTGTTCATGACGTGTTATGGATGTGTCTGAAAAATATCACCCCATCACATCTAGATCTAGGAGGTATGTTACTCTGTGTAATCACCTGACACGACTGTTATTGAAGAATCTACAGTCTGGGCTAGAAAGAAATCAGCCACAGCTTCACTGGGGCAGTGGTGGCTCAGTGGTTTGAGGCTATGGGTTACTGATCAGAAGCCCCAGCACCAACAAGCTGCCACTGTCGGGCCCTTGAGTAAGGCCCTTAACTTCCTCTGCTTTAGAGTCTGACCCTGTGCTCTGGTCCCTTCTTTCTAACAACGTGGGATATGTGAGGGAAAGAATTTGACTGTACTGTATTGTATATGTGGTAAAAGTTACTCCATGCCATTCTGCGTATTTTTCTTACGACTGTTGGTGATACTGTTGAGCTCCGTTACACAAAAATCCAAATTGAATCCATGTTAAGGCATTTACTTATTCACAGCAATCTGACATGCATGCCAAAAATGAAACCTTTTACGTAAAAATTGATGTCTTTTTTTTATTTTTCAAAGATATTTATAGCACATTTATAGCAGTTGCCATCTTGCCCACTCCTACCCACTACACATGCATCTGTCTTCCTTTCCTGTTGCCATGCTGGGATTGTAATTAGAAGCCAGTGATGTCTAATTAGTCATTAATTAAGACGCGAGCCATGCACCGCTGAGGAAACGATGCAATCGAAGGGAATAATTTAACCTCATATCTGTTTATTACCTAGCAATCAATGTCTTGTTGACCCCAAACCATCCTTCACTTTATGGCAATTAAAATTTTACCTTTCCTACGTTATTTCATCTCCGTTAGCAGAGCTCTTTCCAGTAGGTTCAGGACTGTGCTGATTTTGTGTGTGTATGTGTGTGTGTGTGTGTGTGTGTATGTGCACACAGTAGAAGCGCAATTAAGAGACGGAGGAAATCTGATTTTATTTTTATTTTCATTTTAACATTTTTATTTAAACATTGAATTTTATTTATTCAATGTTTAAATAAAAATGTTAAAATTAAAATTTAAAATTTTTATATGAAAGAATCTCCTTTTAATGTAATATTTATTAATATTAGAATTTGAATCAAGCTCTTAAAGTTTCATATTAATTAAAATGAATTAAATAATTAAATTAATTAAATAAAATAACAAAAATTAAAATGATATTGTGAGCCAAATTAAGAGTACACAGTCATGAAGGAAAGGCTGAGACAGATGCAGTTATTTTCCTTTAATGAGAGAGGTTCAGACAAATCCAAAACGTCAGGCAGGTTCAAGGTCACAAAACAGACTTAAGTCAGGCGATCAACAAACAGGACAAACTAGGCAGAGACTAATCACAGGAATCAGGAAACTAGGCAAGGTCAAACCAGATCAGCGAACTCGGATAAACAGTCTTGGTAACGTCAGGTGCACTAAACAACGTGAGTGTATACACACAAAGACACACAAGGGTTTTAACACAGAAACAAATCAAGGGGCAAACTGAAAACAGGTGCGAGTAATGAGGAAACACGATGGAGACAACCAATGACAGGACAAGGGTGGAGACAAGACGTGACACACGTCAGGAACAGTACCGCACGTCTCTCGGACCTTTACGGCTTAATTATCATCTTTTCCCTCCTCATTATTTTTCCACACGAGTTTAATTTCCTGCATTTTTGGATGTACGTTATGTTTCACTGGTACTCGTATGTGAATGTAGTCACGTGAGTGTTTGCAGGCGTAGGCGCTCCACAATAGCGAGAGACACATCAGCCTTTTTTTCTCCTGGTCAGTGGCATCATTTCATCATGTGCAGCTGCTGTCAAAACTGTTGTGGTGTGTTATTTTATTATCCGTCCCCCCGGGGCGCGTCACTTTCTGCCTGTTTGCTTGTGTGACATTAAATGACACTGAGGATCGTCTCATTATCTAGATCCAGCACATGTCACATGACTGGAAGGCTGGAAGTGATCGCCATTACATATTACTAATATATATATATATATATATATATATATATATATATATATATATGTGTATATATATTGGCAGGACAAGAGGGACCTACACAATATTAGGCAGGTGGTTTTAATGTTATGAATATATATATATATTCATTTTTTTTTTTGTGTTTATTGCAAATAGGTTTCGCAAAAGTGTATCAGGTTTAAGGTAGCAGTAGAATTGAGAACAATGGAGCAGCAGCACATTTTTACTTTTACAGTTTACAGTGTACAATTTAAAGCCCAATTCGGATTGGATTAGTTTATCAGGTGGAAGTCTGTAATTTAAAAAATGTAAAAAAATTTTTTTTTTTTTACACGTCCCTGTAGTGTTAAAACTCTCACATCCGGACAGCAATAAAATGCCCACAGAGGGAGCGTGTTTCGCTTTTGCGTGGGTTGTATTTTGTACTAACCCGGAGGTTTTCTTCACATGTTTACACTCCACAACATGTTGTCCAAGTTTTTCTTAATGCTTTTGTTGTGAAAAACACTCCTGAAAATGCTTTCCCAGCTAGCTAGTGTAGTCAAAGGTTTGACCGCCAAGCCCGAGTATACGGTTGAGTGCCTCTTCTAATGCATCTGTTTTTCTTTTCACGTTTTGGAAAGTGTTTAATATCTGGGCGGTGGGGCAGTGATACGTGCGCTACAAGACCAAATACAGCAAGCGGCAGAGGTCAAACATCATTTTCTCTAACGTGAGGCGACATCTGCATAGAAAATCACAGACGTGTGTATCCGGACAAGACTAAAATTCTCAGACTAGCACTCTGTTTGAGTTTGTTGAAAAACAGCAGGTAATTCAACCTGCAGTATTTTTAGAGGAGGACTGAGAAAAACACTGACATGGCCTATCTGGACGGAAATAAAATTACAGAGGAGCTCCTGTAAATTAGGAAATTACCCCAGGACCACATATACAGTACATTTAAATTCTGTCTGAATAGGACTTGTATCGCACTTTTCATTTTACAAGGTTTTCATTTGACTCAGCTTTGTATATACTGTGTATACTGCTATTTTTTTTTTTTTTGCCAATTTTGGTATTTAAGGATGTTTTTTTTTTAATTGTTAAATAAACATTACAGCTGCTTTATCAGAGGTTCCCAATCTTTATTGTTAGCCGGACCCTTTCAACCTAAATTATTTGCCTTAATTACCTTTTGAGATTTCAAGCAGGCAAACTTGAAGTGAAACTTTTGCTCATTGAAACCTTTTTTTTCGCTCATCACTCAGCATTTGCAGGTGTTTTAAGCTTACCTTGAAACTTCTGATGGCTTTTGTGACCAGGTTTACATGTTTTTTTTTTTTTTTTTTCAAATGTCTTTTCTAATCAAAGCATGAAGGAAGCTTTCTTAAAAACTGCTCTAGATGTCTCACACACTTGCGGAAGGGTTTGGCCTTGTCACTGTCTGAGCACACTGAGGACTTACAGAACGCCGAGTACTTACAGAACACCTCTCACTTTGGAATGTTTGTTGTCTGATTTGTTGCTTGGATGTTGCCTCTTGTCATCTGTCCATTTTAAGAGATCTGAAGGTGTTGTAAAGATGACGATGTATTTAGCCACAAAGAATGAATTAGCTAGCTAATGCTGTATTTAGGTTACAGTAAAAAAAAAAAGAAATTATGTATATTATTAAATGGAACATAATTTGTCACTGCCATTTCCATCACAGTCTCACAAAACTACTGCAGTACCACCACGAACTCCTGCTTTATAATTATGTCATTATTACTTATAAAGACTGTCACATGGCATTAATCAATAATTAATAGTGATACTTGCATTACAACATAATTATAAGTTATGAATTAATTATTTAAAACATTTATTATAATTATTATTATAAGGCATCTCCTCTCTCTCTCTCTCTCTCTCAAGAAACAAACCTCGTCAATTTACAGAAAAATCGGAAAGCATAAATCCTCTGTCCTGAAGAATTTAATGTGCTGGGAAAATTTACAAAGCACCATGACTGTTAGAAAGCTCTGGCACTTGAGACTCTTTCCATAAATGTTAAATAAATATCTCTTACAGAAAAGTATTGCACACCTTCTGACCAAGTGATTCAAGAATTTCACTGAACTGTGGTATAAAAGAAATTTGTACAAAGAATGATTACCAAATTACAAAGAATTTAAGCATGGCTATAATGACTTATGGGGGAAAAAAAGGGCATCCAATGTACAGTCAAAAAACAAAAAATCACTTTGTTTTCAATTGACTGGAAGAAAGTTTCCCCCACTCCTCAATGCAGAATTCTTTCAGCTGTGTGATGTTTGAGGGGTTTCTTGCA
>CM075013.1:6178835-6226605 GCA_037576675.1 Pangasius sanitwongsei | reverse complement strand
AATGCTCTGTAACGATGTTCTAATAATTTGCACCTGATGTGATACACCTGTAGGTAATTTTAGCCATTTTAAGTACAGATAAATGTGGGGGTGTCCTTACGTTTTCCTCACAAGAAATTGGATTTTTTTTAAATTACATTTTACAGATCATTTTAAAAAGACTTTGGTTTTATTTGTTTATTTATATTACTTGAATCTCCCAATATTGTTAAAATGAAGATCAAATGTCCATATGTTTAACTATGTTTAAAAGAAAACACAGGCTTTCATGGTACCCTTATTTTTTCATGACTATATTTTTTTTTTTTGCCAAACCCCTGTATATCCATCAGAAATACCAGAATCCCATTGGATTAGAGATATCTGTTAAGGTGTCATGTTGACGCTGGAATTGGCATCTAACTACACTCCCCAGAACTCAGCATGGCCTACAAACATGGCCGCTGAGAACTACAACACCTAGACTCTTTCATGTTCACACTCACCACATTACTGATTACACACACACACAAAGACTCTCTGTACTCACAGTCATTGTGCAATATATGCTCTGTGTCATTGTGCCAGTAGATGCCAAGCCATGATTTACTGTTTGCTTCCCTGGTCTGATCTAGTTTCTGATATTCACATTTTGCTCTTGCCTTCCGTAGTTAATGTTGTTTGCTAATTGCCTGACCCTTGCCTGTTGTGCGACTACGTTTTTGGATTAGGTCTCTGTCTTGTTTGCTAAGGTAAATAAAATCATTACCTGCACTTGCGTCCTCAACTGTTTCCTGACAGAATACTTCGCCATTCCATGGATGCAGCAGGTAATGACAAAAGACGCTAAGCACTAGCGGTACAAGGACGCTTCATAGGAGAGCAGCAGCAATGGATCAACATGCTGACTGAAACAGCTAGCCCAGCTCCGAGCCACTCCGGCTATACAAGTTCCACCACCAGCTGCCTCTACGTTTGCATCTCTACTCATTGCGTGACCTGAGAAATATTCTGGCGACTCGGCAGGCTGCAAGGGTTTTCTGCTACAGTGCTCGCTCTACTTTGCTGGTCAAGAGAGGGTCCCAGACAGCACCAAAATCGTCCAGTTCATCAGTCTGTTGATGGATAAAGCATTAGAATGGGCGATGGCTGCCTGGAACCAAGGAGGAGAGCACACCGTCTCCTACGACTGTTTCTTATGGCTTTTCCAGCAAGTGTTTAATCATTCGCCTGAGGGCAAAGAGGTTGGTGAGCAGCTAATCCCCTCAAACAAAGTAATCTGTGTGCTTGCTGCTTCCATACGTTGGTGGCAGGTAGTGGCTGGGACAAGCCAGCCCTCAAAGTCATCTATCGCAAGGGGCTGAACGTAGACCTGCTCACTGAACTGGTCTGTCATGATGACCAGATAACCCTTGACACTTTGATTGGCATGTCCATCCAATCTGATTCCCCGATCAAGAACCATTGAGCTTGAAGGCAGCCATCACTCCTGGTCCTGAACTCCAGGTCACAGAGCCCATGCAACACAGTCAGATGAAGTTCGACGATGTAGAATGCTAATGGCATCAGAAAAAAGAGGTTATGTTTTTACTGCGGCAGCCCTCAACACCAGATTGAGCAGTGTTCTGTAGTTTCACAGTCCACTTCTGAGCGAGCAGCCTCCAAGTTTCACTCCACCACGGTGAGTCCTGCCAGTTTTTTCTCTCACCACAATCAGGTAATTCCTGCTCAGATCTCGCACTCAGGAAATCTCTATTCTGTTTTAGTGCTGATTGACTCTGGTGTGGAGGTGAATTTCATAGATGGTGCCCTTGCCCAGAAACTCCAGCTGCCCTTACTGCCACTGCAACATCCATTAAAAATCTAGGCCTTGGATGGCAGACCCATCAGTGGAGGGTCAGTAACCCAAAGCACCGAACCCATCACCCTCCATGTCAGAGCGCTACACCAAGAACGCATCTGCACATTGGCATGCAAACTGTCTCCATACACCCTCAGTCCAGGTGGCCTCCACCTCCATTGTAAACCCAAAAACCACAGCCCAAGTGATCATACCTCCAAAATATCAGGAGTACAGTGAAGTGTTTAGTAAGGCCAAGGTCAGTGGCCTCCCTCCTCATCACCCCTACCACACCCTCGTAACCGTACTCCTTATCTGCCAAAAAGACACAGGCTATGGAGGCATACATTGAGGAAACCCCCCAACAAGGGTACATCCACCCCTCTACATCACCAGTTTCTGCTGGATTCTTTTTTGTGGTGAAGAAGGGGGGTGAGGTAAGGCCATGGATTGACTATTGTGGGCTAAATCAAGTCACTGTCAAGTATAGCTTTCCCCTGCCTCTGGTTCCAGCAACCCTAGAACAGCTTCGTGAGGCGAAAATATTCACAAAACTCAATCTGCGAAGTGCCTACAATCTTGTACGCATCTGGGAGGGAGATGAGTGGAAGATAGCCTATAGCACCACCACTGGCCACTTTGATTACTGCATAAAGCCATATGGCCTATCTTCGGCATCAGCAGTATTTCAGTATCTCTTCAGCGACATGCTGCGGCAGATGTTGGGGAAGTATGTGATCGCCTATATCAACAATATTCTGACCCACTCCCCCCCACGATGAAACCACCCACATCCAGCACATCAAGAGGGTCCTGTTGCAGTTACTCAAACACCAGCTCTATGTAAAGGGTGAAAAATGTGAATTCCATTTGAGCAAGGTGGTCTTCGGATTCGCCAACTTCTATCAGCGTATCATAAGGGGTTTCAGCAGCATCACCTCTTGCAATGGGATGCCTCAGTAGACCAAGTGTTTGCACAACTTGAGAAAGCTTTCACCACCGTGCCCATCTTGAAACATCCCAACTTTACCAATCCCTTCATGGTAGAGGTTGATGCTTCAGAGACTGGAGTAGGGGCTGTCCTCTCCCAGTGGTCAGGAGAGACACCCAAGCTCCACCCAGTGGCCTTCTTCTCTAAGAAGCTAAGAAGCACCAAAATCTAAAATCAGCCCAGGTGAACAAGAAATTTGCGGATAAACAGCGTGGAGAGACACCCAGCTATGAACCAGGTGACCGGGTATGGCTGTCCATCAGAGATCTATGGGCGGAGGGAACCTGAAAGTGGTCACATCAATACATCAGCCACTTTAAAGTCCTCCAATGAATAAACAATGTTACCTACAAACCAGAGTTACCACTCCCCAGTTGCCTTGCCCCGTCCTTTCAAAGTTCCTGTCCCAAACCGGTCACTCCAGGTCCCCTCACAGATGGCATTCCCCTCTCCACCCCCCCAGCACCCCCAGACATTGAAGTTGAACCAGCTTACTTCATAAAGGGGATACTAGAGGGTATCTGAGAGGGTAAAATAAAAAAAAATTAAATAGTGAATAATAATGGACAAGGGCAGAAATAATTTAAATTGTCTTTAGTAATAAAATGGAACAATAAAATTGTATTTATATACAGAATAATCATAAATGTCAGTGCCGTAAGGATACCTCTAGCTTTCTGACTGATGTGAAGAAAAAAGATTTTAATTCGGTGAATAATCCACAAAAAGATTTTGTTTTATTTCTATACTCAGTAAAATGACAAAATTTTGAATCTTAAATTAATAAAATTGTCCCCACATTTTGGGTTAATTTGTGCTATCCTTTAAAGGTAAAATGCCCTTTGTCTTTTTGTGTATAAACCACAGAAGACAACAAAAAATCATTTATCATAAACTTTAATATTTTAGATTGATTTTTATTTATTCACCCCCCCCGCAACTTATCTTCTTATTCTACAGCTTCTTATTCACTATATATGTTCACTTCGTCTTGTATAATGTAATGTCTTTGCAGTGTCTACATAGTGCATATACACTTAATTAAACTCCCACAAAAAAGAGTAACTTCAACTTTAAATAAATAAATAAATAGAAACAGCAGAACATAGAGAAAATATATTACACAAGTATGTCAAATGATACAGCAAATATAAAACTGGAAAAAAAGCTAAAATACAAGGATATGATTTAACCTATTTTCTAGAATTGTTACCTGAAAATGGTTATTGTTTATTGAATAGACTTGTGTTAAGTGTAACTGAATCGTTTGAATATTGTAAATATCATGAAGATTGAAATAGTATTTGTATGGATCGGTATCTAGTCTGCGTTCATGTCATTTACAGTGTACAGAGTCAGTGAACATATTTCATAACAAGCTGAGTCTGCTGATTAAGAGGAAGTGCTGCAGCAAAGCATAGCCGAACTGTTTTTCTGAAATTCATGGCATTTTAATGAAGCAAAGCGTCTTGGTCTCTCTTCAGCGCTCGCACAAACATAATGATTGCAGTGTGTTGCAAAATCGAGTTTACGCATAACTCATTGTGAAGGCCTTTGCTTTCTGAAATGCAGTTCCTCTTGTTTTGTGTTTGTGTAACAGCACACCTGCGGTGTTTGCATTATTTTTAGGTTTTTATGTCTCATTTCTTATGTAGATTACTCCGCACTGTCCCAAGGCCCATTACATGCACAACAAAATAAAACCGTTTGTTTTACGCAACTCAGCGTTAATCAGTTGAAGCGGGAGCTTGTTCATTTTCCGACTGGAGAAGCCGAGGAGCCTAAACGGAACAGGGGTAGGAATAAAGTGTTGGAGAAAATTGTATATTTTATTTGTCTACAAGCTGTTGAAGCTGTTAGGAGGTGCAGTAAATTGTGTCCTGATTGTGTCAGAAAGACTTGTTGAGACGTAATGGAGTCTGAAACGCTGTTAAAGACGTGAGAGCAGACGTGCTATTACTAAACAAAGCCTGCAGGTGATCATCTGTTTCACATGACACGAGACGCTGTGGTGTCCTAAACGATGCACTCAGTAGCCCATACCAGAACTAACAGGCGGTTTAGTTTGGTCCTACTTTTGGCTTTAAAACGTTGTTTTTGATTGCAATTTGTTGCTAAGGTAGGTTATGGGATTGATGCAGAGGCACAGGTGAGGGGTGGAGTTCAGGTTTGAACCCCCCCCCCCCTTTGAAATATTTTCCAGTTCCAGTTGTTTATTTGGGGATGATAACATCATAGTACAGTCGTCCCCCCCCCAACATAACAGTAGATGAGCCAGTCAGCATATGAATCTGGAATGACTGATGGTCACGTAGGTGTTTTGAACTCTCCAATATTAACTGTCACCCTGGATGTCTCCTCACGAATTTCCCTCTTGAAAGATGCACCCTTGCATTCTGTCACAGGAAATGGAGGATGTTTTGAGTTCATTAACGTGAAACAATATTTATCAGTGTGTTCGACTTAGATAACATCAGTTAACTATATTTATTAGTAATGCCACCCGAAAACCCGAAAAAAAAATGAAGTGTAAAAGATAACACTTCACAAATAAACCCGGTGTGGTAGAATCTAGAGTGTGTGTGTATAGACTAAAGTTTTAAACCAAACATTAAAAAACACCTGATATCTGTTACGTTGCTTTGCAACCAAAGCTTATTGTTAACTGACTTCATTGTGTGGTGGAAGAATTGTTAATTTTAACAATTACTAACATTATTAGCAATTTGAATTATTGGATTTTATCATGTTGGGATTTCAGTTATTGGATTTTTTCATATTGTTTTTTTCACCATTAAAAAAAAATTGGCAAGTCACAAAAGTTTGTGTGTTACATTAATTTTGTATCATGTGTAAGGGGATTTTAGGCACTCAGCTATGTGTCGTGTTTAAGAACACGCATGTCGTGTAAAGCATGCCTTCGAGTGGCTTATTGCTTTTAAATTTATTGCAGGAGCGTGAGAACGAGTAGCATCAAGGCTCATCGAAACTGGACAGTTTGGACAAATGATTGGAAAATCATCACCAGGTCTTTTTCAATGATGTGTAGATGTGTTGTGATGCTTTTCTGCACAACACGGTTGTAAAGATTGGTTATTTTCAGTTAGCATAGCGTTCCTGTTAGCTCGAACCAGTCTGGACGTTCTCCTCTGACCTTTCTCATGTACAATTTCCCCGCACCATTCTGTATAAACTCTAGAAACTGTTTGTGAAAATCCAAGGAGATCAGCAGTTTTGAAAATACTCAAAATAGTCAGTCACTGACATTTCCTCATTCTGATATTTGATGTGAACATGACCTGACGCTCTTGATTTGTATCTACGCAAGCCATGAGTGTGTAAGATGTAAGAAATTACAGATGTTGGTGAATGAGAAAAGGAAAAAAAAAAAAATCTTGCAGGTGACCACCAGCCTACTGAACCTACTTGTTCACCCCTGAAGTAATATTAGCCTATTCATGCCTCTCTTGTTTCCTTTCCAAAATAGTCTGCCAAGCGTTAGTATCGATTACGTGTCAGTCATTGCTCAGCTCGAGACCCAACATCACAATGAAGAGTAGAGAGCAAGAGAAAAAAAAAGGCTGTCGATTTTCACCCAAACAAAAAAGAAAGCTGTTAGTGCAGAGCAAACAAATTGCGAATTGGAGATGTTTTATCTCCACAATGTGTCTTTGATGTGATAAGGTATCGGAGCAGTGAAACGGTGTTGTCTTATTTAAACATTTCCACACTGCTGTGCACCATATGATTGAATCGACAGAGAGCTGAAACAGAAGCTACATATTGATTTTTTTTGTTCTCATTTTTTTGGCGCGAATTTTATAATTTTCTTCTCTCTTTGCCCTTTGCTCTCTTTTCTTGAATCTTTGCTCTCTGCAGCATTTCATTTGTACACATTTTAATTCCAGGTTTATGTTTTGTACTGCAGCTCTTCTGCTGCTTCCTCCTCCTTAAAGCGTTCACGTCCCTGTGTCACACCCGTAGCACACTCACACTCTTCACTGTGGGGAGGCCAAGCGAAAAAGCTGCTGTCTAAAGGAGCTGATATGCAGTTTTTCAGCAGTTTTATGTTGCGGACAGTACAGTGGAAAAAAAAAAGGGAATATGTGGTCAGTCACATTTAAGAGAACATATTATGTACTGTATAGTTTACCAAAAAAACATTTATTTTTCTCATTGAAACGTGATTTAATTGCATAAATTTAGCTTAAAAAAGTTTCTAATTAGCAGTTAGAATTATGTAGAGTGAGTGTGATCATGTAATATTAACATAAAGCAATTACAGGAACAAATAACTATTAAAAGTATTAAATTCACTTACGTGGCATGATAGCGCAGCGGGAAACGCCGCAGTCTCACCATGTCAGCGATCAGAGTTTGATCGAGAGTGCAGGGTTTGGTTTTACTCAGTGCTTTGAAAAAAACCTGATCAAATCATGGTGGATGTATGAAAATAAATTGTGTTAATGTAACTCAGTTCATTCGTGTGGAACTGACGTACGCATTCGCATTAAGTAAATTCTGTGAGCTTTTTTCGGTGTAGGGCTGGGTGATATGACAATATATTATCAGTATCAAGATAAGTGATGTTTTTATGCTTTTCTGAGAGCAAACCTATACACTATTTTGTGATACATATTGTATCATAGAAACGCCTCTGATAATCATGAAAGACAGGACTGTATTTTTTGATCTGCAAACAAACAAACAAACAAACAAAAAAAACAAGGATAATAATAATACTTATTATTAAGCAGCGCTCATACTGAAACTTTGCCTTGCTGTTTTCCAAAAATGACAGAAGATCAATGTTGAAAAAATAAAATAAAAAATCCTCGTTTCATCCACTTACATATGCTCAGGTTTTTGTGCTAAAATTCATTTTTTTTTGTCTCAATATCCACACCTCGACTTGAAAACTTTTCCACACCTTAATCCCGAAGTGAAGCCGGTCACTTTGTCAAAGCTTCAGGCTCCGCCTGGATGTGAAAATAACATCCTGTAGGGCAGATTGGAGTGACCCGCCTGTTCCTGTGAGTGTAACTGACAGACACAGGTCAAAGGTCGATGCCCACCAGACTGCCAGCTACAGCTTTCTGTCTTGTCCTGATGGGAAATTGCGTGTCTGAAGTTTTCCTGCTTGTGGTGAAGGAAGCGTTTTTACAAGCGCTTGTTCCTGAAGGGTGTGGAGTGTGTGACAAATATATCATGATACTTGATATTATGTACTATATATATATATATATATAAACAGTAGTGTTTGTTTATATAAAAAAAGAAAAACTCAAATTCAAGGGTACTTTTGAGAAAATGGCAACATTTCAGAAATCAGTGCATAATTTTAACGTCTAAAGAGCAGTCAGTCTGTAATGTGTTCATCAGGTTTATTTGTAGAGGACGAGTTTATTTGTATAAAGGAAGAGTACTGGAATTGGTATAAAAAAGAGAGATAAAATACAAAATTACAAAAGGAAAAATGTTAATTAAATTATTATTTAAAAAAAAAAACAGTTTGTACTTAATCATTAAAATTGTAAAAAATTGACAGCTTTTAATT
This sequence comes from Pangasius sanitwongsei, assembly GCA_037576675.1. NCBI lineage: Eukaryota > Metazoa > Chordata > Actinopteri > Siluriformes > Pangasiidae > Pangasius > Pangasius sanitwongsei. The sequence goes on along the minus strand of CM075013.1, from coordinate 6,218,238 downwards.
TTTTCTCCTTTTCAGTTGAACTTTTCAATAGAAAAGAATATCAGAATAGGTAAAAAGAAAAAAAGACAGTTAAAATACAAAGTTACAAAAGGTAAAATATTAATTACATAATCATTTTTAAAACAAAACCAACCAGAAGTAAGTGATTACTTGTTAGAACTTTGTACTTAATCTTTAAAATAGTAAAAATTTTAAAATGTCTAAATGTTTCCAGATTTGTTTTCTGCTTTTCAGTGTTAAATATGTTTAAAAATTGTATCGTTTAAAACTATTTTTGTACTTAATCTTTAAAAGAGTAAACATTTATTAATTCTTTTCTTCTTCTATGCAGTGTTAGATATTCAAAACATGTTTTCGAATATACAAAATAAAAATATAATTATTTATGTAGGCATTCAATAAAGTATCCTAAAACATTGTTTAAAAATGCAACACTACTGTATTGTGGCATTTTGTGAGCGAACCTATGACACATATCACGTATTGTAGAAATGACTGTAGAAATTTGTAAAAATTTACCTCCACGATAAAAAATGCTTTATACTGAAGCAACTTGCATGGTTTAAAAAAAAGTGCAGAGGGGTATAACTCAGGGTTGTCCAATCTCGGGCCAACCCTATGGCATAGCCATTGAACCGCTACTATGTTGATTGAGGAGGGTGTTGACAGGTCTACAACCTAGCTCTCTGACTTCACAACAGCCTGTAAAAGTCTCTGCTTATGCTAATGATGTTACAGTGATAATTAGATCTGAAAGAGATATCCAGGTACTAGAGGAGAATTTAGAGGTTTTAGGCAAAGCTTCATCTGCTAAAAATAATTGGGGAAGGAGCGATGCTCTCTGGTGTGGTTCAGATGGTGCAGGACGCCTCTTGCCTGGCGGATTCCAGTGGGAGTGTTAGTTTCATATAGCTAGGGGTGTTTTTAGGGACAAAAATAATACAAAATTGGGAGGGCCTAGTGGAGAAGGTGTGTGCTCGGTTGTCTCATTGGCAGTGGTTGCTACCCCAGTTATCCTACAGCGGCAGGGTCTTTATCTGTAACAACCTGGTTGCCTCATCCCTGTGGCACAAGATGGTGATAATTCAACCTCCAGAAGATTTAGTAAAGAATATTCAGCAGCGTCTAGTAGATGTTTTTTGTTCTGGCCAGCACTGGTAAAGGTCGCTAGTATTATACTTACCCATGCAGGAAGGAGGTAAGGCCTGGTAGATAGTAAATCTAAAATCAAAGGCTTCAGACGGCTCAGAGAATCCTCAATGGAGAGAATGTGCGCTGGTCTGGGATTGCTTGTGCCCTTTAAAGGAGAGCGGGGGAAAATGGAATTAGATCGACATCTTTTTCTAATGGACATTAAGAATCTGGACCTGACAGGAGTAATACATTTCTGCAGGCCTGTACTGAATGCATGGACAGCACTCAAGTTCTCTCAGGAACCAAGTGGTGTGCAGGGTCTGTGATTTCAGGAAGAGCCTCTGTTATGCAACCTTCACTGAACATAGATATCTTGAAATCAGCACACCTGGGGAAGACACTGTGGGATGCGCAGTCACTAAGGCTGGATGCGTACTGAACGCAGACGGATGGATACCTGCAGAAAACCTGTCTGTTAAGCTTGGCCTGAGGTCAGTACATCCAGCACAGAGACTCTCAACAGAAATTTCATCATTTTTCCCACCTGACTGCAGACCAACATTGGAGAAGCATGATGGAGAGGAGGACATATGTACATTTAAGCTAAGAATTTCAACTGCAGCCACAGCCTAGCCTTTCCCTAAAAACACCTCAGCTGGAACTATTTAGAGATACCCATAAGAAAGTGCTCTGTACTTTTTGCGTGAAGGTGCTATACCAGCAATCAGTTGGAAGTATTAAAGAGTCAAAATGGCAGGAGGTGTTCAGACAAGGTGTTTCCCCTGAAGGAAGCTGGAGGACCTCGTACAAACCTATTGAAAAAAGGACTGGCGATCTATAATAGCTGCAAACAGACACCGAGCACACCTTGATCCACATGTATGAGTGGGATGTCCTTTCAGCGATGAGCAGGAAACTCTCTTTCACTTGTTCTTTAATTGTGCAAGATTAGTGCCACTATTTGAAAAATTGCAGGAGTGGTACTGGATTTTGGGAGAGATGTTCACGCCACCGTTTTTCATATACGGACCTAAATACATGAAGAGTAGGAAGGATGTTCATGTCCTATTGAATTTATTATTTGGAGAGGCAAAACTGGCAAAATGGCTGTCAAGAAAGGGGAAATTGACTGGAAAACAGCCAACTGAAGTTGTTCCAGTTTACAAGGGATTAATAAAATTGCGTGTAAAAGTAGAATACACTTATTATCAGCTGGTTGGGGACATAGAAACTTTTAAATCTAAATGGGGAATAAAGGGGTGCATTTGTGACATTGATTATGATGGCCTTCTGCAGTTAAAAGTTTGAGAACTAAATGGAAACAGTTTGTTTCCCAAAGGTTTTTGTTGATTTTTCTTTTTGTTTTAGTTTTTTGTTGTTTTTGTTTTATTATTTGTTTTGTCTCCTTATTTAACTTATTCTTTGCACATTATATTTAAGTACTATTTTTAATTTTTGTTAATAAAGAGACCTTACAAGTCAAGTCTCTCTCTCTCCATTCTTTGTCTCTCTCTGTCTCTCTCTCTTCTTCTCCTTCCCTGTCTCTCTCTCTCTCTGGATTTCCCATTGTCACTCTATCTCTATTCTCTGTCTCACTTTCTGTCTTTCTTTCTCTCTCTGTTTTCTTTGTCTGTATCTCTGTTTCTGTCTCTCCATCGCTCTCCTTCTCTCTCTCTCTTTTCCTCCTTCCCTGTCTCTTCATCTCTCTGTCTTTCTCTCTGTTTCTTTTTCTCCCTCTCTGTCTCTCTCTCTTTCCCTATGTCTCTCTCTCTCTCTCTCTCTCTCTCACTCTCACACTCTCTCTGTCTCTCTATCTCTCTGTCCTTTTCTCGCTGTCTCTTACTCTCTCTCTCTCTCTCTGCCCCAAGGCTGTAGTGAACTCTACACACACACACACACACACACACACACACACACACAGGTTACATCTGCAGTGTGATGATAAGCCTCGAGCTCTTGCTTCTCAGTTTCAGCACAGCAGTTTGTTTTGAGTCTGTTATTCATAACCAAGTGCTATCAAAAACGTTCTGATTGAGGTGCTTTGGCCTGCACGATCGCCGTAATCTTAGGAATACAACAAGACGGATGTGCTGCTGTAGAAAAAAATGATCAACGACAGGGTCATGTGACGAAGCAGAGTTGATTATTTCTATAAGAGCACATCCTGCAGAGGAACTTCCCAACTATTACAATTTGATTTATTAAAGAATGACATGATGTATTTTTTTTTATCCAGTGGTAGTTACATTTATTGTTGTGGAATATCCACAAAACAACTTCCTGTTATTACTTATGTTATAGCTCCTATAAACAGTTATTCCATCGCCAGTCTTTATTTTTTTTCTCTATCATGATGTCAGGATAAAAACCTGCAGCTTGTTATGTTATTGAGAAGAAAACTCAAAGCTACAGCTGTTAATAAGAGCTGACACTGGAGACTCCTTCCATAAACATTAAACAAAAAAAAAATCTCCTTACAGATAACAGATATCAACGAGTATATATATTTTTTTTGTTAAATAACCGCACAGTTTGTATTCTGTTTATTCTTAGATGTTGATTATTCATCATCCATCATACAAGTATAATAAATAATGATAACGTTAGAACAAGCATATTAATATAAACCTGTGATTTGGAGCTGTTCTGCTGCCAGAGCTGCTGTTATAGGAAATGAATCAACACCTTCTGACCAATCAGAATCCAGATTTCAGTAGTAATGTATTTTAAGTGGTGATTCTAAATATTCTTTACAATGATCATGATCAAAGGCACACTTGTTGGGTGTAAATTTGAAAAGTCTTTGTAAAATGGCTGTTTGTATTTCACACCACAGCCTGCGCATCGCAACCAAACAAACCTTCGTTAGAATTTCACTCGACTGTATTTTTGTATTTGTGACACCAAAGGCCATCTTTCAGCATGTGAAGTTCTAAGAGCATAGACTCATGTGACCTGCTTCAGCTTCTGCCTGTTTTATTTATGCAGAAATGTTTTTTCTTCTCCATCATGGAGGATGTTCCTGAGAGCTGCAGCCCATGATATTTTGGTTTTTTCTTTTGTTTCTGAAGAGGGGTGGGCAAAATGACAAAAATATATGTCAATACTTAACACATTTCAACATTTATACTTAATACATCTATAATCACAATATATGGTTTACTAACAAACTGTACATGTTACATAGTTGTATGCATAGGTTTGGGCACCCCGGCCAAATGACACATTTTATTAATATTTGAGGTGAAAAGAAGGAAAGATAATGACTGCACAAACTATTTTCATGAAATCTGCCAATGTTATTGCACAGTTACTTTATATTTGATGAATTTAAAAAATAGGGAAAAAAATAGTAATTGTGGTATATGCAAAAGTTTGAAAAACCCTACTAGTTGTAAAGTCTTAGAACTTAATTAACTCCTTAGGCTTAAATTGACTCATTAAGACCTGTTACTCGGGTCAAGAATTGTCATTAGGAATAACAGTTCCAGAGTGTAATAAATAAACCTTGTGCTAACGCTCAACAACTATGACCTCCTCTAAATAACTGACTGAGGATCTGAAACAAAGCAGAGGAAGACTATCAAAAGATATCAACACACTTCCAACTCATGATTTCCACTGTCCGAAACACTGGTGTACTCTGCAGCATTGCTTGCACAAACAGGATCTGCAGGGAAGAGTCATCAGAAGGAAACTTTACTTGTGACCTCAACTCAAAAGTGAATGTCTGAAGTATGCAAAACAATATCTAGATAAACCAGAGGCATTTTGGAAACAATTTTTGTGGACTGATGAAGTAAAAATGGAACCCTCCACAATCTTCAAAGGTATGGAGATTGGAGATTTGGAGATTTTATAAAAAGAACACCTTGCCAGCTGTTAAGCATGGTGGTGGATCTGTTATGCTTTGGGGTTGTGTGGCAGCCAGTGGCACAGGAAACATTGCACAGGTAGATTGAAGAATGAATTCCAGTAAATATGAGCAAATTCTGGAAGCAAATGTGACACAGTCAGTCGAGAAACTTTTACAACAGGACAGTGACCCAAAACATACTTCAAAATCCATCATGAATTCCTTCAAGAAATGCACGCTGATGCATTTATAATGGCCCTCACAATGGTGTTCAATGACCTCAACGTAATCGATAATGTGTAGGTAGATCTGAAAGATAGTATGCATGCAAGACGGCCCAAGAATATCTCTGAACTAGAACTTGCGCTATGTTTTTTAAAGCGGCCTGTGAAGAGAACTCAGTTGTCAGATCTGCTTTATTGATCGAGAAATTTTTAGTAGGACGTAGTTTGAGAGCTGCAGCCCACTGCGGTCAAAAGTGGTTCTGTGCCGGGGGTCTGTGTGGAGTTTCGCCTTCAGCACGCAGCCCACACTCGGCTCTCTCTCTGACTTCACCTGTGCGGGGCATCAGATATTCACTGCAGTGTTCAACACACAGAGCCACAGGATAAAAATAGACTTTATTATGGTGATGCAGAGAGCAGGAGGTCATATACTCTCACTTATACACGATGCTTTCTTAACACTGCTTGCATCTGTATCAGAGCATCTTATGTAAGTGTAGATACATGGAGTACTTCAGGATACTCTGTGTGTGTGTAATAAGAGTCAATTCAATTCACAGTTCCATTGTGTGTAAATGAGTATGACTGAAGGGCCGGGAATAAATTTGCAGAACCTTTTTAAGTTTTAATACTTACGTTTTATTCGTAATCACTGTGCTTTCATATTACTGATTTGCTGCACATTCACACACTCATATTTGACATTCATATAGCATTGTGAACGTTTTTCGACACATCTCACTGCGTTTAATCAGCGTCGTAGTCGAAACGTAATTACACAGACGTGTGGTAAGCTTTCGTTTCAGCTCTACTATTCCAAGAGTCTGTTTGAGAGCTGAAGTTGTTCAGCAAATGCAGATTCCTCCTTTAAATATTGTTTCATGTTCTTACTTTTCACCATTTATGCAAACACGCAAATGAGCTTCTTCATGTGTCTTTAATGGAGACGTGATGTAGAGCTGTGCAAGAAAGCAGCGCTCCGTGAAACCATCGCAACTAGACCGAGACGTCACCCCTCTCTCTGTCTCTCTCTCTCTGTCTATCTTGATCAGTTTCTGTCTCTGTCTCTCTTTTAATCTCTGTGTCTCTCTGTCTCTGTGTGTGTGCCTGTCTCTCTTTTTGTGTGTTTCTCTCTTAGACTCTCTTTTTATATCTCTCTGTCTTTTTGTGACTCTGTCTCTCTTGGTCGCTCATTATGTGTGTGTCTCTCTATCTCTCTTTCTGTCTCTTTTTGTCTCTCTTTCTCTCTCTGTCTCACTTTGTCTCTTTATGTCTTGCTTTTTGTATTTGTCTGCCTCTCGCTGTCTCTCTTTATGTCTCTTTGTTGTTTTCTGTCTCTCTCTCTTTCTCTGTTTCTTTGGTCTCTCGCGCTCTCTTTCTGTGTGTGTCTCTTCTTCTGGTTCTCTTTTTTGTGTCTCTGTTTCTCTCACTATCTCTCTTTGTCTATACCTTTCTCTGTCTCTCTTTCTGTCTGTGTCTCTGTCTCTCTGTGTCTCTCTCTGTGTACAGTAGGCTCTCAGCTGGTTTGATGGAGATGCTGTGCTGTAGGTGTGTGTATGACACGGAGAAGGCAGTGTGATGGACATTAGCGTATCACTACAGCTCCGTGGTTGAAACGTCTCCTTACTTCTCCCGAGGCCGGCAGATTTTTGTAATTGCTTGCCTGCGGATTCACGACGAGAGCTTGTCCTGCCAGTTCTCTTCTCCTCTCCATCAGTCACGTTTCCACAAGAATTCTTTATTTGTGTTTCCTTAAGGGCTTTTTGCTCCAAATCCCATCTTTCTCAACCTGCAGTCTTAAATGATCACCCAGTGATTCTTCCAGATCAGTGCTAAGACTCACGCACAAAGAGCTGAGTGAGCATCAAACAGGACTGCAACATACGTTTATTTTTATATTTCTTCATCATCTAGTGATTGTTTCCTCTTCCAATGACTATAATGAATAGAAATTACAAATAAGGAATTGACAACATAAAGTAATAACATAAGAAACGTATGAATCCTGGTTATGTCTGTCTCTTTATCTTAAAGAAAAAAAAGTAAAGCTTGTAGTAACATGTCCGTGGGTGGATGGGTGATTTTAAACTGCGCCTAGGGCTGAACGTGTGTGTGCATGACGCTCTGAGATGCACTGGCGTCACATCCAGGGTGTATTCCTGCCTCACGCCAATTGGTCCTGAGATAGACTCCGGATCCAATGACCAGGAAAAAACGCTTACTGAAGACAAATGAATGAAACTCTTATCAGTGTTTGATGAATGACAAAAACAAAACCCTTTGCTCTCGTATTCGTTCTCAACATAGTCTTCGATTAGCATAAACACAGTGTGTGTGCTGTCCTCAGATAAGTAAGCACTAATGACCAGTAGTGGAGTGTCATGATATAGGAGAAAATAGGAGATGAGTCAAGGTTTTGGGTTGTTTTCTGATACTTCATCATTTAATACTGAAGTTTTGGTGGTTTCCTGAGTCATAATGAAAGCAAATAAATAAAAAAAAGGCAAACTCATTATTAGCTAACTTTCTACAGGTGAACATTAATGCCCTGAAGTGTCAGGATTGTCAGGCTTTAACTCTGCTGATCTCATTCTTCCAAAGTTCTGTCTCTACAGAAAATTAAAATCCATATTTTTCTTTTGTTATCGGGCAATGCGATAGTGAAGGCGACAACACAGCCTGAGTGTAAGCCTTTATTTATATGGTAAATAGTCAGGAGCATTGATTTATAACTGCGATTAAATTGTGACTGGATGTTGGCAACATCAGTAATGAATACACACCTCTCAGAAGACAGTGTTCGCAAAAGGTATGACACCTTTTTTTTTCTCTCCGTCATATGACAGAAGAGGGTGAAGGGTAATATGCGTTTTCTCTGAGACACTTACAAGCCAGCCAACTACATCTTTTTGACCTGCTGCCCACGCTGTGTCACAGAGCAGCGTAACACAGTAAGGAGAAAAGCGCTATCTACCCTCTTCCGCATACAGGAACTCACAGACGCACACAAGTGGCTGGTGTCACTTTGATTGACAGCGGAGAGAGAGAATGCCATCCAGTTTCAACGTCAGCATCGTTAGGATTCGAACTCACAATGTTTCAACGATAGATCATTCGCTTTTTTTTCGCACTACTCAGGAGCCAATACAGTTCTATTCATTTCTATATGATAATTCCACACTCAAACCTGCTCACTCTCTGTACGAGTCATATATTGCAGAGCAAGATCGAAAAAAGCCTCGCTGCAGTGACGGGAGGCCATTTTATCATAATCTGGCAGGCTCTTATCCACTCATAAATATTTCAGCAGTGGAGTGCTGAGTATTTGTATGAATCATGTGTGGTAACACCTGAAGCAGCTGAGCTGCAGTAAAACCCCACTGCTTCTGTTTGTTCACAGCATGATGCTATTTCAGTGTTTTCATGCTGATCAGAACGAGCAGCTTCAAGGGCAGGCATTGCCCATAATCTCGTGTTTGGTACATAAGGAATAAAACACTTTGGGGCGTCACTAATGTCACTAATGAAAAAAACAATACCGTTTGTGTATTACATTTCACTTTTTTTTTTTTCTCGGTATAATAGCATTCTCGAGAGTGATGCGGCGTTGCTTTAGTCATTTAATCTGCACACTCTTCTCAAACAGATCAGCTTCCAAAGCGCCAACTTTCATGCTAATACCACCATCAATGACATTGCTAACTAGCCGAGCCGAATTTCTGCCTTAACTCAACGTCGTATACCTGCATTGCATTCTGGGACTTTTGAGTCCAAATGTTTGCCCCAGCGTCTCCACTACTTCTATATTGGATTTCTTGTTAATATGATGTTAAATATGACATCGCTGGAAAATGTTGAGTGACAAAACAAGCTGTTGCTCTGTTGTTTTGCGTAACAATGTTGCAATTGTAATATTGTAATGTAATACGTTTTTTGATTCATCACTCTTCACTAAAGACGACAGGTTTCATCTTAGAAAATAAGAGTTCTCCTGAGTCTCGTCACATGAACATCCACCGCCACCGTGATGTTCCTTGCAGTGTTCCCGTGAGCCAGTGCAGTAACAGTGCAGCTTATTAGATGGCTATTATTTTAGATAACAGTTAAAAAAAAAGATGAGTTTTATTTTACCAGTTTATTTTAGCGATGGAGGAAAATTCAAGAAGGTTTGAAAGTGACCTGAAGGTTTGAGGTGATTTATTGCGGTTTGAGGTGATATATACACTAGCTATAAGTGACTCATAAGTTTGAGGTGATATATACACTAGCTATAAGTGACTCAAGATATCTTTAAAGCAATCTTCTCAAGCTAAGAGAGCACAGCACTTCGAACTTTACGTAGCAGCTTCTCTTCAAGTTCAACCTCGCTCAAGCTTGTGTGTGATGCTCTTCACTTTGAAGTGATTTATTTCTCAGTGAGAAACTCATTTCATCAATATGACGGCGACGAGATTTGAGTGACCTGTAGCAGATTCCCAGCAGCTCGTTGTGCTGGAGGCGGTAATGGTCTCGGCTTGTGCATTATTTATGAACGCCGGCGGTGGCTGAAATAACCGTGCCGTGATGAGAGGCCTCGTTCCCGGTCATGGAGCTCACATTCATTTGGGTGATCTGATATATGAGCCAGTGGTTCGGTGGATGAAACAGAGCCTGAGCTCTTTGCATAGTTTATCAGTGAAGTTTGAAAGAGAGACGAATTTATCAGAATCTACTCAGATCATTATTTCATGCAATTTTTGGTCGGGTTTGGTAGCTTAGATTAACGATCTCTGAAGGAAGAAGCATTCCTTTCGCTTCAGTAAGGGCTGGGCAATATTTCTGTGTAATATCAGTATTGTGATGAACTTCTTTATACTACAACACTGTTGAATTCTCAATTCAGAAGGTGTTGATTCATTTTCTATAGCAGGAGCTCTGACAGTAGTGCAGCTAGTTCTAATATTTTATAGTTACCATAATAACAGCTCATTCACAGTGATTTTTACACAGGATGTTCCACATGATGTAAAATAACAGATAAAAGATGTTTTGTTATTTAACAAAGAACAGTGTGATGTGTTGAAGTTTTCTGTAAGGAGATATTTATTTAACATTTATGGAAGGAGTCTCCAGTGTCAGCGCTTTGTAACAGTCAGTAGATCTTCTGCCACAGGACACCTTCAGGACAGAGGACTTTATGCTTTGCGGTTTTCTCGGTAACATGAGAAGCTGGTCTTATTAAGAGAGGAAAAAAAAGAGACCAGAGAGGGGACGACTGTTTATAGCTGCTATAACGTAAGTGAAAAGAGTTTGTCGATCATTGCACAACGTTAATGTAATTATAAATGAATAAAAAGTGATTGTAATTGCTGGCAAATCGCTGTGGTGTAAGAGGAATAAAACAGTTCAAGATGCTCAATGGAAAATAATCAACTTCTGGCTGGAAACAGGAACTCCATTTTGAGTGTGTCTAGCTTCTTCACGTAAAAAGCTTGTCTGTCGTGTAGTTCCTGTTGACGGACAGATCGCACCTGGCTGATGTGTGTAGTGCTGCAAGAAGCCTTTTTTTTGTGATTGATGTGACTGAGTGCTTTTCTGAAAATTTGAACTTTTTTCAACTTGCTTTTTGTTAGGACTACTTGTAAAATGTGAGCTGACGGACAAAATTGCAAGCGTTTTTGCCTGCCATTTTGCTATCATTTTAAAGAAGTGTCACTGTTACGCTGCCATTTTATTAGCATTTTAAAGAAGTGCCACTGTTTTGCTGCCATTTTGCTAACATTTTTTGCTGCCATTCTGTTTGGCATTTTAAGAAACTGTTTTGTTGCCATTTTGTTATTATTTTTTAAAAAGTGTCACTGTTTTGCTTCCATTTTAACATTTTTAAAAAGTGTCACTGTTTTGCTGCCATTTTGTTAACTCTAAAAAAGCGTCACTGTCTTGCTGCCATTTTGTTGAATTTTTAAAGAAGGGTCATTGATTTGCTGCCATTTTTACATTTTAAAAAAGTGTCACTGTTTTGTTGCCATTTTGCTAACATGGATGCTGTTTTGTTGCCATTTTGTTATTTTAGAAACTGTTACTGTTTTGCTGTCATTTTGATAAAGTTTGGGGAAAAAAAGCATTGCTGTTTTGCTGCCATTTTGTTGACTTTTTAAACAAGAGTCATTGATTTGCTTTTAAAGTTTTAAAAGTCACTGTTTTGCTGCCATTGGGTTAATATTTTAACTAAGTGTCACTGTTTTGCTGCCATTTTGTTAATGTTTTAAAAAAAGCATCACTGAATATACATTTATGGCATTTGGCAGACGCCCTTATCCAGAGCGACTTACAATAGTGCTTTGAAGTCTATCAAAAATACATTCTGATATTATTACATGTCAACTATTGTGAAAATGTCTTTTGTTTATGCAAGATGATTAGACTTATGCTTTCATGTGTCAATTATAATTTTCTCTCAGTCTAAGTAGCATTTTCAGAAACCTTCAGTCAGAGCTGAGTTTGTCTGTTTTAATCCTTCACTATAATCTAATATCTACCTTCGCTGGTGGATATAATTGGATAGGATAGAGGTACACGCTTCTACTGCAGCAAGACTCTAAACACACATCCTCCTCTCCTATTCTTGCTCTCCTTTGCTTATATTATCCCATGATACGGTGGGATGTGATTATTTCCCACACAAAGATTCAGCTGCTACAGCACAGACCCAGAGATCTCTTTATTCACAGGTTTTTTTTTTTTTTTCCGATAATAGGTAGGAATGAAGGTTTTAACAGCACTCGCTCCCTAACCGGCTTTGGATATTTTGATCTAATTTGAGCGATGTGAGCAAAAGCTCCATTACCAAATGAGAAACGTAATATAAATATAAAATCCACAGGAAGAACAGAAGCATACGAGTTGGATGGAGATAATTATCTCCACAGTAGCTTTAGGCTGTGGTTCAGCTGAAACTCAAGTTATTGTCGGATTTTTCTTTGAACAGTTTGCACAAATTGAGACAGACGTCTTTTTATAAATGAATAAAAATAATTAAACGTTCTTGCGTCTTTTCGGATTAATCAACACTGAAAGTTTTCAGCTTATTCCGTAAAGGCTTTTTTTTTTCCCCAGCTCATTAGATTAACAGTGTTGTGTCCACTTCAGGGTGTTTAGGCTCACTGCCATCCATTGATGCATATTGGGCTAGTTTTGCTGGACTCTGCACACATTAAACATGATGGATGAGTGCAGGGTTGCAGGATGTAATAAATTAAACTTACAGGCACGATTAAGAGCACATCCACCCCTTCACGCTCATCAGATTTTAAAAAAAAAATGTTATTGATCACAGTGTGTGTAGACAGAGCAGGTTTGAAGACTCAGGAGCCATACAAGACTAACAATTCATGAAAAAAATGTTACTGTATATATTATCATCCAATATGTTGGACTATAAATATAATTTATAGCACGGATGTATGTTATTGTGTCTATAGTAGCAAGTTACACACAGACTTGTACGGCGGATGCTCCACATAAAGGGATGAAAAAAATATGTGTATAATCTTTGATTCAGTGAAGTTTTCTATAAGGAGATGTTTGTTTAACATTTATGGAAGGAGTCTCTAGTGTCAGTGCTTTGTAACAGTTTTTCTACACAGGAAAGTCTTCAGGACAGAGAAGTTTACAGTTTCTCTGCATTTTTGTTTTTTTTTTTACGTCAGGAGAGTGAAAAAAGTGAAGCTGGTGAGGGAACAACTGGTTATAGCTTCTATAATGTAAGTGAGAACAGGAGTTAACTTTTTTCGTGAACGTTCCACAACATAAATGTAACTGTAAACTGATAAAAATTTGTAATTGTTGGCAAATTGTTGTTGGCAAACTTAAAGACGTGCTGTTATTAGAAAATAGTCAACTTCAGGGTGGTAATAGTGACTTTGCTTCTTCACACCAACCCATTGTTAATTGTTAATTCTGTTCTCGATGGTACACTTAGTCCCTGATCTAGAGAACTAGCATGAGGATGTGTTTGTGATAGAGACTCCAAAGCACTTCTGTAAGTTACTCTGGATAAGGGCATCAGCTAAACGCTGTAAATGTAATGTCATGCAACGGAGTCGGAGACGAATGCAAGTGCAGGTTAGATTTTTATTAGAAAATTGTCAAACAAATCCAAAACCTGAAGCAAAACTTGTAATCAGGAACAGGCAAAAGGTCAGATGATCTGCAAACAACAACATCAGGGTTGAGAGAAGAGAAGGCGCCGTAGAGCTGAGAGCTGCGATGCACGCTGAGAGCCGCAGCATTCGGCGCTCGGCATGAGGGGGAATACGTGACACGTAGTAACAATGTCAAATTTAACGCATATATAAAAGTGCAGTAATCCATGCATATTATAAGATCTGGACCTCGATCAGGTTGAGGTTTACATTAGTTAGTCTTCTTATGCGTAAATTTACACACCCTCAGGAGCACAAGTAGGATACGAGCGTTTTTCAGAATTCACAGGATTTTATGAATACCAAATTTCTTGTGTAAACGCCCGTAAGAATGATTTACGAATAAATCCATTCGTATCCAGCTTCATAAATGAGGCCCATTGTGGGGAAAGTCAAATGCTCCTAAACAAGCATTCAATGTTATGTAATAAAGATTAAATTTCCAATTACTAAACAAGTAAATATAGGAAACCAAAACAAATGAATGAGACAAGTGAGTCAGGTCTGTATTTGCCTTCTTGCTAAAAACTTGCCAGTGACTATTATATGTAAAAGGTATGTTTAGTAACACTTACTGTAAGGCCAATCAATGAATAGGTTTTCAAATGCTCACAAAACCAGATAAATGTAGCATGCAGTAGAGGGATAAGCAACTCTTCTTTAATAGCTTCAGTTTTTTGCTCAATCCATGTAAGAAAGAGAATTAGTTAGCTGTGAGCTGCTGACACTTGAGTCTATTGTGAGCATAACCTTCCTGCACAGTCCGTCTGAAGTGTTTTCATTTGTTCCTCCATTTCCAAGGAAAGCAGAAATGCCGCAGGAGAAATTGCATTGTTTATGAAACTAAAGAAAACTCTTCAGCTTTCAAACACAGCTCTCTAACACAAGAGTCAGGAGAAAGCAAAAGAACCTAATGATATCTGACTGATGTGGATGACATGACTGTGTCTGTGAACAAAAATAATCTATTTTGACCTCTTTGTTTTTTCAGAAATTTCAGAACTCTATTTTTTACATTTTTATTTTTATTTTTTCTAGCATGTGGTAGAAACACAGAAAACTGGAGTGCTTTTATGTCTGGGGAACTCATGATTTTTTTGTTTTTTGGACTTTGATATGGTCTAGTAGTAAACTAGTAATTGTGTTGTAGTTCAAAAGATGTTTTTGCTGCTCATTCAAGACTTCTGTCATCATCAGGACTGAAGAAGTTCCTCAAATGACACAAGTCCAAGTCCACAAGTCCAAATTTAAATCATAAATTTATTATGTAACACACTGGCCAGGTAAAAGCTGGCAAACGTAATGTAACAGCATATGAGAAGCTAGCTAGTTAAGTGCCTTAATACAGACTATGAGTAATGAATGAGTTATGATCATTATTCATCATTATTTTAACAAAGTGTCAAAGGTAGAACATCATGTTTGTCGCCTCAGCAAAAAAGCCAGTTTTGACTATAAGATGTAGTGTTCTATCTTCATATTACACATAAAAAATATTATTTGATTATAACTGGCATTTTTATTTTCTCTCGATATGTTTAACCATGAGGTGACTCCATGTTGTGTCCCCTAAAGACCTAATGCTGCCTGAGAATACTATTCCCACAGTGAAGCATGGTGGTGGGAGCATCATGTTGAGAGTTACACTTGGCCTCTTTGTTGCTTCCTCTAGGCAGAGTCACTTGGCAGTTGTGCCATTTTCTTTCCGTTTATTATAATAATTATATGACAGCATTGTGCTGCTGTTTATTTCGCTTGGTTTTATGGAAAAGATGCAAGCTAATTAATCAAAATGAAAACAGTCCTACCACCAGCCAAGTTGTTTATTGAGGTTTATTGCACACTGTGAAGTTTAAACATAGCTACATGCCAAAGTGAAAACTTTTAGAGCGCTGGACTTCCACTAGACAACTATGAATAAAAAAAAAAGAGCCTGAACACAAAATCAGCTTGTCCAGGCTACTGATTTGTCCACCTCTCCCTTCAGTTAATACTAGCTACTCGAAAGTAAACTAAAACTAAACTAAACTAGAACTAAAAATATCATAGCCATCATTCTTTTTTGGCAAACTGAAAATCTGTGTTAACACCATTTCCCTTCTGTGGAAACTGTGTTTATTTGTGTGTCTAAACTCCAGCCATCCGGTGTCTCCTCCTCTTCCACCATTTCTATCTCGGATGTGTGCTAATGGAGAACAATGTCAGGAAGATGTGCGTGTTAGTGTGTACACCACTATGAATCTGCATTGTTATGTTTTTCAGTCACCAGTTTGATTTTACATACTTTTTTTTTTTTTTTTACACAAAAAGCTCTGACCAAAGCACTTTTCTAGACTGATATGGAAAAAAAAAACAACTCATGACATTCACAGGGTAACCATAAAAACTCTTGCACTAGTCTTAACTATTATCGGCTAACTAACTAGCCTGGCTTGCAGTAACTCTGTGGAACTCTGGCGATGAGGAGGTTGTTTGTCTCACTGCAGCTTTGGAGGCAGAAACTCATAAGAATTTGAGCTGCTTGTGACACTTCACTGCCCAATCCCACAGCTAAAGTTTCTCAAAAGGTTATTTGTTCTTGACCAATGTTTCATTGCCAGATACAACACAGCAGAGCTGTGGTTCTGAGAAACACCCAGATATGGTGGACGTTTCAGCCTCTGACTTGTCAAAAAGACCCATAATCCCAGGGGAATTGTAACTCTGTTTTAATTCTTTTGTTTTAATTCTCCGTTCTCATGTTCTGGTGGGTCTGAACATTTTGTCACATTCTTGCTGTTGAGAAACATTGATCATCTATTAAAACAAGATTCCATCAACCATCTTTTGTTTAGTGCTATTCCAACTTTTCCACAAAAATAAAGCCAGAAGCTATTTATTGTCCAGTGTTTCTAACGTTTAGCATCACGAATTTAAAATCCACTGTAACGAGTCTCCTTGGCGCATGGCTCTTACTGTGGCGTGTTTCATTTTAATGAAATTTTGGCATGTTCGTCAAACCATTCCCAAACAGTGTGTGTGTTGTGGCAGAGCGCGTTATCCTGCTGAAAGAGGCCACTGCTGTCAGGGAATACCATTGCCATGAAGGGGTGTACCTGGTCCTCAGTGATGTTTAGGTAGGTGGCACGTGTCAAATTGACTTTCACTTGAATGCCTGGACCCAGGTTTTCCCAGCAGAACATTGCCCAGAGTATCACACTCCCTCCACCAGTTTGCATCCTGGTACCATCAATTCTTCTAAGGTCCAGGCCCAGGTCCATTACTTCAAGGTCCTTCATGCAGCTGAATAAGCAGCAGGGTGTGATGCACTGTGTGTTGTGGCACATTCCTCCTGTAACAGTCATTAACATTTTCTGAGATTTTCAGAGTCGCTGTGACCCAGTTATCTGGCCATAATGATTTGGCCCTTGTCAAAGTCGCTCAGGTCTTCACGCCTGCCCATTTCTCCCATATCTAACACGTTGACTTTGAGAACCACCTGTTTGCTTACCATCTAATATATCCCAGACCTTGACATGCACCGTTGTCACAATGTAATCAACATTATTCACTTCGTCTCAAGTCAAGTGGCTTTAATGTCATTTCAACAATATACAGCTAGTACAGTACACGGTGTAACCAAACAACAATCCTCCAGGACCATGGTGCTACATAAAACAACACAGAACTACATGAGACTACACATTACTACATAAAGTGCACATACAACTGTGTGCAAAAAGACAGTACAATATCTACTAAAACAGGGACATCTTAAAAACATCTTCGAATGGTCAAAATGTTTTGGCTTATGGGTGTATATTGTGATGCATATCGTGTATCATAGTAATGTCCTAAAGTATCATGATATGCTATTTTTGTCATACCACCCACCCATAATCCTGTCCAGGGTCCTGGGTTTGATCCTAAGATCCTAAGCTGTGTGGAGTTCTCCCTGTGTCTGTATTGAGTTCTCAGTTTTTCTCCCACTGTTTAAAAATATGCAAGTAGGTGGACTGGCTACACTAAATTGCCCCTAGGTGTGGAAGAGTATGTGAAAGAGTGTGTGAATGATGCCATGCGATGGACTGGCGTCCCACTTGGGGCAAATTTTCCCACCTTGTACCCAGTGTTCCCAAGATATTCGCTAGATCCACGGCCACACTGAAGAGAATAAAGCGCTTACTGAAGATGAATGAAGATGAGTGATATCCCTTGATTAATGTTGCCTGCTTGTGATTTGTCCGATGCTATGAATTATGACCATGAGTACTGGAGTGGTCTAAATAAAGAACACGCGGTGTTCATGCAATTCCAGTTACATTAATATAAAATCAAGAGAACTGGCCCCATGACTACTGACTGTCAAATAAAATGCACAGGTCGAACTATAAGGGAAAAAAAGGAGAAACAAGTGAGAGACAAACCGATTTTCCACTCGTTGTCCCATTATGATTTTGTTTTTACACTTTTTGCTTTGCTCACTCTATTAATATGATCATGTGGGAGGTGATTTAGCACCACTCGGGGACATTTGGAACATTCTTGGCCACTCGGTCCTGCTGCCTGTCGAAAACTGGCACAGACTCGGAAACTCCCACACAGCCAGCCTACACCCTCCTGAACACCCCCATCTCTCTCTCACACACACACACACGCGCACGCACACACGCCCCCACTGTGGAGCTGCTAGTGCTCTCTGAATAAATATCAGCACAGTGCTAACAGTAATAGAAACACACACACACACACACACACACAGCTTGGAATTTTCTCAGCTTGTCGCCAGACTCCACAGAGGATTATATGGATATGGAGTAAATATTGAGCAGTTTACAAGTGGCCGTTCCCAGACGGGAGAAAAAAGAATAAAAATCTCGTAATGTACTGTTTGCACATGGGAAACATTATAAAGGGAAAAGTGACATTTTAAACTGAGTGACATTATTTACCACTGTTGAAAATGTCAGTATTATGGACCACTGTGTTATATAAAGCTTGACACATTAATATAATCACGTCCCGTTTAGCTCTTAGTATTTTTTCGGCCATTACTTTGTTTTGAGAATGAAAAGTGTGTGTGGTGAGTAAGAGGCCAGGATAATTCATGCTGAATGCATTTCTAAAATATTTTTAATTTTAGTACTTTTTCAGCCATTACTTTGTTTTGAGAATGAAAAGTGTGTGTGATGAATAAGAGATGAGGATAATTCATACTGAATGCATTTCTAAAATATTTTAACACCGTTTTATGCACTTACACTCTCAGAAAGGAAGGGTTGCCGTCAAGAGTACACCTGGTGTCCCTTTATTTATATATCCTTTCCTAGAAAGGTGCATGTAGTGTAGTTATAAAGCTTTACTGTATTATTATCTCTATATCCTGGTGATAGATGCATATTTAAAGTATATTAGATCTACCCTATGACACTATGACAAACATCGCAATTCTCTCTAAAGTTCCTAAGGTTCCTGTGCTGGAAACATGACTAAAGTTCCTGAAAAGGTTCCTGTGGTGGACCTAAATTTTCTGAAAAGGTTCCTGTGGTGGACATAAAGTTCCTGAAAAGGTTCCTGTGGTGGACCTAAATTTTCTGAAATGTTCTTGTTGTAGAAACATGACTGAATTTCCTGAAAACGTTTCTGTGTGAAAAAGGAAGAAGTGTGTCCTGAAAATATAGCCATATATATCAGTATTATGGACTATTTTGTTATGTAAAGCATGACACATTAATATAATCAATTAATTTACAAAAAATGAACACTGAAAGAGAGAAAAAAAAATGCATTAAAAATTGAAAATCGGTTTAAAAAAAAAAAGATAAAATTTTACAATTTTAAAGATACACATTTTAACATTAAATCAGCTGCCTCCAGTCCGTAATTTACTTAAAAAAAAAAAAAAAAATCATGCTATTGACAAGATCTCAGAAAAGTGTGTCATATCATTTATCACGATATGATCTTATCACTCAGCTCAAGTGCACAAGTCATCAGCTTCCTCAGCATCTGCTGTGTCTACTTGACTACATAATCACCTGTGTTTGCTAGTGCCACTCTGTGTGTGTGTGTGTGTGTGTGTGTGTGAGAGAGAGAGAATCTGAACCTTAACAATTACAATTAACAGTATATCTTTAGGAAATGCTTTTACATTATGAGTTAAATTAGTTGTATTTTTTTTTTTTTTTTTGTGCACACTGCCTCAGCGTTCTGTTTTTCCGCTGTAGTCTCTGGCTATCGCACCACCTCCCTCATCCTGACAGGGGAGTGTTCGGTTGTCATGGCAACTTTTGTAGAGAAATGTGAACAGTTTTATGTGGTGTCATGGAAGTGGAGGGTGTGAGCTCGCTGATCTCTCTGTTAATGGGCTTTATAAGGTTTATAGCTGTTCTTAAACCCATGTGTCGACACGGCAGGACGGAACTCTGCTGCAGCTGTGACCTTTTCAGCTTTAATGGACACACACACGCATACACACACACACACATACACACACACTGAGAGTTAGGCTTGGCAGTGTGAATTTGATTGTCAGTGGTTTTGCCACCATTCAATATATCATGTCCTTTTAGTATCCCCGAAGTGTTTTATTCTTCTCATATGACAGCGATTTGCCAACAGCTACAATACTTTGTTAAATTAATGAACGAAATCCCGTACTTTTTATCCATTTATAGTTACATGTAATTTTGTGGAACATCATTTCCTCACCATCCTCCCTTTTTCTCACTCTCTTGAAGTTGTAGAAAAAGTAAAACGCAGCTTGTCATGTTACTGAGAAATTGCTAAATCAGAAAACTTGTATCTGCACCATTAACTCAGATGATTACAAAGTGTTGACACTGGAGACTCCTTCCAGAAATGTTCAGCGCTGTAGTATAAAATATGTTCAACATTACTCTTTATTCTATTTCTCACTTTTTTCCTGCATTTTCCACTTTTCAGCATTGATGTTCACTGAGGTTCAGGAACGTTCTGACCGTGAACTACACAGCTCCTGAACAAATTCCTGGAATTCCTGCTTTGCAATTCCACCAAACTGCAAAAAATAGTCAGTGACACATCTGGGCGACTGACACTGCAAATCTGGATGAGGCAGAGTGAAGCTGTTTATTGCTTTTATGTTGTTGCGCTAATATGGTGTTAGCATTAGCATACGATTTTTAAATCATCTGCATGCAGACAAATCGCAGTTTCACACTTCAGGCCTTTTTGCTGTGAGCTGCTAGAAGTGAGCACAGAACACACTCCTTCAGAAGGAAAAGGAAGGAAAGGTTTGCTTGTGCTGCACCACCTGAGATATAAAACAAAGTTTAATAATCTCTTGTTAGATTGTTATAGATTTTTTGTAGACTTGCTGGAACTTTAGCTTAGAGAACTTAGACACTTAGACAAGCAGGAACTTAAACCTGTTCTGTTTTTTTTTTTTTCTGGTGGAAACATGGCTAAAGTTCCTGAAAAGGTTCTTGTGATGGACTAAATTTCCTGAAGTGGAGGCACGACTATAGTTTGCAGAAAGGTTCCTGGGGTGGTTCTGAGACTGAATCACAGACTTAATCTCACTGAATCACAGACTGAATCTCACTTTATCACAGACTGAATCTCACTGACTCACAGACTGAATTGCAGACAGAATCTCACAGAATCACAGACTGAAGCTTACTGAATCACAGACTGAATCTCAGTGAATCACAGCCTGAAATTCACTGAATCACAGACTGAATCACAGACTGAATCTCAGTGAATCACAGCCTGAATTTCATTGAATCACAGATTGAATCTCATAGAATCACAGACTGAAGCTCACTGAATCACTGACTGAATCTCACTGAATCACTGACTGAATCTCACTGAATCACAGACTGAATCACAGATTGAATCTCAGTGAATCACTCACTGAATCTCACTGAATCACTGACTGAATCTCACTGAATCACAGACTGAATCACAGTCTGAATCACAGATTGAATCTCAGTGAATCACTGACTGAATCTCACTGAATCACTGACTGAATCTCACTGAATCACAGACTGAATCACTGACTGAATCTCACTGAATCACAGACTGAATCTCACTGAATCACAGACTGAATCACAGAATGAATCTCACCAAATCACAGACTGAATCACAGCCTGAATCTCACTGAATCACAGACTGAAGCACAGACTCTCACAGAATCTCGTTGACTTTTTATTCATTAAAGTATGACACATTATACTTTTTAATCCATTTATACATCTGTAAAACAAGTTCCTTTTTTCATTACATTTTAGCATCTTTAAAGAATCATTCTTTCACCAGGACCTGTTTTTCTCTTACGCAGCTTGTCGTGTTCCTGAGAAACACCAAAGTTACCTCATATCCCAAACTCCTCTGTTATAAATTTGACTCTGAAACCAGGCTTTGACTTAAGAGACGATGCAGGTTCTCGCCTTGTTTTTCTTTCCATTTCCTGTGAGAGCAGCGACTCTACAGAGACCGGCTGTGTGTACACGGCTTCGGTTTGCTCAGCACCACTCCCTGATATTTACGTCTTTAATTTGCTGGGCTGTTTTTGCAGGCAAGGCAGATCTTTTTTTTTTTTTTTTTTTTTTTTTTAAAGTGTGTTAAATGGGTTTAACAGCATTTCTAAATAGGACATAAGGACATAATGTTGATTTAATTACAGCACTTTTTTTTTATAACAGATTACAGATTCGTCGAACACTGTTTACTTCTTTAAGGTTTATAGCATGTATCACCCTACACTGTGACATTCAATATTAATCAGATTGTATAGTAAATTTGATTTACATGTTAAGTGCTCGGCTTCATACTAGCTTCACTGGCAGATTAGCAAAGCGAGCAATAGCTGTGTACAGTCTCCAGACACGCCGATGATGCCTGCTACTTCCTTCCAAGCTTATTTTTCTCTGTAACATCTCTATAAACAATTAATGAGCGGTCCATCGTGGGGAAGTGAAGAAACGTCGGACCATACGCGCCATATGGTTGGTCTGAGGAATCATACGTCATACCTAGTTTGCATAGAATTGAGAAAATCGTAAATGTCACTTTGTTGCATTTTTGCTGAAATTGCAGCTCCAGGGGGGAATACTTTTGAACCAGCGAGAGGGTGTAGACGCTGAAATGACATGTTGTGTAAACAGTATACAGGCTCGCTTGATGGCGTGAAGCAGGCATTGTACCAACATATGAGTGTGTCTCGGTGCTGGTCAGGGTTCAATGTTCACTCAGGGGCGCTGGAACAGAAGCGTCTTTGTTTCAGCCCGAGCTCCTCCTGTCTCACCTGCATGCTGAAAACTCGCACTTTCTCCACCGCTGGCTCTTGTTTTCAACTCCCTCACACACACTTCCCGTAAGGTGTGTAACAAGCGTAATAAATGTGCGCCGCTACACGAGCCCACAGTGACACTGATTTAATTACAGCTCATCCCGGCTTTCTGTTTTTCTCCATCCTACTGTATGCTGAATGTTTGTTACAGCACACTGACCTCCCACAATGCCTCTCTCCCTCTCGCTCTCTCTCTCTCTCTGTCTCTAAGGACGTATAACCGCCTTCAGCCTTAGATTTCTTCAGCAGTGCTTTAGAGGAGCCTAACTAATTAACTACATGACATTTCTACACAACACGACAATGGCATTGATTTAATTACAGCACATTTCTGAAATGCCGGGAATGCAAACTGCACATTTCTCGTCCTTGCACGTATCTCGTTTGGAGATTTCTCTGGCTACTCCACTTCCTCAGATACATATTTGCACTTAGATTAAAATGATGTAGAATCTGTGAAAAGGGGTATTACATTTGATGATACTCGGAAAAAGACAGTCGGTTACGGTTACAGCTTCAATGATGCCATCTCTCCGATGCCTTTTAGCGATTTTCCTCATATCTTGGCCTGTTCAAATCCTTGCATCTTGCCCTGCTGGTGACCTTTGCGTGTGTGGATGAAACAATTTTCGTTTTTTCGTATTTCCTATTTTACTCTTCAGAATGGAAAAAGCTGCGAACTCAGGATTTGAATGCTCGTTTCATTTGAAATAATAATAATAAATCCGTTTTTGTTTTTGTGGAAATAAAATGGAACGAAGAAAAAACTTGATTTTCATTGTCTGTTTTTTTGTTTGTTTGTTTATTTCAAAATGGATATGAATTAAACGGATCATACACGGATTGTTATGCAGTGATGGTGGGTGATTAGTGAAGTAAATTTGAATCAGTTAGCTTGTAAGGGTAGTTAAACTATTTTTTTTTTGGTTGATAAATGCTACATTGTTTACTTTTCTTAGCATACCGTACCCAATATATATATATATATATATATATATATATGTAATAAATAGATTCCACGTGCGGAAGATGATTTACCTTTTTAGTTTTACATTTGCTTATTTCAAAATGGATATGCATTTATAACGGATCATACACAGATTGTTATGTAGTGATGGCTGACGATTAGTGAACCTATTTGAATCAGTTAGCCTGTAAGTAGTTATTGTTTCATTAATAAACGCTGCATTGTTTAATTTTCTTAGCACACATAATACTGTATATAATGTGAATAAATGTCATTGAGTCACATCGAAGTCAATCCCAAAATGAGTCGATTCATTGATTCCAAAATGCTCCAAAAATGATTCGCATTGCACGCACATTTATTTAATTGAACAAATCAGGGCTTGAAGTAGAGATAAGACAGATTAAGTGCGCTAAAAATGTATAGAATAATGTCACCTTACATTACTGTGGGTTTCATTTGGTTTGGCACGAGCACTGATAATATTCTCATGCTGTGACAGCCAACTAATCATTTAATAATTAAAAACAATAATTGATTATCTAAACAATAGCTGCAGAAGATGTTAATGTGTGTGTGTGTGTGTGTGTGACCTTTTCTGACCCTGACAGAAACTCCGCTGAAATCAGACAGTAATCAGGAGGACCGATCATTCTCAGACTCCTCGCTCTTCAGCCACTGGGGTCAGGATCTGAACTCCGAGAGTCGCCGGGTCGCCCTCAAGATGTTTCAGTACTACGGTTACAATGGCTACCTCAGTGACCGCCTGCCCATGGACCGAGCCATCCCCGACTACAGACCTGAAGGGTGAGACATGCTAAAACCTACCTTGTCCTGAAAAAATTAAGCACATATGGAATGTATGGCTGCTGGTTAGAAACCTAGATACACTATGTAGCCAAACGTTTGTGGACCCTCACAATCACATCTGTATGTGGTTCTTCCACAAACTGTTGCCACAAAGCTTTAAGCACACAATTGTATAGAAAGTCTTTGTATGCTGTAGCTTTACAATTTCCCTTCACTGGAATTAAGAGGCCCAAACCTGTTCCAGCATGACAATGCCCCTGTGCACAAAGCCAGCTCCATGAACACATGGATTGCTAAGTTTGGAGTAGAAGAACTCGAGTGTCCTGCACAGAGCCCTGACCTCAACTAATTACTAATATAACTAATGCTGTTTTGGGTGAATGAGCAAATCCCCACAGCCAAAATCTAGTGGAAAGCCCAGAAGGAGGTTATTATAACAGCAAAGGGGGAATAAATCTGGAATGAGATGTTCAACAAGCGCATATAACTGTGTCTACGAACTTTTAGCTATATAGGGTATAATAAAATCAAAAAGGACTTAAATTGTGAGTATGTTTTAAAGAGCTGTACTCAGCGTCACATCAGTATTTACACAGGTAAATTTGCACGTGGTCAGACTTTATCTAATTATCACATTAATCACAGCAAATTTGGTTTAATTTAACAAAATGGCTTCCAGTCTTATTATTTCACATCTAATAAAGTAGCACTTGATCCAGCACATCATGTTAGTTTGCTTTTTTAATATCGCATACTGATAATTATTTCATACACACAATTTAATGAAGCCACAAGATACTAAACTGAGGTCATAAAATTGTAATGTGTTTGATGCTTTTATTTTGTTTGGCACTATTTTGATTTTTCACATTAATAAAATAATGATTAGGTCTTTGTTAACCCTCTGGGGTCTGAGGGTGTTTTGGGGCCCTGGAGAAGTTTTGGCATGCTCTGACATTTGTGCATTTTTCATTTGCTTATAAAAATATAAATGGCTAAAGTCTGATTACACTGCAATCAGCACAAACTGTGCTACAATAATATGTGAGCAGCATATATGTAAATATCGATGTGCTCTCCTGTAATGAAAACATGATGATGGTTTGAAGGATAAGCTGACCAAGAACTCATCTGCTACGCTTATTACTCACTAAGTGTTCATAATTTTATTCATTTGATTCTGTCCTTGAGATAAGCCATGTGTCCGATTAAGAGACTGTGCAAAAAAAAAAAAAAAAAAAAAAAGCATTTCATGCGCTTTAAAGTGACGATACTGTTAAATAATTAATGCTGTCATATTAATGTGTTAAATATTGGCCTCAAATGGCATTCCTTAGTTTTTATTAGTGTATTTACCGCCAAAAAATGCTTTTTAACGTATAGTTGTTACATCTAACTGTTAGACAGTGGCACTGAAATTTTTTTTTAACTCCACCCCCTTGTAGGTGTGACATTTCAGAATGAAATCCTTATTGCATGTGCTTAACTCAACTCTGAATACAGCCCTTAGATGAGGAAGTATAAAAAAGGTGAAAAAGTTCTCCTTCTCACACGTTTTTGAGGTGTTGAGGCGTACCGCTCTGCAGCTCCGTAGTCGACACCCTGCCGCTGTTTTGACAATCCGTAAATGTGAGGTGTTAGTTTTGAATAGAAAAGCGCTATTCTGCCACCTGTAATTACTGCATGTCTCTTTTTCACCGAAGTGTGAGAGAGTTGCTCACATCTGGTTTTCTCCACAACGAACAGAGTAAGATGCGAGTGAACGTCACGGCCGGTGTGTTTCACAGCTCTCGCTGGTGCTTTGAACACCCTGAAAAAGCACTCTCGCACTCTGGTTTTATTAAACCCTCGCCTGTAAGCATGTCAGAGCACAGGGTCAGAAATGTCCTAACGAGCGCCGCTCTGTTTGTGCAGGTGTAAGAACATGTCGTACCCCTCGAACCTGCCGCAGGTCAGCATCGTGTTCATCTTCGTCAACGAGGCGCTGTCCGTCATCCTGCGCTCCATCCACTCGGCCATGAACAAAACCCCCGGCCACCTCCTCAAAGAGATCATACTGGTGGACGATAACAGCAGCAGCGGTGAGTCTGTAGAAAAGATGTTACTTTTCATATGACCGTCAACATTATACACATCATGAAGCACACAAAACACTAAAAATATTCAAAATTATCAGCAAAAATCAGCATAGTTAAAATAAACAGGGTATATAAAATAAAACTTTTTATTATGTTCAGGTTAATCGACATGAGACTGCAAAATACAGTAAAAAAAGTGATTTTAGTCTCTTTCTAGTCTGTTTCAGTATTTTACCACATTAATCTACATTTTTTCTCTATGCTGTTGTGTGTACATCAGAAACTATGGAAGCCATGAACTGTAAGTTGTGGAAAAAGTGAGGTGCTGTGACCTTATTTTGACATAATATCTCATTATTTCAATATGATATGTCATTATTTCAAATAAATATCTTGTTATTTCTGTGTATGACTCCTAACACTTAGAATTCCATAACGCTCATAGTGATCATATACTATATATATATATACAATATGTGTGTGTGTGTGTGTGTGTGTGTGTGTGTGAACTGAATTCCACTAAAGCAACGTCTGGCTTAACTATGATCTGTGAAACAGTATAGAAATAAGAATTATAAGCTAATTTCCTTAATATACATATAATAAATTCAGTAATGAAGTCAGTAAATTCAATAATATTCAATAAATACAATTTCCTGATAGATTGTGGGCTATTAAATTTTAAGTTCAAATAACCTGATAGTTCAAAAATAATGAGATATTAAGTCAAAAAAATGACTTGACATAATTCTTGAAATAATGAGGTATTAAGTCAAAATAATGATACGTTAAGTTGAAATAATGATGTAGCACTTCAGTATTTATTTCTTGCAGTTTTTTTTTGCATTGTCAGAGCTTCTGTAAGAAGGATCCCCATTATGGGAAGATTTTTTTTGTATCCATTTTTATTAATATTATTTGTACTGATAATAATTGAGATGAAATATTATTCATTCATTCGTTTTCGGTAATCGTAGTCTGTCACAGAGCGTCATGCACATTTCCACGCACTGACACTGAGGCGGAGATTTTCAAAACTGGTTCAAAACTGGCGCTGATGTTTTAAGTTACGCCTCAGCCTTTACAGTAAAAGAGAGTTATATGAAAATAAATAAGAAAAATATTAAATATGGAGATGTGTGTGCTGATTAGGAGTGTAATGACACACAAATTAAAAAAAATACATGTTGTCATTTTGCATGTGAAAAAGATAACACTGTAAAAAAGAAATGCCAGAAGTCATTTTGCTTTTTTTTATTTATTAGTTAAAAAAAAAAAAAATTATCACTTGCTTCGGCTAGTTGTTTTCCAGTCTGATTTTGTGTTTTGTTATAAAATGTAAAGTTAGACAAATAAATAAATTATTAAAATATTTTTGTTTCCAAAGGCCATAAAAATCAGATTACATTTAAATCACGGAGATTAGACCTGAGAATGGAAATTATGAAACAAAAAAAAAACGATTTTAGTCTCATTTTAATCTCCAGCTTATCTCTTTTTTTTTACCACTTATGCATGCAAGTTGATTTTGTTTGTCTTCATTAATATTATTTATATGATTATATGATTATTATATTATTTATTAATAATTTATTATTATATTGTTTACTACTAATTACTACTAATTTAATACTAATTAATAAATATTCGGTACCTTAAAATACATTTACAATTGTACAGTTGTACAGTTTATTAGTAATTTGACGTCCATTTTGAAATACTGAACTGAACCATGGTGTTATTTTTCACCCAGTAAGCGACTGATAGCTTGCATGTGGGTCAGGAAGAAGATTACGGTTAGGGGTGTGCAATACACTAAACATGTGTTATCACGAATGTCGATGGCATTTATACGATACACGACATGTATCACGATATAAAGCTTTTGCCAAAAAAACTCACTAGTGCTGCTAAAAAAAAAAAATTAACAAGCTTTTAACATCATGTGAGCTCCTTCCAGTCAATTTGTAATTATTAAAAAAAATAAAGTGACATAATTTATCACAATGTTGATATTATATAGTCATTTTGCCCAGTCCTAATTACAGTTCTCCAGCTGAAATTCACCACACACACATCCATAGAGTTCCTTAACCTGCGCAACCCTGAGCGCTGCTAATCTTTCCTCCCCAGAAACCTAAAATTGGAAGTTTTTGTTTATTTTGATCCAAAAGAAAAGACCCTGCAGCTGGATCTTTATGTCACCTCCTCATGTGCCCATTCAGGATCTTTATTTGTTTGTTTCTGTTCCTCCTCAGGTAGTCAGGTCACGGCAGAGCTGACATTTTGCTAACAGCACTCTGCAGCGTGTGTGCCGGAGCATTGTGTCAGATAGATATACTTCTGTCATTATGTCCGTGATAGCGAATCTAATCTTATTGCTGCTTATCAACGCAAACACTGAAACTGTCGGGACTTTTCACACGCTGTCGTTATCTACCTGCCGTCAGATTTGTGCCCAGTTCATTGTTTGTTCATTAGCATGCTTCGAGCGGCGTGACCGCTGTGGCATGAGCGCAGGGCGACCAGGCTGGCTCCTCGCTAATTGGATGAATTTGGGGAGCCGAGGGCCTTTCACGGGGGCATGGAGCATCACGGAATGTCTCCATCCTCTGACAGCGCCGTCTGAGCACTCACTCGAGAACCAGACAGGAAGTCAACAATGTCGCCATAACAACGAGACCTTTCTCTGGGAGCGGGAAAATGGATAAAAACAGGCTTCTCTGTAAAGTTCAATTCGATTTTATTTGTAAAACGCTTTTAACTGCAGACACTGGACTTCATTTAGCAATCTTTTAGTAAAGTAGATCTGGATTGCTAAACTAATCAGGTCTGTTTGCAGCCAGGCATCTCTCTTTGTTTACAAACACTAAAGGAGTCTATTGGATGCCACTGTGACCAGCAGGAGGGAGGGGTCAGGCTGTGAGGACGCACGCCTGGCACCGAGTTGGCTAGAGAGGGATAAAGGAGCTGTGTGCGTGTTTTGTGTTTTACGTTATGTTTATGTTATGTTTGCGATTAAACTGTACGTTTAAGTTCACTCAGTTCCCGCCTCCTCCTTGCCCATCGTTGACATTTGTTACAGCCACCTTCATAACTACAAACGGTTTTGAAGAGTTGCTCGAAAGAAGCTCTTCCTAGAAGAAACCCAGCACTAGAACTTCTCTAAACGCTGTTAAAGATAGAACTGACACCAAAATCAAGAATTCTGCGAGAACGTTCAAGGATGTTTTAGCCCAAAACCTGTTTATTTTTTCTCAGTCTGGAGGTTGAGATGTCCATGCTAGTCATAAAGGAATCACATGGGGGGAATACGAATCTTCTCAGCACGAGGACTTTCGATTCAGAATCACTTTGAATCTGGTTCGCGGAGAGCATGGGCGATTTGTGTGTAATACATTCTCAGTAGACAGTTTTTTTTTCCACAGCTCAAATGATGGATGCCCAGTCTTCTTCAGTGACAGGTAGCTGAATATTACGCAGCATAGAGAGAGCTGTAAATGTCAGAGACGCGAGGGGGCGAAATGAAAATGTCACTTTTAAAACAAAGGCCATCACATTGTTGTAGTTACGGTGGTGGGCGTGTGACGATTACAGTCGTGTGTCCTGATATAAAAAGTGCACCTGAGGTAATGCTTTATGAAAGATTGTGCGGCTCACTGATAATGGACCTCTTATGCTTTGGTGCTTTATTGTGATTCATACCAAAGCATTACTGGTAACCCATTACTCCTCATTTTAATCAATTCTCCTTCATTTGAATTTGTTAAATATTAACATAGTATTAATACATAGGAGAATAAAATAAAAGTGAAGCTGGAAGTCAGAAGGCAGGAATGGCCATGGTGCTCTAGAGATTTGTGTTTTCTCACTCTTAACAGACTCAGTTCAGCTCATTAAAGCCTGGGGAATGAGTTAATCAGTTGATTTAGGTGTTTTAAACGAGGTAGGAAGATAAACTGTGCAGTGTTTCGGCCCTCCAGGTCTCGAGTTCTGCCTCACGCTCTGGCTCTTAGGCACGTGGAGGAAATGATTCGCTCTTTCCCTGTGAGGCTGGAAGCAGGAGAGGACAGTGGTGTGGCATAAATCAGGGCAGCACAAGAAGACAGGCTTTAATGCAATTTTGTGAAAAAAGCGAGAAGCTGGAGAAGCTCATAGCAAACTCTGTGTAAAAGAAAACCAAAAAAAAAAAGAAAAAATGGATTGCAGCCATTCTGTTCACGTTCCCTCATGCAATTGCACTTTCTCATTGATCAGTGACGAGCATGGTGTGCTCAAGGATAAAGCACACAGGAGTGCGTGTGAATCCAACAGCGGCAGAGTGATGTGCTGTGTGGCAGAGACACAGGACGCCTCAAAACAGGAAGGAAGGAAGGTGAAGATAGAAAGGAAGGAAGGAAGATAGATGAAGAAAGAAAGAAAGGAAGGAAGGAAGATGTAGATGAAAAAAGAAAGGAAGGAAGGAAGAAAAGGAAAGAAATAGAGGAAGAAAGGAAGATGAATAAATAAAGAAACATAAAGAAAAGAAAGAAAGTAAGGAAGGAAATGAAGAAAAAAAGTGTAATTTTTGTTATTGTAACATGTTCTTTAAGCAGGAATTCATGTGACTTGTTTCATTGACGTTCCACAACATTAAATGTAACTATAAGTGGATAAAAGGTATGACGTGCTTGTCTTCATTTTTAAGACAAAAATGTAATAGTTGGTAAACCACTGTGGTGTAAGAGGAATAAAACACTTCGGGGCATGCTGTTAGGGGAACATAATCCACTTCAGGTAGGTAACAGTAACTCTGCTTCATCACACCACTGCATCGTTGATTGTTTTCCTGTAACAGCATGACACATAAAATGCCCTTTTAAAATGTCTCTCATTATTTCACAGTTCAGTGTGACCATTATTTGATCAAATAATTCATTCTGTGTTTGGTGATTTTTTAAAATGTATTTTAAGTTAACCGCAGAGTATGAAAGCATGCAGCGAAGCACCCTGTTATTGACGTGTAGTTGAACTGAAAACTGATAACAGCTCCTTATATTGACCACATTTTAATTATTTATAATCCACAAATTTAACACACCTGATTTAATGAATCGGCTCATCGGGGAGTCCGAGTGTGAGAATCAGAGCGTCATTAAAGCAGGAGATTTTGATGAATGTAAAATGGAAAGCCTCAGGGAGCTCAGATCCGTGATTGCTTTTAAATGAAGTTAATGTTGCTCTGCTGTACAACGACTGAATCATTTGTAAATGGTGAATTTCCAACATCTACCTGGACTTTCAAAATAGGTGGCGCTAATCTTGGATAAAGCACTGATGTCACTCATCTTTATCACTTTGTTGTGTCTTTAGCTTTAAACTCAGCAAAAATAAACTGCATTGTATCTCTTATATGTTTCGTTTCACCTGTTTTGTATTCTATACAAACATTAAGAGTAATGAAACCTCTTTCTCTGATGAATCTTAGCTTCTCTTGTCCGTGCTGCCAAACAGATAAAGTCGTGCTAGCCTTGCACGCAAAACATGAACGCAAATTAAGAAAATGAAACATATTGTTAATTTCATTATGCGAGAATTCTATAAGTATCTCCACTAGTTCAACAGAGAGCACATGTAGTTTATATATTTTAATTTTATAATAAGACAAGTTACAGATAATGACTTCTTATGTTTATTTACAATCTCGAACTTGTTAACAGGTGTAAAAAAAAAACCTGACTAAATGCTAAAGCCGACTCCTAGCCAGCTTTTGGTATTTTTTTCTGCTCAATGACGTTGTTCCGTCCCTTTCTTTACCTCCTCAGAGCCACAAGCGATATTATCGTCAATCAGCCGTAGTTAGAGTGCACGACAGGACGATGGCCTATTGCACACCATCTCACGATCCATCAGAAAAGACTGAGTGTATCAACAATACAGTTTTAAATTTCAATATACTAGTTCAATTTTTTTATTTTATATTGTTTTTAGATTGTTTCCAAACACTACACAGTTACACATTTAATAGCTATATCAAAGTGACTGGACATGTGTTTTAATCTGAAACCTGCTGGATTTCATTTTCCTGCAGATGCGAAGACATCTTTGATATACTGTTTTTTTTTTAATGTTTGTTTTTTCCTTTATTTCGATGTTTTTCTGTTGTTAAGAAATCACTGCACATGTAATATCTTAATAGTGACATTAAAGAGACTGGACTTTGTTTCTTCGGTTTGATTTGATATCAGTCGCTTAAGAGTGACTAATATTATATAACTACTAATACCTACTAAACTGATATAATGCTCATCTGTCTGCATGTCTCTCTGTCTATCTGTCTGTCTCTCTCTAGAGGAGTTGAAGGAGAAGCTGCAGGACTTTGTAGAAGAGACAAACGCTAAACGTCCAGGCTTTATAAAGATGGTGCGGCACCGTAAGCAAGAGGGTCTGATCCGGTCCCGTGTGAGCGGCTGGAGGGCCGCGACTGCCCCCGTGGTGGCCCTGTTCGACGCCCACGTGGAGTTTAACACTGGCTGGTGGGTGACGATGAACTCTGTCTGAGAAATTACTTACAATTTTTTATATTATTTTATTTGTTATAATTGAAAAGTCTGTTGACTATTTCAACAAATCTAACGAGTATGCTCTGAATTTTCTGGAAATATTCAGTAGCTTACTTGTTTTTGTAAATGAAATAATAATGATGTGTTGACTATAAAAATCCACACTGATTAATGTTTATGATCAGCATATCCCATTTCCCCTACAGGGTTTTTTTTTTGTATTGCAAAACAGCCGTAGGGTCGGTTGTGAACACTGATATATCAAATCTTCATCTCATTTACTAGTAATATAAATGAGTTTTATTGAAATAGAATAAAAAAAATTCTTAACCTGCTTGTACAGTCATGTTTTTAATATAAATCTGATTTTTAGATTGTTTTTTTTGTTTATAAATGTTCACTAGAGAAACTGAGCCAAGCACTTCTTAGTTCGTTTCCTTAGTGGAATCAGAGCAAAATTGATAGTCTTGAATCGTTTGCTGTTTGTTTTCACACTGCACATAATTAAATAAAAGACGCAATAAAAAGGCTTAGTTTAGCGGCTTGGATAGATTTAGAGTCGCTTTTTTGCTGTAGGAATGAGACCACTTCGAAAAGACGCTCTCGGGTCTTTTTTTTTTTTTTTTTGGTCTTCACCAAATAAGACATAAGCATTAAAGTGTCCCTGAAATTAAACTAAACTGAACTAATCAGTCCCTTAGTGTTATGGACATCAGTATGGCACTACATCTAAAAAATTACAAAAAATAAAAAGCAAATGTTTCGGAAACATTCCCGTTTTAATTTTTTATTTCATCACTTCCGGGGAAAAAAACATCAAGATCAAACATCTTTGATGATTCATATCTAGGCACAACATTTTTACATATTTTCCCGCTCCTCAAGAGGCGGGTCTTGCTCTATAGTAGTAACTTGTTAGCTTGTTAATAATAAACATGATTTGTTAGAGTGTTTTGGGCTGTGCATCTTTCTGCACAGTATTCACTTTTCCAAGCAAGGGGAAAAAATAGTTGGAGTTTATCGTTTTGAAGATGGAGGGATTTGTACGAGGTAGCACTTACGTGGCAGGTGATTTTCAGAGGTGCTTTACCAACGTGTGGATGTTCGATGCTGGGATATGTCACTTCCTCAGACAGAGCGAGATTTTGTCTTTATGCACTGTCCAAGCTTGTCCTTGAGTAAAAGTTAGTAAAAGGCTCTCATTAATGTCTTTGCTGTTTGCACTTGTAGCTAGCTTATTAAGTGTCAGGTTTGTTAAGATTCACCAGGGGAAGTGTGATCGTATCTCAAACACTATTAACTGATGTGTAAGTCACTCCAGCACTTCAACATGCTGTCGTTGTTTCAGAAGGATGTTTGTTTCAACATATGGCATCAGATCGTAGCTAAGAAGCCATTTCACTCTAATACTGAAATAACACCTTTCAGAATGCACATTGTTTGCTAGAAAGCAGGTGTGTCATGAAGGGTGTTATGAAGGTTCACTCAAACACGTGGGATGAAACATCTGCGCTGTCGTTCAGGATTAACTGAATCCCTTTGATCTGTGGAATGCATCCAGGTGTCTCACACTGCAGACAAAACATGATTCAATATGTCCCCACCCTTCCCACCCCCCCCCCGTCCACATCCACTTCATCATTACAATCACATTCCACAGCTCACGTGGCCCGCTGCTGTTACTCACTTAACGACCTGACCCAGAAATGTCACCACAGATGGAGCAGTATCCAAAATATTTCTTTAATGAGCTTCCAAGTGATCCTTGAGCCATGAAAATCCCCAGTCCTAAAATTACGTCCTAAATTCATTCAGTATTTTAGATGCAGAACTGTTCGTCTGTGATATGTATGGAATAAAACATGACAGGGTGTAGTGTTATAGGAAATTAATCAGTGACAGGATGTGATTTGTTAGAGTTACTGTCACCAACGCAAAGTTGATTATTTTCTCTTATACAACAGCAGTTTACCAACACATTAAATAAAGAGTGACGTTGTTTTTGTCCATTTATAGTTACATTGTGGAATGTCTGCGAAACAAGTTCCTGTTATCACTTATGTTATAGCAGCTACAAACAGTCATTCCCTCACCACATCTTTTTTTCCTTTCTTTCGAATTTAATAAGACAGGAAAACATTCTGACTGGTACAAAGTGCTGACACTGGAGACTTCTTCCATAAAGAGGTTTAATACTGTAAACAAAATGTACTACAGGTTCATCATATCTTAAAAATAAATAGATAAAATTATGACATCAAAAAAAAAATGATTGAATAAACAAAGTTTGTGGTCGAAATAGAGCTCCAAAGTCGGCTAAAATGCCACAACCTTTTCTCAGGCACTGTAGATCACAGCAGTGAGGAGCTGGTGTCGTTTGAAAAGTACTGAAGAGATCTTTTTAACAGTATAATGGGCCTGCAGATTGCTCAGATTGGGACCTCTGGTGTCCAAACAGTGCAGTTGCATAATTAGATGCATAATTGATAAAATGCTGATTTCCACAAACAGTTCCACGTCTTCTTTGTTAAATAACTGCACATTTTTTCCATTTATACAAGTCCCTCATAAGTTGTTACTGTAGAAATGATGATGTATTATATCGAGTGCATTAATACAAACCTGTGATTTGCAGCTGCTCTACTGTCAGAGCTGCTGTTGTAGAAAATTAATCAACACTTTCTGACCAATATAATTCGAGAACTCAACAGCTCTGAGGTATAAAGTATATAATTAATGTGATAAATTTATTGGATATCTTCAGGTGTCAGTTGCTAATACATATGTTTTTGCCATTGTATTCAGGGCTGAGCCGATTCTCCAGAGGATCAAGGAGGACCGGACGCGGATCATCTCACCATCATTTGACAACATTAAATACGACACATTTGAGGTGGAGGAGTATCCGCTGTCTGCTCAGGGCTTCGACTGGGAGCTTTGGTGTCGCTACCTGAACCCACCC
Organism: Pangasius sanitwongsei; assembly: GCA_037576675.1. Lineage (NCBI taxonomy): Eukaryota > Metazoa > Chordata > Actinopteri > Siluriformes > Pangasiidae > Pangasius > Pangasius sanitwongsei. Next base: position 6,182,169 of record CM075013.1, on the reverse strand, counting down.
AAGTCCTGGTGGAACCTGAACAACACCACCTCTCCAATTAGGTAGCATGCTGTGTACTCACATCGACCTTTAGGGTAGCTGATGTGAGAAAAATGATTTAAAAAAATATCATATCATGATACAAGACATTTATATGATACAAAATATACTGAATGTTATGATATATGAGTCGAAAAACTGTGAATAACTGAGTTTCCTACTTTCCTATTCCTAACAAATAAATTATTTACTACTGAAAATTGAAAAAAATGAAAAGCTAATATATTATTTTCAATTTTAGAAAAGTTTTTAAAAAAAAATTAATCAGAGTTTGTAATTAGAAAAATAGAAATGTGCATTATATGATCATATTGCTCAGCCCTAGCAGACATTTTATGATTTATGAAAAATTATTTAGTAAATGATGATGTGTGTATATACATGTGCAAAAAAATTTACAAACTGGTTTATTAAGAGTGTCTCTGGAAATTTCTGTCATAGGAGTAAAGTTTCATGTTTGTTTGTGTAGTGAATATGAAATTTGGGACAAGATTCCGGGCAGAGTCTATGCAAATACATTATCACCTGCAGTGTGATTTACAGGAACAAGTCTAAATTAATAGGCCTGAAAGGCAGGTAATAAATTTGCAGAAGCTTGTTTCTGAGAGTTAAAGACAAAATAAAATCAATTGCTAACTTTTAATTTTGAGAACGATCATAATTATGCCTTAGCGTCTCAAATAATCTGAAACAGGTTATTTTTGTTTTATTTAGTTTTATGGCTCTTGTACAACAGCAACTTGATAACTTTATTTATTAGAAGAAAACAACACACAGCATATGTCAGTTTCACGCTCATAGCAGTGTTGCTGCGTGTTTCTCTGCAGGAGTCCTGCTCTGATTGGCTGCTTCGTCGTAGACAGGAAGTATTTTGAGGAGATCGGGCTGCTGGACGAAGGCTTGGAAATCTACGGCGGCGAGAATGTGGAGCTGGGTGTCAGGGTGAGTGATGAGCTGTCTCTCTTCGCCGACCACAACTAATGAAGATAATGGCCTCTCTCCTGACAGATTAACAACAATAACGATCTCCACTGCTTTTGGCAGGACGCAGAGGAACGACTTATCACACTGATTTCTGTTGCGTGTCTGAGTGCAGCTGGGCACCGTGGGGCTGATGAGTGCAGCTGCGTAAACTACAACATTAAGGCCACTGTTGTATATGCAGGGTTTAGTCAGGTTCAATCGAATCCTGGTGCGTTTATTTCCTCAGTGCCTTTCCTTTAGGGAGGTAAGAACGCATCATCGGCCAAAACTGTGTGAACGTTAGCAGTGAGAAATAATTGAACCCTGATTCAGTCCAAACCAGAGATGAAAGCAAACGTGTTGTATTGTAGGTTACGGTCAGCATTCGTTCATTCATTCATTCATTCATTCATTTATTCATTTATTCTTTTATTCTTTTATTGCCAAAGAAAAAAGCTGAATTGCTACAGAAACATGACATGGATTAAAAAAGAAAAACGGTTCACAATTATTGATGTAAACTAGTTATTAAAATAATTATTGATTCATTTATTGAATCACTTATTCTGAGCACACAGCTGTTTATATTTTCTGAACAAAGAAGAGTTTTATCAGTGTTTCAAGCTCTGCTCCCTCACACTTAGCCCTAGTGCAGTGTTTTGTTTTGTTTTTTGCTTTTTGGTTTGTTTAATAGTTATGTTCAGTGTGAAACTGTAACAAACTAATTAACAACAACTAAAACAATCAATTTCAATCTGATTCGGACTCAAATGGAGTCAGAGGTGAGAAAAGCGGCAAAAATCATAACATTTTGTTAAAGCAACATGTTGTATCCGTAACAGGAAATAATTCAGCAATCACGCGTATAGCCCTGATAATATACCAGGTGGAGTTCAGTGAAAACCTTAAAAATATTATGTACAGTAGAATTGAATCGAATTTTTTGCTACAAGAATCTGGGCACTTGTTAAGCGCTGGAACAACTTGAACGAAATGGGGATTATGTAGAAAAATTATAGATTTTATGACACCTCTTTGCAATACACAGTACAAAATAAAGAAGGTTTTCATTGGAATCACCCTCGTACATACGTTGAAAAAAAAAATGTCAGAGACTTCTGGGAGAGGAAGAAAAAAGTGTTCTGTTTCCCCTTGTGTGTAGGTGTGTTAGTGTACAATTAGGAAATAAAGCTACAAAATAAAAGCTCTTTAGAGTGAATCTGTAGCACTGTTGCCAGCTACTTCAATGGAAAGTAGCTAAAGCCTGTTCGAAAAGTCGCTCAGTGTCTCTAGATGACGTCATGTGCTAATCAGCATATTCGTGACGTCATCACGTCGCATTTGCATTCTGCCTAATGTCAGCCCTTTACATCTGTTTGCTTCTCTCCTACTCTCTGTACTCACATACTGTATTTTGATACAGCCAAATTCCCAATAAACCTGTTCTTATTTACATATTTTTCTGTTTCTGGTGTCCGACAACGGAACCAATATGAAATGACTGAAACGCGGCTCATAAGACTACAAGTTAACCAGCAGTCACTTCCAAGCCATTTCCAAGCTGCTGCTCTGCACTGTTAAAATCCTGATTTTATAACCGTGGCATCGTCTGACAAAATCACCATACACATAAGTTAAAGACAATGGAGGATAATTTATAGACAATTTAAAAGGAGGAGCAAACAATACAGATTAGTGATTGGTCCTTGGCAACACTGTCAGCTGCCATGCGGTCAACTGAATGTGCTGCTCCTCTCTGCCACTCTCTGAAGAGGTGTGTGTGCAAGACTTCGCGCACGCGGGGCAGTACTCTCTACTAAGGAAAGCAGCCAAGGTTTGTCCAGAAAGTTGCTAGATTTGTCACTAAGTGCTTTTTTCGAAAAAACAAAAAAATTGCTAAAGGGGTCTGAAAAGTCGCTAAATCTACCGGCAAAGTCGCTAAGCTGGCAACAATGGTCTGTAGAAGAACCATTTTTGTTTGTCTTTCACTTCATAATTCTTTGACTGTTTTGCTTTTTCTGCAGTAAACTGAATAATCAAGTTCCACTTCAAAGATGTTTTCCAAAGAATACTAACATTTATGTTGGGAAAAATATTCAATGACAACGATTTCATTCATTCGTTTTTATCCTGGTCAGGGTCACAGTGGATGCAGAGTCTATCCCAGGAAAACTGAGCATGACATGGGAATACATCCTGGATGAGACACCAGTGCATCACAAGGCACACACTCACACACACACACACCTAGGAGCAATTACATTTACATTTACATTTACGGCATTTGGCAGACGCCCTTATCCAGAGCGACTTACAATAGTGCTTTGAAGTC
>CM075013.1:6119863-6151315 GCA_037576675.1 Pangasius sanitwongsei | reverse complement strand
CACACACACACACACAAACAAACATATATATATATATATATATATATATATATATATATATATATATATATATATATGATAGATAGATAGATAGATAGATAGACACCATCCACTGTTTTAGGAACACGTGTAAACTGACCAGCTCATCATTTAGTGCATTCTGAGATGCTTTTCTACTCGGTACTTTGAGTTAGTGTAACCTTCCTATCGAGCCAGTCTGACCCTTCTCCTCTGACCTTCTCTCGTCAGAAGGTGTTTACACCCACAGAACCACCGCTCGCTGACGTTTTTCACACCACTCTGTAAGTGTGAACTCTAGAAGCTGTTGTGTGTGAAAATCCCAGGAGATCAGCAGTTTGTAAAATACTCAAACCCGCGCCAACAGCCATGTCACAGACAAAGTCACCGAGTTCACTGCAATTTTTTTTTCCGCATTCTGATGTCTGATGTGAACAATAACTGAAGACCTGTATCTGCCTGATATATTGCATTGCGCTGCTGCTGCTAAATGATTGGCTGATTGGACATTTGCGTGAATAGGTCTGTGTAGAGGTGTTCCTAATAAAGTGATATAAACATATGTGATTCATTTTGAATATGCATTTTAGCATTAATGTTACACTTTACACTTTTGGCACAAATGGTGATCACAAGAGACAATAAAAATGCTAAATGCTAGGATGTTTTAAACCGTGTGTGAAGTCCTCGATATGGATACATCATGGTCGCAGTGTTTAACTTGCTCTAAATCACATGGAGGCTCAGCCGTGAGTGTTTAGAGTCAGTGTTCACCGGAGCGCTAAAGAAAGCAATCGTACGTCACCGGTGCAATTTGTCTGAACGCTGTAATTCTAACACGCTTCTTCACACCCAGCATGTGCGCCGCAGGAAGCGCTGCGCTTTAGGTGATTGTGTCTGGTGTGAAGCGTCCACTGCAAATCAGAGTGAAATTACACTGAAATGAGGAATATTTCCCAGGCAAATAAACGTGTGTGTTTGTGTGTGAGTGTGTGTGTGTGAGTGTTTGTAACAAGAGGAGAAGATTTTTGACACGTTTGGGACACAGAAAGGCAAAATTTCATGTTTAACAATTAATGAGCTCAACAGGAAATAAACAAACACACATTATCATATCATAGGAACCCTCTAGAAATGTAGCCTCAGGAAGTGTCAGGGTTTTTTGTTTCCCTTTTTTTTTTATCATTGTTGTCTTTTTTTTTTTTTTAGGTTCGGTGACATTTAGTTTTTGTCCAAGACAAAATCCTTTGTTTGCGTTTTATCCTGAAATCCCAACATCTGAATTTTTCTTTTCACTTTTGTAGCCCAGATTGATTCAGCCTTGAATCAGATTGATTCAGGCGTAATGTTCAGATACATATTCAATGATTAGAAACAAATTACACCAAGAAATGATAAGCAGCTTTATCACCCAACACACAGAAACAGGCAATTACATTGTTCAGTAACCTGAAGGCTAAACTGATTTGCTATGATTAAGAAGCGAGCAGCAGGAGGCCTTGTACTTCTCGATGGTAAAAAAAAACAATTAATTAGCCTCGCATTGAACTTGAACAGCTAAATTATTATAACAAGAACGCAGTCATTAATGAGCCATTACACCAAACTGCTTACGGTATGTTTAGAATATATTAATGGCATTTGAATGCATTGCGTACTGAGGATGTGAGTTAAGTACAATAAATACAAAACAAAATAAAATGACATTTTGACCAAAATCAGAACAACACCAAAAGTATTTTTCCACGAAACTTTGTTTTTACATCTGATGAAAACTAATCTTATGGATCGTCCTTATATTATAGATAATAAATATTTATAATGAGATATATATATATATATATATATAAATATTTGTAAATGTCATGTTGTATTAGTCCTCAATAACCTTGAAAATTTCTTACAGGGTTTTGTGTTTATTTTTATAATAATATTATAATAATATTTATTTTTTATAGCACTTTTAAAGTAGCATCTCAAAGCGCTTTACATAAATTAAGATACAGTGAAATACAAAATAAAAATGATACAATAAAATAAAATACAAGCAGAGATAAAATACAGAGATAGAAATAAGAATCATTCTTAACAGAGCCAGTATAAATAACAGCAAATTAATCACATGGAATCAGATTTATCAGATTTATTTACGTTATTAATGATAGAGATAAAAAGCTGATGTATATGTGAGCAGTAAACTCCTCGGTTGCACGCTGTGACAGGAAAATAATCATCGGCCGGATGGTGTGATGAAGCAGAGTCATTGTAACCACCCTAGCATTGATTATTTTCCTACAGCAGTACGTCCCAAAGTGTTCTATTGCTTGTATGCTACAGCAATTTTCAACGATTCCAATTATTATTATTATTATTATATATATATATATATATATTTTTTTTTTTTTTTACAATTTTTACCCATTTATAGTTGCATTTACTTTTGTGGAAGATTGTAGTCATTCCCTCACTCTATCTTGAAGTTGTTAGACAGAGAAACCCACAGAAAACCCACGGCATTCTCCGTCCTGAACACTTTTCCTTTGTAAAAATTCAAGCTACAGCTTTACCTCTGACTGTTACAAAGCACTGACACTGGAGACCGCTTCCATACATGTGAAATAAACATCTCCTTACAGAAAACGTCATCATATTAATTATATGATTATATTTTTAAAAAAAACAACCTTTATTAGTAGTCTTATGATTAGCGTAGTTAATCAAAGCAGTGCTGATATTCAGTATAACTGCATGCTTGTGTGTTATATTGCTTTTATACAACAGTTCTATTAATAAGAAATTAATTTCGAGTAACTGACATTTCAGGCTCAAATAGTTCCCAAAGAAGCTGGATAGAGCGTTGCATGTTGCCATGCCAACGCACAGACAGACTGACTGACAGCTCATAGTAAGTGTATAATGAATTGTTGCTTGAAATGAAATTTTACGTAGCAAACACAGACAAGCAGCGTGATATACACAGTGAATTGTAGCAGTGCTGTCATACTAAATATCAACACTCTTGGAACAAAGCTTGACCAATCAAATTAGCGATAATAACATAATAATATATTAGAACAAGTGCATTAATATAAAGCAGTGATTTGTCTGAACTACTTGTCCTGTTAAAAAATTAATCAACACCTTCTAACCAATCAGAATCAACAATGGAGAACATTTTTTAATGAATATAACTGCAACTTTTAGTTTATTATTGGTATAAAATGAAAGGCGATGGAGTAGCACACGCCGGTCAGCAGGTCTGAGATCAGTGCTCCAGGCTGTTAGGCTTCACTCAGGCATCAGGATCCCACCGAGGAAACCAGGCAGCGGATAAATGGACATGGAAATGAATTTGGTTTGTTCGACATGCCATCTTGCCTCAAAACTTTCCTCAGCTCTCTTTTTCTCAGTGTTGTTTTGTGATTGCTGCCTCGGCCTCAGCGTCGTTTCAGTATGAAGGGTGTTAGAAGTCACGCCAGCTGCAGCGTTTGTGATCCTGTAGCATGGACACACGCTGAGATTTTGAAATGAATCTGAAATGAAGTGGTGCAGTACCAAAGAATGGAGAATGAAATAAGTTTTTTTTCTCTCTCTTTTTCCCCCCCCAGAGAGGCTCCATCCAAAACAGGAAGTCAAAGCGATGCCTTGAGCTTGTGGAGAGCAACGAAAGTGAGTTTGGCTTCGAGCTCACCGTCCAGAAATGCACGGGACAGAAATGGACTATCACGAGTGTACTGCCTGGAAGCACCTTGTAACAGGACGCAGAGAGAGTCGGGGACAGCATCGAGAAATCTGGATAATGATGAGGAGACCATGATGCACCTGGATGTCTCTATTTGAACTTGACATCGTATGATAAATGTTAAACATTTTTATGCCTAGCTACTGTACATGTGCATACGGATCAGCCACGTCTGGCAGCTTGGACAGTGGAATATAGGTACATTTATCTAATATTTTCTTATTATAAGATTATTATATACCAAATACGATATAGTTAAGCCTATTTATAGATATTGTCACACATTTCAAGCTATTCACCAGTTATTATTATTCAAGCTATTTACCATTTACTATTTACTATTTATCAAGATGCACAAAAAATCTTATTAAATCTGCGATCCAATTCAATTTAAGAACATTGTCAATTTTGGAAAATTTACATAAAACAGAGCTGCTATTCCTCTTCATTCGCTGTGACCAGTGAGCGTAGAGAGGTTGTACCACATGACCTTGTACACCTACTCGAATCATGGAGAGTCAAGAAAAAGAGAAAAAGGGGAGAGTCAGAATGTCGAGTGAATTTTAAAACGACCCAAATACCCACTTGTAGTGAGAAGAAGAACAAATTAGTCCATAATAAAAATTGTGATAATATGAAAAAAATATGAAAGAATTTGAAATATTAATATGATTCCCTGAACGTTAAATTCCTAATAACTAAAACAAACGACGATTAAATGTGTGAAATGGACAAACTCACCAGTGACCAGTAACACATTATATGTAGAGCATGTTTACTAAAGACAGATTTTCACCCGTAAGTAACCCGAAAGTGATAAGTCATTCGTACAGGAACAGTAAAAAAGAATAATTATTTAATAGTAGTGTCATGATTTGATTTAAAAGGTTACAAGTGAAATGAACTGAGGCAAAAATTGATGATTATTGGAAATAATCGAATAAAAAATGTATTCCGATTCTCAAACTCATGTGGAAATAATTTAATAAGCTAGCACGGTGATTTAGCCCATAACTCTGATACTAATATTCCTTCTGTTTGTCATCATTCACAGTTCCCCAGATTCTGAACAAAGCTGCTCACATATCGATCAGAGGATACTAAATCGTATCGTATCGTCTCAGATTCAGTGGTATGGTATCGTCAAATATCAAATTGTCACCTTAAGAATCGAAATCGTATCATATTATGTGGAAGCTTGAGGTTTACACTGCTATTATATAAGCAGTCATTAATATCACTTTGTTTGCTTTAACTTTGTTTTAACTTTAGGAGGACGCACTGTCCTCTTACACTATGTACATTAATACCGTATTATCAGTTATTTTTGCTGAGGATTTCAGCGTTTGCAGTACCGATGTCATTCACAGATATCTGCTAGGGAAATGGAGCTACAACGCTCTGCATCAGTCATGTACCAATTTATTAAATACACACATTGTTCCCTACAAAATTGCTCATGATGTTCGTTCTAAGACAAAACATGCTGATTCCCGTTTCATCAAGCATGTCTAGAAATAGGCTTATACTGTATATTATATTTGTTGTGAAAAAATATAATGATAATGAGAAATATTGGGTAAACCTGCCTTTATTACAGACATGAGATTTTGCAGTGGACGTTCCGCACTGTTCTATTTTGTGCAAGGTATAATTTGGATTTGTGTTGACTTGAAGGTTTTACCGGACTTGATGCGGCGATTTTTTTAACGCATTCAGTCCGTATTTGCTACCGTGTAGCAGGCTTTGGCAACGTTTCTTGCTGTATTTCTTTCTTTCTAGTGTCTCAGGTTCGTAGGTTGAGATTATTTTGGAATCGAGCTGTACATTTTGGGGACATGCCAATACGTTGGAATATGTCTAGATACAAATCGACTATTTTATATCTTCATGTAAATCTCAGTATTTATACTATATGGCATTAAAAAGAACAGATGGTGAGCAAAACTGTGGCATGTTTGTTTGTTTTTTTTTGCTTAGAGCATAATGTTAAGCTCTTGCTGCAATTAAAGCACTCGTGACAGTAGTTGACAGCTGAGTAACATGTCAACGCTATTGGATGCCAGCGTGTTACATGCTGCTTTCTCCGAGTGTCCTGTTATCCAGCAAGGTTAACTGCTAATCACAGGTGTGTTAACATGGTCATAGTTTGTATATCAGGATACACACATCTTATACCACTGATAGGATAATATCAGGAAGTTGCAAGTTAAGAATCCTTACTTATCCAAAGAACGGTTTTTCTCAGAGTGGATGTATTAGCTGGGTAAGTTTCCATCCATCCATCCATCCATACATTCTCTATAACGTTTATCCTACACAGGGTTGAGGGGAGCCTGGAGCCTATCCGAGGGGACTATCCCGGGGGCAGGGGACACCCTGGACCGGGTGCCAATCCGTCACGGGGCACAATCGTACACACACACACATACGCACACACACACACACACACCTGATCATTTGGAAATGCCAATCAGCTTTCAACGCATGTCTTTGGACTGGGGTAGGAAACTGGAGTACCCGGAGGAAACCCCCGAAGCACGGGGAGAATATGCAAACTCCACGCACCCAGGGCGGAGGCAGGATTCGAACCCCCAACCCCGGAGGTGTGAGGCAAACCACTAAGCCACTGTGCCTCCCGCTAGGTAAGTGTGTGGTACAAAATAATCAACATTTTTGATAATTATTTTCTTCAGATTTTGCTTGTTTACCTACCTAATTACAACCTCTCATTAAATGTGTATAGAGACAAAGAAAAATAAAGCTTGGAAGGATGTAACCGAGATGATCAGGCCCTGTAGGGAGTGGAGTGCACATAGCTAGTACAGTTAGCTAATCACAAATCAGACCACATAACTAACAACTAACTTTCACACCGATTAGTGCATTATGTAACTTGTTTTTAATATATATATATATATATATATATATATATATATATATACAGTCAGGTCTGGAAGTATTTGGACAATGATGGAGTTTTTGTGATTTTGCCTTTATACACCACCACAGTGGATTTGAAATAAAACAATCAAGATGTGATCGAAGACTTTCAGCTTTATTTTAAGATGTTCCACAAAAATATGGCATTTACCATTTAGGAATTAGGAATACTTCCGGACCTGACTGTATATAGTATACAATATATACAAGTAAGGCTAGAGGGTTATCTTACCTCCCACATCTCTTCATATGTGATATACAGAAAGTTTTCAATGTTTCTTGCATTGCTGGTCCATCCTTTCACATGATCAAACCAATACTCATAGTGCACTACAAAGAAATTAAGATGACATTCAGATATTTATATTAAACAAGATTACAATTTTATTGAAGCGATTGGTGGTAATTAAAAAATATTAAGCTTGCAAACCTGTTCCTTCCAGAAAGGCACTCAGAAGCTCGGAGAATGTGCCTGGGTCTTTCAGGAACCTGGCCGTTTTATGGAAGTAGTAATAAGATACTATCACATCTTTAGGATTTCTTGCCACATATATGACCTGAAACCATATATTTTAGAAGTTTTAAAAGGCAGAATTCAATTCAAAGCACCAATACATGGTGAGAGTTACAATGTTCAGGTTACAAAGAGTTACACATTCTTAAAAAGTTTCTACTATTTGTCTAGAAACAAGATGATAGTTCTTGCTGCAGAACCAAAAATCCAGGGGGTGGAGCTGGACCTGATCCAACACCTCCTATAACCTTTACCCCAACCTCTAATCTGTAACTCTTAACCCATGACATGCTGTACAACACGGAGCAACACTTTTGGTTCGACTCCATCCAGGTAAAAGAATCTGGATCAGGTCCGACTCCACCCACTGGATTTGTGATTCTGTAGTGAAGGCTACTACTGAAAGTTTAGTTCAATTCTACCCAGATAGGAAGAGCTGGATCAGCTCCAACTCCACCCCTTGGACTTTTGGTTCTGCAGTGATGGGAATATGTTTATTGTTGTTTAAAAATGCTCGATGTTCTAGTTTGTGTCATGTTTGCTAATAAAGCAAAGCCATAGTGCTGATGTCATATCCAGGAACCAAAATTGTATTCAGTTCAATTTTATCCATAGAGTGCCTTTAACAATAGACATTGTGACAAAGCAGCTTTACAGGATTCAGGATGTAGATTTAGAGCCCTAATGAACAATCCAGTGGTGACAGTGATGAGGAAAAACTCTGAAAACACACAAGGAAGAAACCTTTAGAGACGCTAAATGGAATTTGTACTCTTCTGGGTGACACCAGATAGTGGGATGATACTGTATATCATTTCAAACAGTACTGAGTGTGTTGAAAGGATGTTCATTATGAGCTGATTATGAATGAGTCTTTTGATGATTTGCTTCCCTTATCAGCCACGATATAACCTGTTTAATTTCCATCTAGTCTGAATAGAGAAACTTCCGTACTTTATGTTGTATCTTGTACATCAGAGTTATTTTTTTATCTTAGCTGCAAAGAGATCTTGTGCTGGATCTTGTGCTGCATTTAACACAAAACCGAGCTGGTTTGCCCTGACATTGTACATGCCGTTTATTGAGTAAAATCACCAACGTGATGAACTACATCATGGTTTCACATGGAGGTCACATGGTATCACATGGCTGTCTTACTCATGAAAACCAGGCTGCGTCCGAATATCCCTACTTCCCTACCCTACTACCATTTCAATAGTTTAAAAAAAAGCTACTACCATTTTGGAAGTAAATAAAAGCTACTACTGTTTAAATAAAAGCCACTGCTGTTATGGGAATTTAAAAAAGTTTCAGAAGTAAAAGAAAAGCTACCATGGATTCGGAAGTAAAAAAAAAAAGAAGTTACCATCGTGTTATTAAGTTAAAGAAAAGCTACTACAGTTTCACAAGTAAAAAAAAAAAACTACTACCATTTCAGAAGTAATGAAGCGTCACATGTTCCACAGTTTTATAAAGTTTCAGAATCTTAGCAGCTTGTTTGGATTTGCGTAATGATCTATTTTTTACGAGGCTGCATAATTTTGCATAGCAAACATCACACTTCATTTCCTTTTCTTCGCCTCCCCGCTTTAACTCACAGATGCCTTCTGATGCTTATTTATCTTGTGCCCTACAAAAAGGAAGCGTCTCATTTACAAACATGATTGTCAGTTAAAAATGCCGTCCTTGAATTTTTCATGATGTTGGTGTAAAGATGAAGGAGGCAGAGAACAGACACGAGGTCAGCGGCTGTGTGGAAATGATCTGTTTTAAAGAAGCCTTACAGGATCAATACTTCATTCAGCCATTCATCTTACCTCGCCCTTGAGAGAGAGAGAGAGAGAGTGTGTGTGTGTGTGTACATATATCTCGTACTATTGCGTCACGCTAAACTGCATTGCGTTTTTCTAGAATTCTAAACGTGCATAATCACATGATGCACATCTGTAATTTACATGTGGATTTTAGACATTTCACGTTGTTTCACGCATTTTTCACATCTAGTGCACGTTTTTTTCACAAAAAATTGTTTCACGTGATTAATTTATGTTCATGTGATTTTTTTCACATGATTCATTTGTTTTCATGATTCTTTACAATTGGTTGATTTATTTCCACATGATTTTTTTTTATGTTTAATTTTTTCTGCACTTGTGATTTTTTCACATAATTCATTTTCATATGGGATTGTTTACACGATTATTTTTTTCACGTGTGACTTTTTTTTTTACACGATTCATTTTTTCATGTTTCATGTTTTTTCATATTCATGTTTTTTTTCAACTGTTTTTAACATGATTTATTTTGACATGATTTTTTACATGATTCATTTATTTTCATGGGATTCCTCACGCTTGATTAATTCTCATGTGATTTTTTTGTTCATATGATTCGTTTAATTTCATGTGATTTTTTTTTTAAACATGATTGATTTATTTTCCCATGATTTTTTAACATGATTCAATCCTTTTTTTATTTATCTCAGTGCCCAAAGTGGTGCTGGACTACTTTAGCCATCAGCCTCTGCATCTAAGTCACGTTTATTTCTAATGAGCACTTGTATTTAAGTTCTGGCTTTTGTGTTACTCGTTGTCTAGCATTTGTCACTTTCACCTCCTGTTTTTATGGGTCACTCCATGAAAACTGCAGCCAAACTGTTACTTGAGGATAAAATTCCAGAAAAAGGAATTTTGAAGGACATTCTCACATTTATGCTGACATTACCATCAGACTTAATGGCATATGGGTCAAAAGATAACATCTCCACTCGAACATGAGTTACGAGGCATCACATTTACTGCATTGCACGTGTAACAAGGACACGAAAATAATGAATTTATCAATAAAAATTTTAATTTTAAAATTTAAAATTGGAAAACATTTGCCAAGTCAATAAATGACATTAGCAGAAGTTGAAGATAATCAACAATCTGGACCAATCTCAAGATCTATTAACTTGAATATTTAAAAATAACTAGTCTATTATCGATCAAATCAAGAAGTCGAGCTTTTCTTGGGTCTTGAGTGCATCACTAGGAAGTTAAGGTAAGGCCATATCATTTGTTTTAGTTTTTATGATAATGTAGTTGCAATATATATTAATTGAGTGACTTCACTATACCCTGCACGAAACATTGCGAGTGTAACATGGTGGAACTTACCCGGACACGGACATCACAGTTTGTCAAAACTCTTGCCATTTCCCACCGGACCCCACATTCAGGCATAATGTGTCTCTCCCTAATGTGGGGTCCGGTGGGAAATTCAAAGCTTGGGAATAAGACTGCGGCTGTTTCGAGTGCACCATACCCAAACAGGTAACATACCCAAACAGGTAACATACCCAAACAGGTAACATACCCAAACAGGTAACATACCCAAACATGATAAAAAGTACAAACTTTAAAGTGTTGATTTTTGTCTATAATCTTAAGTTGTGGTAATTTTCCATAAACTGTGCCTGACTGGCTGACAGAGAAATATTGTTGTTACTAATGGAAACCATGTTTTTATTAAAACAGTTTGAACGTAACCCATGCAGACACCAACAGTTACATTCACAGCGGCTTTTAAAAGACCTCACACCCAAAACTGGCTGTGACCCTGAACAGCCATTCCCATAGACTATTCATTAGCTTCTGTACTAAAGTAGGAAGATGTTTATTACAGGAAAGGGTAGGAATTAAAGCAAAAATAATTACTTTATTAGGTAAGGTAAGGAATGTCACAATTTCCAACACTAATTAATGGAGGGAATTTAGGAAGACTGTTTTTACAGTAATTAGGAACAGGATGACATTGAAATTATCTTATGTATATCTCAAGGTGTAACACCGTACATTAATCATGGTATTTAACAATATTGACTGCAATGTTAAATTTCATTGCCAATGATTTATATACATTTGAATGGCTGCAGTTTTCATGGAGTGACCCATGTGAATTGACGTGATTTTTACACGATTCATTTATTTTCGTTTGATTCTTTGCACATGATTCATTTATCTTCACATGCTTCTTTACATGATTCGTTTATTTTCATGTGATTCTTTACACATGATTTATTTATATTCACATGATCCTCTACATATGATTCGTTTATTTTCATGTGATTCTTTAAACATGATTCATTTATTTTCATGTGTTTTTTTTTTTTTTAAAGATTATTCATTTATGTTCATGTGATATTTTTCATGTGAGTCATTTATTTTGATGTGTTTTTTTTTTTTCAATGAATCCTTTAATGTCACAAGTGTTGATTCAGTTATTTTCACATGTTAATATGCAGGTTTTTATTGTCAGATGTGACTCCTTTCCGCACATGATCACATTGTTTATATCATGTCACGTGTTTACCTGTGCACTTTCAGAGAATAATGTGTTGAAGGCACTTTCACACGTTTTCCACATGACCTCATATCACTCACATAATCACAAGTGAAATGTGTGAATATTCCATATGATGAACTTTTCCTCTTTATTTTATTAATAATCCTGGCTCACGCCTCACAGTTTACTTGCCTTTAGAGCATTTGTGATGGAAGAGGAGAGGAGGAGAGGATGAGAGGACGCGAGACTGGAATGGCACACTCTGCAGTCGTCGTGCATTAGCCTGGTGTTTAAAACACTTTAATTTCCTGGAAATAGCGATGCTTTTATGATTTGTGCTTTCAGTTTTTTTTCTTTTTTTCCTCCGGAATCAGCATGAGAAGAAAAAACGCCAGCAATAAGCTGGATAAAGTGCCTGTGTCTCTCTTCTGCCCCTATTTATATCTATTATTCAGGTGTCTTGAGGGAGAGACACGCGCACACACACTCACACACACACACAGAGCACTGACACCAGTAATAAAACACAAAAGAAGGAAAAAAAACCCACCTAGGAGTCAATGCAAGTGATGATGAACTGATAAAGCTCCTTCAATATATAGCCAACATCCTCAAGAATATCCACTCTGTGGACTGAGTGAGTGATTTTAACAGGTTTTTCATCATAATATTCATAACAAATGTAACATTTAAGTTAATTCACTATGGCCTGTGAGATTTATTATAAATACAGTCATTACTCAGAGCCACGGGGGAGGCCGAGCGGGACGGCGGTGTTAATGGAGTTTCCCATCAAAAGCTAAGAGGAAAGGCCACTTCAGAATGCAAACTCTCTTTTTCCCCATAAGGATTGTGTTGTTATGCTTTCAAGATTAGATCACAAGTCCAGTCACCTCGAAGACGATTCACTGCAGTGGATCCTCTATCATGATGCCTCATACACACAGCTCAAAGTCAAACACACACCACAAACGTTAACAAACAGCACAGATGTTGAAACCAGGTTTCCATGGAAACATATTGATTAAATTATACTGAAAGGGTAACAACATTGCCTACAAAAACTCTCTCTCTCTCTCTCGCTCTCTCTGTATGTATGTATATATACATATACATACATATATATATATACACACACACACACACACACACACATATATATATATATATATAGAGAGAGAGAGAGAGTGAGAGAGAGAGATTTATTTATTTGATGATACTGCTGAATCTGCTATGATACTATTTGATTCTTAAGGCAATCATTCGATATCTGAAGATACCAATGAATTTGCTATGATTCGATCTCAATTCATAAGGCAATGATTTGATTATTTGATGATACCACTGAATCTGATATGATACAATACAGTTCCAAATCATAAGGCAATTATTCGATATCTGACAATACCAAAGAATCTGCTACAATTTGATTTCGATTCACATGGCAACAATTTGATGTTTGGCGATACCACTGAATCTGATGTGATACAATACGATACTATTATGATTTATAAGTAAATGATTCAATATTTGATGATAGCACTGAATCTGCGATGATACAATTTTGATTCGTAAGGCGACAATTCGATATTTGACAACATCACTAAATCTGATACAATACGATTTGATTTTGTTTCATAAGGTGATGATTGATATTTGACTATACCACTGAACCAGATACAATATGATTCAATTTAGTATCCTCCGATCCATATGGGTATCAGAGTATCAAAGTTACGAGCAAATCACCTCGCTAGCTATTTTCACCTTAGCTTAAAAATATTTTGTCATAATAATCAATTTATGATTGTTACCTCGATTCATTTCAACCACAATTATCACGTTAACTCCTCATGATTTTTCTTGTTTAAGAAAACGACTCAACAATACAAAGTCGTAGCACAGGAATTTGCCAGCCCTCGTTTATGATAACACTAGCTGCCAGTATTAGTGAGAGAGTAGATTAAATGATATTCATAAAGATTATTCACAGAAAAGAGGTGTCCTGTATGTACAATGTAATACGTGTTAATACATTAGTTAGTTCATTATACTGAATTTTGCTCTTATCATCATCACTGAAGCTTCTCACATATTCGCTTTCTTCTACTGTTTCTTCTCTTTACACATTTTCACTTCCAGTTTTTCGTCTGCTTTTCCTTGGTGAAGTCTGCGCACAGGTGATCAGGAACATAAAGACGACGTGCATCACCATATCATACAGATCATATTTATAGACACACACATATGAGACACAGATCCTCAGCAGGTGGTCGTATTTTCAGGAAGCTTTCTCAACCTAATGAGTCAATTCTTTTTTTTCTTTTTTACATCTTCCAAAACAAATCTTCAGGAAATTAGACTTTTAGCATTATTAAATGCGAGAACGAAGAAGAAAACCTGAAGGTCAATATGACCCATTTTCCCGATTAGTGCTCAAGTCAGCAGGAAACGTTCACTTCATTACATTTTTAATAAAGGGACAGTGTATGTGGGGAAAGATTAGGGATATTAAATGGAGCCAAAATCCACTAACTATTTGTTTCTTCGTCCTTCATCAGTGACCCGAGTGCATCTCATCTTATTCCATGTACAGTTATTACACAGTATGTAATAACACTGCAGATGTGATAATGCAAAACTAACTACTAATTTAGTAATTCAGTTCTACTATGACATGTATATTCCATATGATATATGTGGAATAAAATACTTGGATGTCTGCTGTTATAGGAAAATTATTAACGATGGTGTGGTGTGATGACTATAACAGCACATCCTGTGTTTTATTCCTCTTATATGACAGTAACTTTGCTAACTATTTTTCCTTAATTAAAGAATGTCTATGTTTTACCCATTTAACAAATTAGTTCCTGTTATCGCTTATGTTAAAGCAGCTATAAAACAGTTGTTCCATCAGCAGCCAATCTTTTTTCTGTCTTTAAGTTAATGACAGCTTGTCATGTTACAGAAAAACTGCAAAGCGTAAATTTTCCACACTGGAGACTCCTTCCATAACTGAATTATAAGCATCTCCTCACAGAATATTTCACCATATCAACAATGATACGTTTTTCTTTGTTAAATAACAAGACTTTTAATCCATTTACTGGCCTTAGGTAATGTAGAATGACCATCTACACTGTAAAAATGCTGTAAATGCTGTTACAGTACTTACTTTTGTTACAGCAAAAGATTTTTAAATTATTTTACAGGATTGTACTGTAAAAGATGAGGAAATTAGAGCAGTGCACTGGTTTACTGTAAAATACCAGACAACGCAATGCATAGTGGGATATCTAACGTTTCTGACAGGGGTGAAAATGGTAAAAATTCTCCTTCACATGCTAGTAATAACTTTAGTCGTTTATTCACTCAGTGGTCGAGGTGGTTGTATCAGTCGAAGTGGTGGCTCTAGTTGTGGTTTGAGTTGCAGATCAGAAGGTCGTGTGTTCAAGTCCCAGCATTGCCAAGCTGTCAGGGTTGGGTCTTGTGCTTGAGATATACAAGACCCTTAAACTTCAGCTCAGCTGTATCCTGCATCAGCTAAATGTAGATTAGGTTTCTTTCTTTACATATATATAACATTATATTTACAAGTATTTTACTTGCAAAATTTACAGTATATTACTGGAGACATCCAGAAATATATTGTAAAAATAACCTTATTTGTAAAGTACTTCACAAATAAATTTACAGTATATATTATATACATTTATACTGTAAATGTTATAAATAAATAATTTACTGTAAATTGTAAACTCTGCTGCCAATAAATTACTGCCAATTTTGCAGTAAATCATTACAGTGTACAAGTCCCTGTGAATGAGCTGTTTCTATAAAAATGCTAACGCGTTAGTGTGAGCGCATTAATATTAACCTGCTATTTGCAGCTGCACTATTGTCACCACTGCTATTATAGAAAATGAATCAACGCCTCCTGACATCAGAACTCTACAGCACTGTGGTATAAAATATAACACTATGTGCTTTGATACTTCGATTTCTATTCCAAACATCCCCGCTGCCTTTAACACCTGTATCATGTTTTGTAAAAGTATTATGAGGTCTTTCCGGAAATAAAGATATACTGTAAGACTTAGCACGTTAAATATGCGTTACGGTATTAAGACTGCTTTATAAACAAAAGTACCATTAGCATGGCTAATTAGTGTAAATTTCATCTGAAGGCAGATTAGCTGATAAACATGATTTTTAATGATGAAAAGAATCAGTAAATATGATGTTTTCAATGCAAACATGATGTAAATATGATGTTTTCAATTCTCTTAGCAAGTGCAAATATCTTGAATAAAGGCAAATCCAACTCTTATTTCTCTTTAATAGATGTTTTTAAACATATGGTATAGGATTATTAAGCCTATTTTCCTTTATGCATGATATCTTCCATACAATATCATTTTTACAGTTCTGGAATTGTTTTTTATGATCAACGTTAATAGAACTGAAGTCAAAACCCTGTTCATCGTGAGCCTTAATGTGCAAAGTACTCATGTGTGACTCAAAAAGGTCAAAACTGAATCTTACATGAGGTGGTGAACACGGTCGCCTTTCTGGAGAAGTTAAAATGATGCGTCAGGGTGTGGAAAAAAACATCTCAGAGTCAGGCCCAGTCGCCATGGGAACGTGTGAAAATGTCCTCTAGGCTCAGAGGCGACTGAATGAAGGTGATCTGAAGATTAATACTCGCTGAGAGTGAGGTTTAACTATGCCGCACTCTGGGATTTATCACCATGAACCTGCCAGGTGAATTGGATGAGAAGACATTAGTGTAGCTGAATTTTAAATAATAGATTAAAGAATAAAACAAAGCCACCGGCTCTTTTGTGACGCTTGTCGACGTTTGTGTCTCAGCTTCGAGAGGGTTTGGAGGTGAACTTCTGTGGACGAGGTGGATTTTCAATCCAGCTGTTGATTCTCTTCGTAGTGTAGCAGCGCCACAGCGCTGTTGAACTCTCGACTCTGATTGGTTCCAAGGTGTTGATTAATTTTCTATAACAGCAGCTCTGACAGTAGTGTAATTAAAACTTTAACCTGCACATCACAGGTTTATATTAATGCACTCAGTCTTATGCGTGAGGGAGACTCAAGAATGAAGGAAGCTCCACATAAACAGATTAAAAACATGTATAATTTGATATGTTTCATGAATGGGAGGGGGAAGTGGATGCAAATACAGTTTAAAGTTTTAATTAAGAGACTGGCAAAAAGGCAAAGGCGGTCAGCAAACAATAATGAGACAAAATCCAGAATCGCGAACGAGATACAAAACAAAGTCAGAACCAGACAATGCACAGGAATAAAGGCGTGGTAAGTTCAGGCAGATGCACATTGAGCATTACTTCGCTAAGTGAAGGTGTGAGTGGAGTCCTTAAATACTGTGTGGACTTTACTGGGAACAGGTGTGTGAATACAAGTCTGGTGACTGTAAGCGAGACTCTGTGTGTTGGCCGCCAAGGACTACATTTCCCATGTTTGTAGGCCGCAGTATGTTCTGGGAAATGGAGTTCCTTTTGATTCCAGTGTTGACCTGACCATGGTGAAGTGTCAGTGCTTTGTAACAGTCAGAAGTAGAGCTGAAACTTTAAGGTTTGTCAACATCCTCAAGACAGACATTTTCCATTTTCTCCATAACATGACAAGCTTTTTTCATCTTATTTAAGATGACTACTTCTGTGTGTGTGTGTGTGTGGGGGGGGTGTTGCTGTACCACCACCACCACCACCATTCTTCGAAGGACCCTTGAAACATTGTTATTTAGCTGTTTCACAAAGTAACGTTCCATGAAGTATACAAACTGATACAAACTTCATGTTATCGCCCAGTTTCTCATGTTCTCCTCATACCCTGTTTTGGTTTCCTGTTTACCATTGAGGCATGTTTTTGACTTTTTGCATATCAGACCTGCAAAACTGAAACCATGTGTATAAAGAGGCCTAAAGTGAAGGTGGGCTGCATGCTCAAACCCAGATTTATATGAAGTAAGGAAGTGTAATCAAACCCATCAGCTTTCTCACAACACACAAAAGCATGCTGGTGAACATTATCACTCTCACTCTCTGTCAGGAGGGAGTAGGAACTGCAATCCATCACCATTTTCATTTCCCTCCATGTTTTCTTAAACACGTACCATGGAATAAATCTCAGAGGTGCACCGTCATAAACAGAATATTCTTGCTGTTATTAAATTATAATTTATTACTCGGCCTATAGGGTTTGAGCCCAATCAATCCTGTCCATGTCATGCAGCAATGCTGTGGACTTGAATATTAATCACACTCGTGCTCCGGTGTAATTTAGCCATCATTGATCCCTCTTATAAGCTTGTTTGTTTTCATTAAGATCTGCCACATCTCTCTCTCTCTCTCTTGCTGTGCTGCACAGGGTTAATGCGAGCTTTAACCAACTGGGACTGCACATTAATCTCACTTTTCCTAAAGCAGAAAATATCTCGACTGCATTCAGACAGTTGCAGAAACTTTCCCCAAGGTCAACATTTCATCAGCTGGAGTTAATGGCTATCTATGAGTCACATCATGTCTGGCTCAAAAAAAAAACAAAAAAAAAAAAAACCACACTGCATGAATAAATAAAACAGTATATGTCTGATGATTTATCATTAGAGCACATGCATGCTGTCAGGTTTGTTCAGTTTGAATACAGCTGTCAAAACTCTATAAGAATAAATCATAGATTACCTGCAAAGCAAACAGTAGATTTTTGGTCTCTGAGCACATCCAGCTCTGTGCCACCCTGTCACACCTGCCATATTAATGTAATATCATTATCATAAAAACATTATTGTAATATATATCCATTACTGACACCTGCTTTCTATCAGCACATGTAATCATGTTTGAAAGGCTGCTTTCAGCCTTTTTTAACAGGAAAAAGTGTTGGCCAGAACACCTTTCGTGCTGAAAAAAAAATCAAAAACAAAAAAAAAATCTCAGTCAACATGCATATTGTAACCATGACAATGCTCTTACCAATCCTAACTAGTATCAGCTAACTAACTAGCCTAGCTTGCTGTCTAGATTAGATTTATTGTTATCAGTAATGATAGTTAAATAAAGAAAATAATGAAATAATAGCTGGTTTAATTCTGGTGATTGGAGGTTTTTTTGCCTTCGCTGTAACTATTGCTGTTTTTTTTTTCACACTGTAACGAACGATGGGACCATTCCGATTGTACCAGCTAATTAGCTAGCTTATTTATTAACAACAAAGATTAGATTGATTCCCCAATATTTATCTTAACTATGGTAATCGCACAAATCTCTTTCTAACAAGATGCATTTTTCACCAGCACTCTGCACTCCATGTTTGTTTTTTTATTGCTTGACTCCAACTTGCCTCCGGATCGGTCGGAAGGTGAAAAATACAAATTGCTTGACGTCAGTCAGTGTTTTTGCACTTTTTAAAAGCAACTGCTTTCTGTCCACCTTGCAACCGCTTCCTGTAGGATTACGTGAAAAAAAAAACATGCTGGTGGTTGTGGGTGGAAAAAAACAAGTGTGAAAGCAGCCTAAATAAACCAATGCCCGAGACTTGCACCTACAATCAGCTTGAGTTTGTGCGTCTTCTTACATTTTAGTCTTGTGTAGCTCTTGTTAAGCCTGACCTGTCCTGTCCCTTTTTAGTCTGCGTGTTATTAATTGCCTCTATTCCTATTGGTCTTATTATGTCAAGGCCTAGTTACTTCCACATTTGTCCATTTCAGATATCTTGTTAAATCTAGTCTCCTAATGTTATCTCTTGCTCCTTAGTTTAATTTACTGTAGACTTTTTTCATTAGCTTTGGTGCAAAAACAGTTATATCAAGTGAAAGTATCTTAAACATAGTCGAATGTATTTAATATTTCTCATCATGGGATTATGATTATGACTATGATAATGTCAAGCTTTAAACTGTCTCATCAATGACACATCATTTTGTTTCTTTCTAGAAATAAATGCTTGGAAATGAAAAGCAGAATGATCTTCTGCCAGGAAATGTTAATCAATACTGTAGGATTAACAATCTTATAAGTATTTAATGATAATCTAAAATTTTTTATTTTTCAGTTCTATTCTCTTAATGTTCTGAACAAAATTTGAATGAAGAAATTATTCAAATTATTCATACTTAAAAGTATGAATGGAAAGACTCCTTTTTTTCTGAATCATAAACAATGCAAAACAATGTGTAGGGTTTGTCTGTATAAAACAAAATAAGTCAAAAAACTTCTAAGAACAAAAACAAATTTTGCTAAAGGTTTACCATATCTTGACATTTTTAATTTAAAAATTAATACATTTTTAAATTCTCCAAAAATGTGATTGAATAAACAAAGTCTCTGACCCAGGGAAAATGATCGACTGAAACATAATGCACCCTGTAGCAGCGTCTGAGGCTTCGTTTTGACTGGAAATAGAGCTCCAAAGTCGGCTAAAATGCTTTCACGGGCAGAGAGTAGATTGCAGCGGCGCGGAGCTGGTGCCATTTGAAAGCAACCAAAGAGCTATTTTTTACTGTTATAACGTGGTTATGTAAAATTATAACCCATAATGCGTGTCAGTCGTCGTGATCTGGAGCTATCGGTCTCTTCACAAGTGCAGGTGATTCCTGGTAATATCACAGGCTCACCATGAAAGAACATGATCATGTGACCAGTGGGCTCTCTATATATTTTACCTCTTTGGGTTTTGCAGATCTGGTGTTCAAGCAATGCAAATGCATAAATTACATGCATAATTAATAGAATGCTGACTATTCCACGATGTCACGTTGTCACATTTTTGCATCGAGATGCATCGCAATGTTACACTTCTAATAACAGCACATTCATGATGCTTTGAGAAAGTTGCAGAAGGGAGACCCAATGTGTTATAAATGTAAATTTAATTAAAATGAAGACTTCAGGTATTAAAATCCTTTATATGGGCTTCATAAATAATAATACATAATAAATAATAAATCCATAATTCGTTTTAATACAAATAGACTCAGCATTCAGTTCCATGCACCTATAAAAAGTAGATAAGGTAATAAAGTATTGGCGAAAATTGTGTGCGCCTGCCATCTTACCTTTTCTATCTACTTCTAGTAGGAGCCTGGAACTGAATGCTCAGTTTATTTGTCCTTAAACGTTTATGGAGCCTAATTCCAATATAGCCTCTTATTTATAGTCCATATGCCAGCCAAATGAAGCATTTTAACTCTCACGAACTAAAGTGTAACACTGCTGAAGCACTGTGTGTACCTTCTGCCACTTTCTCAAAGCATCTAGAATGTGCTGGTAGTAAAAATAAGCTAAGATTTCAGTTTTTAAAAAAAATGACAGCAACGCAGTATCTCAGTCAGAACTGATAATTGATGTTTGTTGCTCTATCTATCTATGTATAGGGAACAAAGTTGCATAAAACCTCCAATATCATCTTACGCCATCATCTTTCATAAATTTCTCCGTCAGTGCTTTATAAAATGTTCATGCAGTACTTATGAATGTGTTATAAAGGCACGCTTTAAATAAATTGTTACCAGATGTTTACATTTTAAGTCATTCCTACAGCATTAGTTTCATTTTCGCTCCTATTTACCTTGTTCTTTTTTCTCCCCTAATGCTATAAGTACTACTTATAAAAGCAGCACTTGATTATGCTTCATGCCTGAATAATTTGTTGTGTTGTTTGACATTGGGGGCCAGAAACAGAGGAATAATACTGCACACTCTGATTAGAGCATGCCTGCCAGATTAAACTCTAATAATAATAATGCATGCTTTGTTTTCAGTGGCTTATTCGCTGATGTGACGTCTGTGATTTTTAGAGTCGAGTGCATCTGTTTCATAAACACACAGCTTTTTGCGTCCTTTCACCTTCATCTCTAAGTCAGCACTAACGCAGCTAATAAACAGAATAACGGTAAGGAAGATAGACGTGTATTCCATTAGCTTCATTAAGCAGGTAGTTGTAATACCTCCATGACTTTGCTTTTTATGAGGACGCAGTAAGTGAGTCGTGGCTGCCAAATTATATGAAAGTTTCTTTGCGTAATGACCTCAAGACCTTTCTACACATTATACTTACTATGGTACATTCCATAATATATTCTATATAAAATACAAAACATTTTATATACATGTATAATACATTGTAAAATATGAATAATATCAAATATCTAATATTCTAGTGTAAAAATAAATTGTACATAATTAAAAAAAAACTTAAAAATAAAAAATGCCAGTGCAAATCTACAAAATGCATACTATAATATATGTATAATATTGTAGTGTAAATATAAAACATATCTAATAAGTGTAAAAATCCAAACAATATAAAATATCTATAATATAATATTATAGATATTATATTATATTACAGATATATATATTTAAAAAATCTGGTATGTTTTTACCAATATAAAATACATATAATAAATACATTTTAAATATAAATAGCATAAAATATATTGAACAATACATTTTTTTTAACATTAAAATATGTGTGATAAATTCTTTGTTAATGAATTTATTTTTGGTAATGGGGATAATTTAGGCCAAGAGCATCTCCATACCTAAAGAAAGATTTCAGTATTAGACTGAAATGTAGATTTGTTCTAAGAAAGAGAGAAGGCAGTGCATAGTCGGAGGAAGTGCCAAGAACTCTCTCACTATTCATAAAGCTCCCTAGAGTGTAGTGCACTTCATTTAAGGGAGTGAGAAAATGGCTAATAATGATGTGCATGAACAAATCTTAATCCTGATTTCATTTCGCAGCGCAGTGGCACCACGCAGACTTGCAGATCAGTGTAATCGCAAATTAAATCTGCCTGATAGTCTCTTGTGTCGGTCCTCTGCAGCTCTACGGCTCTGTCCCGAACGTTAGCCTGTGATAGAACAGTTATTAGAAATCATTTGAACATGAATGCTGAGGAAGCTTAAAAAACTTCTCTGAGGAGTTGATAAAAAATAAAATGCTATAACGTTGTTTAATGTACATTGATGCAGAGGATAAATAGCTTGACAGCTAATCATGTCACATCCATGCTGCTACAAATACTTATTACTGTACATAGGCTGCTACTCTTATGTTTCACTATTTCAGCTACTTACTCTTGTAATATTTGCACTATTGTCACTAGGTCACTTTTAAACAGAACTGCGTACCGGTCGGCGTTGTAGTCACTGCACTGTCTTGTTCTGTCTTGTGCTGGCTGCACACGTTTGCACTTGTGCACTTTACGTATAATTTATGTAGTCCCTGTAGTTCTGTGTTGTTCTGTGTTTGTCTTGTGTAGCACCTTGGTCCTGGAGAAACGTTGTTTCGTTTCACTATGTACTTGTATATGGCTGAAATGACCATAAACTCCACTTGAACTTGAACTTGAACTTGAATCCACCAAACACAGTTCATCCCCAAGCCTCCAGAGGGCACACTACAACGTATGTTTGAAGTTCTTCTTCGTTTATCCCAGTCATTTCCTGTGTTTGTGCACACCTGTTTTCAGTTTCACCCTTGACTAATCCTTCTATATAAGTTCTGTGTTTTCTCCCCTTAGTTGTTGTTTTGGTAGACTGTGTTCTTGTTTGGTTCTTAGTTCTTGATTTGTGCAGTTTATGTGATATGCGCTTGTTGAACATCCCATTTCAGATTTATCCCCCCTTTGCTGTTATAATAACCTCCACTTTTACTGGAAGACTTTCCACTAGATTTTGGAGCGTGGCTGTGGGGATTTGTGATCATTCAGCCACAGGAGCATTAGTGAGGTCAGGCACTGACATTGGGTGAGGAGGTCTGGGGTGCAGTCAGTGTTCCTGTTCATCCCAAAGGTGTTCACTGGGGTTGAGGTCAGGACTCTGTGCAGGACACTTGAGTTCTTCCGCTCCAATCATGTCTTTATGGACCTGCATTGTGTACAGGAGTATTATCATGCTGGAAGGTTTGGGCTTCTTAGTTCCAGTGAAGGGAAATTGTAAAGCTACAGCATACAAAGACATTCTATACAATTGTGTGCTTCCAACTTTGTGGCAGGAGTTTGGGGAAGAACCACATATGGCTGTGATGGTCAGGTGTCCACAAACCTTTGGCCATATTGTGTACCTTGCCATGACTTGTGTGATTTGTAATTTGTTTATTTCTGAAATCCTGTGTTTGCATCTGCTTCCAAACTGTTACGTCACCAAATTAGCCTCACCTAACTGTCATGCTAGCTAGCTAATATTACACTCCTGTGTAGAGCTCCAGCGCTTGTTGCTTTGTCAACTTGTAACAAAGCAACAGTCACAAAATTTATCAACGTTCGCATACGACCGTTATTTCTTCATTTTGTTCCTTTTTTTCCCTTAGAATTCGTGCTCTAACTTTTCCCCCTGCAGTGCACTTTATTTCTCAGGGCCTTTATGCTCCCATTCCACCTGCCTGCACCTCCCCAAGAGGAGCCTGCCTCAGACTTTGGGATCCACTGCATGCTTATAGCTCCGTTAGTGGATGGAGGTCTGACACAGTGACCTGTACAGTAAATAAACCTGATAAAATGTTGATTAATGAACAGACAACTAAGCGAATACATTATAATACATAATAAATTAAGCTTTATCTTTTTGTAATCTGCACATTTAAGTAAAAAATAAAGCACACTGTGTCGAGCTGTTATTGGAAAATAATCACCTACAGGATGGAGTTACTGTTTCCTATAACAGCAAGTGATTTTATTCCTCTTATACCACAGCAGTTTGTCAATGTTTACAATTTTGTATTGTTAAAGAATGACGTGTTGTACTTTTTATCCATTTAAAGTTACATGGAATGTCTGCAAGACCAAGTGTTTCGTTTATCACTTACATTATAACAGCTATAAACAGTCACTCCCGCATTAGCTTCAATTTTTCTTTCTCTTGTAGTTGTTAAGACAAAAAAAGGCATATCTTATTTGATACCGAGGAACCATAAAACAAAAAAAGGGGACACTTTCTGACTGTTACAAAGTGCTGACACTGGAGACTCCTTCCATAAATGTTAAATAAACATCTCCTCACAGAAATCTTCACCGTATCAACGATTATACATTTTCTTTGTTAAATAGCAATGCTTTGTAAACCTGTTTATTATTAGTGTTAGATTATGGAGATCGGCCATCATACAAGTTCCTGTGAACTAGGCGTTACTATAGAAACCATAACATACACATTAATATAAACCTGCAATTTATAGCTGGTGCTACTGACAGTGATGCTGTTATAGAAAATTAATCAACACCTTCTGACCAAACAGAATGAAAAAATTTAAAAAGAAGTAAAAATTAAAAAACAAACATGAGTTACTCTAGAAACTTGAATCTGGAGTAACTGAATTAAAAAAAAAAAAACTGCCCATTTAAAAAAAAAAAAATTTCGTTCTGGTAAGAATACCTGTTGACAGAGGCTTATTGTGTGGAGGTTTGTAAAAAAAAAAAAAAAAATATATATATATATATATATATATATATATGGAGTTCACTGGATTGTCTTTGCTCCAAAATTGAGTCCAGTAACAGCATTTTCTCTTCCTCTGTCACTTTTAATCTGTATATTTTTACCATAAAATGAGGTGAATGGGTTTTTTTTCTGCACATCTGACACCCTTGCACAAAGTAATGTTTTCTTTTTGGCCTCCATTAAATGGATAAAAAGCATCTATTTTGGTGTGTGAAGGCCTTTCAGACCCAGTGTAAGCTCTCAGTATGACTAACGCTGTAACACTCCAAAATAACAAGCAGTCTTGTAGGAATGAATTGTGAGTAAGCACTCGAGCTTCGAGACATTTCATAAAACGACTAGTAAAAAAAAAAAAAAAAACACTACCTAAATAGGAAGTCCAGCAGTTAGGAAAGTAGATGAGGCTTTGTGTTTGTGCAAGTCCAAACTATTTAATTTGCAGTTTAAACCAAACTTCAGGATAAAATGTTGTAAGAAAAACTCGAAAGTGTTGGGTGTTGATATTGAATGGGAGTGCTATAAAAAAAAATTTCTACTACCTAGAATGCCATGTCTCTTTCAGTAAACAGAAAAGCAGCACTTGTCAGCTCTTTTGTTCAAACCACACAAAAACTTGTCCCTTGTACACAAATACAACCCTTTGATTTTTTTTTTTTTTTTTGGTTGGTGCAATATTTGCTTAGTGTATTTACCATGGGTGAAAATGACTTAAGCAATTGTTCTTCATTCCTATACTCGTACTCTTACTTAATTATATTTAAAAATGTACTTTTTACTTGTTACATTTTAATTTAGACTTTCAAAGTACTCATTACAAATCTTGAAGGTTTCCTCTTCTCTCGTATAGCCAATGACTGCATGCTATTTATATTTATATTTATATTTATGGCATTTGGCAGACACTCTTATCCAGAGTGACATTTATTTCATTTATACAGGTGAGCAGTTGAGCGTTAAGGGCCTTGCTCAAGGGCCCAGCAGCTTGGCAGTGCTGGGATCTGAACTCACAACCTTCCGATCATTACTCCACGGTCTTTGTATGGGTGCAGTTTAGCGTCCAGTCATTTCTGTTTAGCATCCAATCAAGTTGATTAATGTAAAAAAAAAACAACTCAAGAATCATGGCAATTCATCATCTGAGGCGACCTTGTCATACTACACAATGTAGTTAGAGCTATCTGTGTATTTGTGTTTGTGTGTCTGTGTGTGTGTATAATCCACCTCAGTAAAAAGTTTCAATACGCTGCAGAAAGCAAAGACTCCGTCTCATTTGAATAAGCACGCCGAGGTAAGTTTTGCTAATTTGCTTCCATTAACTGGTTATATATAACTAAGCCTTTAACTACGTTTTCTTCGCTAATGCCAATAGACTAGCATCAATTTCAGTAGCTATAACAAACTGGCTGGACAGCACACCAAATTCTAGCTAATTGTTAAGTCTGGTTATTTTACATAATTACAACATGACAAAATTATTTACTTTATGATTAATTAATTGCCAAACTACATAGCATTAGTCATGCGTATGAGCAGCACACGTAGAGATTCAGGCAAAACGGCGTAGTTGCTTATATCAGTTTTTAGATAAGTACTTAAAGTTTCTTTTCACTTGAAAACATAACATTCAGTTAATTTCATCAGTTAAAAACTATACGATACAACTGGTATTTACTTCTAGTTTCTCAAGTCATTTTGAAATAAAAAAGAAAGAAAGTATTCATGTTTACTATTTGCATTTTTGTATTTCATGTGCTTTTTCTCAGTCACCTCTGATGAAGTGTTACGGAGGTCTCAGCGAGGCGGGCTTAAAGAAATTAGCCTAAATAGACATCAAAATTATGGGCGTGTTACTCTGTGTAATCACTTTACCTGTCTGTCTCTAATAGGCTGCATGAATCTACAGTCAGGGCTAGAAAGAAATCAGCCCCAGCCTTCTAATTCATGTGTGTATTTTTCTTAGAACCGTTCATCATGGTGGTGGCGTTCTTGGTTCCACAAATGTTTAATAAATAAATAAATAAATAAATAAATAATTCAAGTCATTGTTTAACAGCAAATAAGATGAAATGGATGCCAAAAATTGATGCTTATTTTTTTTTAATTTCTTTTTTGCAAACAGAGAGCATAGCCCTGCTAGCACATTTATACCATTATTGAGTCCTGGGTGAAATAAAAAGCACGAGTACTTTTAAAAAAATATCGTACTTTGTTACTTCCCAGCTTTGATTGACATTTATGTAGAAGTCTGCACACGACACCCTCGTATACACGATACCAAATATACACGACATATATCTGCAGTTACACAGATGAAGAAAAGTATAGATCAGCCCTATGTTGTGTATGTGTCTGCCGCTGAATAAATGAGTAAGAATTACACAATACGGCTTATTCTTAAAGCCTGTAAGTGTGGCCTCACATACAGATATCAAAATCCATCTTTTATACAGCTCAATAATCTTAAAATGCACGTTCCATCAGTGAACACAGGGGACAGAAATAGCACGAGAACACAGGGCCATTAAGTGTTAGCGCTGCTCATGTAGTGTGTGACAGACGCTAAAGCTGTTTGAAGTGTTAATGAAGTCAGGAAGAGAGTTGACGCTGGGAGACAGCACTGATAACAAAAGCCTGAACTGAACCTGGAGCTGGCTTTTAAATGGATTCTTAAGTGCATATAATTGTTAGCTTTATTTGCTCTGTAGTTCGTGACTCTCCCATGAATGCTGATATGTAATTTAGGGATTTGATTGGCGGACTTGGAGAAACGACATTTCGTTCCAGTGTATACAAGCTATATACAGGAGTGACAATAGAAACCCACCTGACTTGACTTTGACTTTTACTTGAATTTAGATGTTTCACCAGAGCAAGACTGGTTTGGCAAATGCAAGTACGTACTGATAAAATGTTAACGCAACTAGCAGTGTATGAAAGATCCTGGCTGGCAATTATAGATGAGCAGAATTCTGAGTGTGTTAGAACTTTTGGTCAGGTTTTCTAGAGGAGAACATTCGGTGCAACATTTGTTGTTTCATTTTTCAGGTTTTCGCAATGTTAGTTTGGGAAACCCGGGAATGTTCTAATAGAAACATTGTTTCGCAGGAAGTTGATGTTAGTAACATTAAATTCTAACTTTTCTTTTTCAAACAAATCAAATGCACTTATGAATTTTCTTATAACATTGTCTGTTAGCTGATGCAAAACAGTGCAAGCTTTTATTTCAACCAACATTGTATTACTGCTTCAAACCTTAAGCATTTTCATCATCAACATGACCCATTTCAATTTTTTACTAAAACCAATATGAAGGTGAAAATCATTTTAGCAACATGAAATGTTATGCTTAGCTTCATTTCACTAAAGAAAAATTATTAAGAGGAAACCAGATTCTAAATGGAACCCGTCCTCTTCTGGGTGACCCTGGATACTGTTGTTATAGACAAGTATTTCCAGATTATTTCTACCCATCATATAGTATATATTACCTAGAGTCCTGATCCTCAAATTGATTTTTAAATTTGGTTACAGTGGTTACAATTCACAACCCACCATTATCATATCAATAATATATCATATTTATTTAGTTCTTATAGTTATTAGCATACATGACTGGTCATCCAAACCTCAGTAACTCAAAAACAAATAGGCTATAAATAATGTTATGTGTTAATGTTATATAGTGACTTTTATTATGTAATAACTTGAATCTAACAAGAATTAAAAAAAAAACAAAACATTCTTTGGGTGGAAAATTCAGGAATAACAGCCGCATGGCTCCAATAAATAGCCAAAATATTATTGAATAATAAGCCTAATATTTGAATAGTTGAATTATGGGTGATGTACTGTAAATGATCGTTATTAATAGTGCATAAGTCAGAATATTAATTAATTAAAAGAATGAGTAAACAAGATGCTTTACATTTTAACAGTAACAACATACTGTTAATTGCTATTCATATAGAGGCTGTTAATGTTAATCTGCTTCATTATTTCCTGATGTGCTAAGGATAACGCATGCATTCATTCATCTTTATGAAAGCGTTAATTAGGTATTCATAAAAACTAATAAAATAAACATTAATCTTTTAACATTAATCTGTACTGAGGGAGTGAAGTTTTTTTTTTTTTTTTACAGATAGAGACACAATTAAATAACTCAAGCAGGAAACCCAGCGGTGCTTTGATAAACATTTTGTCACGCATCAAATTTTCACATTTTTCATGCACAGAGTTTCGCTTCTTGTTGAGAGACTGATTTTCTCCCAGGGCTCGTCTCCGTCTACAGTGATGGATTTAAGGATGACGACAAAGAAGTCGCACTATTTAAGAGAAAGGTCCTAATCCACAGTAAATTGTTTCTTGAGGCAAGGACACAGAACAAAATTAATTACACAGTGGCTGAACAGAGGGAAGTGGAATGCACTGGAGAGACACGCTTTCCAAAACCTTCCACACGTTCATTTGAACAGAGCCAGGAATGCCAGTCACTTCTAATCACTCTGAAGAGAAATCAATAGACAATGTGCAGGGCTAAGTGTCTTGGAGGGGAACCGGACTGTCGTGTCAGGTTGGCTCGCTGCTTTGCTGTTGAATGTTCAGGAGAGCCGGTCTTCATTGCAGAGAGCCACAAATGGAACAGTGTGTGGGCCAAATGACTAATTAACCCTCGCTGGCTGGGCTGGGACTGTGGCCAGAGCTCTTCAGAGGAGCAGTGTTCATCTGGGTGCACAGGAGAGCCAGGTGACCTCTCGTGGCCCTCATACACAGCTGCCTTCTCAATTAGGCATCCTTTTCCCCCATTCTCACTCATAAGTGTTTCTCCTGCTGTTGCCAGTATTACGATGGCACTTTTTTTTGTGCTTCCATTTCATTCCGCCGGCAGGGTTGGAAGCTGATTCACGAGGCCTGGCAGCCTGGTCCATTTGTACCAATGTTCTACTAAACATTCATCTGTGTCAATTAAATTCTTCACATTATGAGAATACTGGGTAATGGCGTACAGATGATATTGGCTAAAGATGGCATGTAGAAATGATACATTCAGCTCCAGAGTTGGTCCAGAAGCCACCACTCTTTACATTTTGCAGTTCTGAGCATTATTTCCTGTTTTGTTTTTCTGTTTCGACCACTTGCTTTCCCATGTCTCGATCTCTGTATTGCTCCATTTGACCCATCATTTAACTTTTTTTCCTGTTTGACTAAGATTTGTGGATTTGGATTAAGAATTAACTCGCCTGGCTCAAAATTTGTGACAAGAAACATGTTACAATATGCATCAATTATGACAATACTGAATTTTTTTTATCATGCATATAACCCAGGATAATTCAATAACAAGCAGTAAGGAATAAAACAAAATGTGTTATTATCCAAAAAAAAAAAAAAAAAAAAACAATGACGGAGTGGTACAGCTTTATCTCTGACATTTATAAAGCACTGACATTGGAGACTCCTTCCAAAAATAAATGTTTCCTTAGAGAAAATTTACCGTATCAGTGATTCCACATAATTTCTTAACCCTTTTATGTGGAGTGTCCCTGTGAATGAGCTGTTACTATAGAAACGATAACAGGAAATTACTGTCAGAGCTTCTGTTCTAAAAGTTTGAGTATCACTCATCATTCATTGACCTGATTTCTGCTAACAGCTGCTAATTCTATTTCGAGATAGACACTAATGAATAATAGTGTTGTTATGCCAGAGCTCAATGTTCCATCTCAGCTTGTTCTCCTCCTTCACTGTTGAATAGCACATTGTAATTCCGGGTGTTATACAGGAGAACCCAAAGCGCTGCCAAGGTCAGTAACCAGGTGCCATCAAGACAGCAAAGAAAACAAAAACAAGCGAAGAGACACTTGCCGAATACACCACAGTTCCTTTGCACTATGGCTCTATTTCCTCTCTTTCTGTTCCTCACAGCCATCGGCGGCTCCTGCTCATAATTTTGGTGGTGTAGGAAGACATTAATAATGACATAGCCTCAAACAAAATGAATTCCAGAGGCTATCACAGTTGACTTATGCAATAAGCTATTATCTAGTGAATTTTTCAAGTAACCCCATAATAGGTAGTTGAGAGTCAACAAGATACAGTCATCCAGCCTACAGCCTTGCAGATCTCATTAACCAGGCTTCATAGCAAAATTTCCAGCTACTTCCAACTACATCTCAGAAACCACACAAAAGACCTGAAACCAGATCAATGGCAAAGCAAAAGACATATTTTTCTTCTTCTTTTTTCACAGACTTTGCATGTTTCTGATGTAAGGATATTATCCACTCCATGATCACACTATCCCTCTGCCAGTGCTCTCCATTTGCAATATATCTTACAATCAAATAGAAATGAAGTGACGTGTGGCCAAGTGTGGTGACCCATACTCGGAATTTGTGCTCTGCATTTAACCCATCCAAGTGCACACA
>CM075013.1:6081513-6119763 GCA_037576675.1 Pangasius sanitwongsei | reverse complement strand
CTCCCCCCACCTACAATCCCTGCCGGACCTGAGACTCAAACCCACGACCTTCAGGTTCACCTTCAGGTTACAAGTCCAACTCTCTAACCATTAGGCCACGACTGCCTTAATTAGATTTAATTCTAATTATTTGCTATAAAACAAGATCTTCGTGACTCTGGAATATTTTCTAAACTAGCTCAACTAGCTCACTGTCCTGTCTTCTCTTCTTCCTCCACTGAAAATGTTCATAGTGCGAGCATTGGGCAGAGAACATTCCGGCCCATACAGGTTTTTATTAGAGCTTGTTGAAGTTCACATTTTTGACCACGAGCTGCTATAATAACTGCATGGAAGCTAAGCGGGGAAGTGCACACGCTGCTCCAGAATTGTGCAGCATCTAGAAAGGCAAGCATTATATCTGATATAAGCTTATATCTGTCAAATAGCCACATTCTAATTTTTTTATTGTTAGTCACTCAAAAGAGGCAATTAGTATTTTAATGGAATGTATGGAGTCATGAATGAGGACTTTATGAACTTTATTATATGTTGAACAGCTGATATAAATGGTAAGGTTCTGCATCACCTGCCCCTATGGACGAGCTGCCGCTGCTCACGGCAGAAAAGATGAACCCCCACTGTATTCTAGCTACTGGATTACACCTCCCTCTATCACCACCACCCACAATCTGTCTCTCTATCTCTCTCTCTTCCTTCTCTATGTAAATAAAACTCAACTTGACATTTTTCTCCAAGTGTTTGTGTTCACACTACGCATCTGTTCGTTACCGCATCACTACATAAATAAGCTTTCACACTCATGATGACGCATCAACTTTGTGCTGCTGAGCTTCTCTTTCGCACCTTCTTATACTTCTATCGCCGATCAGTGGGAAGAAAAACACACCAAACTCACACTGAATATGATAATGCACAATAATTTCACCTTAAAGCTGGGATTCGCAGCTTTTAGACCAGAAAACTTTGAAACTTTGGAATTATAAGTTTCCACGTGACTTTTTTTTTTTTTTTTTTTTTGCCAAGAATAAGTTAACGTTATAAATAATTTATTAACATGACACTGGATTTATATGAATATTTACACCAAAAAAAATTGCTTAAAAATATAAAATACTTTGACCTTTTTGAGGATCGAAACTATTTAACAATCACAGAATTGTCATATTGAACTGGCTTTAATAAAATATCTAAAATATTTTATCAGTTTACCAAAAAACAAACACAAAGAGCAAACTCCTCTATCCTGAATATTTTTTTTAAATTAAAATAACATGCTTTATATCAGTTTATTATTAGCCATTAAATAAACGGAGCTGCTATATAGTGTAAGTCCCTGTGAATGGGCTGTTACTATAGAAACGATAACATATTAGAACGAATGTATTGATATTAACTTGTGATTTGCAGCTGCACTACTGTCTGAGCTGCTGCTACAGAAAATTAATCAACACCTTCTCACCAATCAGAATGGAGAATTCAATAATGATGTGGTATAAATCAGGGGTTCTCAAACTTTTTACTGTCAGGGACCCCTTTAACTGTAAAAAGCATAGATTCTTTCCACAAACAAACAATTCAAAAATTAGGCACATTATTTTAATCAGTACAATAATATTCAGTCTATATATATATTGGAGGCAGAGTTTGTTTTCTATAAATTCCACTCACAGACCCTGTTTTTCTTTTTGTTTTGTTTTTTTTTTACTAAAATTTCCATTAATATTTATATGCTTAACACCTTTGATAATGGTTAATGGAGGTTGTGGTTTCCACCACTGTAACAATTTTAGAAAACCACGCACCCCCTGCTTATGCATCACAGACCCCTGGTGGTCCCCTGGATACCTCTTGGTACCTATTGGCAAATAACAATTGATCTTATTTTGTTTCGGATTTTCAGCTTGTGTGGACTGAAATGCTTTATAAAATGAAAGTGTAACTGCCGTTTGTGATGCATCTCTCATGTATGTTAAAAAAAGCTTTGGAAGCGCACCTGATGGAGCTCCCGAGTGGTTCAACAGAAAAGCATTCTCTCTATCATCCAGAGATTGCACATTTGAATACCAATGATTCCACAGCCATCCATGGCCGGGAGCCCAAGAGAGAAAAATTGGCCATGTTTTCAGGGAGGGAGGGGTGGTACACTCTCTCTTCTCTATCAATCACAGCAATACTGGCCAATCATGGGCATCTGTGAGCCCACTCATGCGGAAGTGGGTGGATAGCGCTTTGTTCCAAGTGTGTTATGCCACACCGTGAGTTGCACTGAGCAGCAGTTCGAAAAGATGCGGTTAGAGGAAGCACGTGATAGCCTTCGCCCTCCCTGGTTGGTAGCTGTGTAATAGTATGATAGGGGAGAGCTGCCTGATGGGTGGGAATTGACTAAATTAGGGAGAAAATCTGCGAAAATCAAAAAAAAAAAGGAAAAATTTATCCAGTGTGAACTGGACTTTAGGAAGCATTTCCTCCTGGTTGTGGTCGCAGTGAATCTGGAGACAGAGGACATTAGTCCATCACAGGGCACCACACACACACACACTCTTTACACTGAGAGGTGACCCAGAGTAGCTAATCCACCTACTGGTGGAGGACACGCATGTGGACACAAACTCCTGACCAAAACACATCCATCCATCTATTTTCTGTACTGCTTATCCTACACAGGGTTGTGCGGAGCCTGGAGCCTATCCCAGAGGGCACAGGCAGGGGGCACCTTGGCAGGGCACAATCACACACCTAATCAGCCAACAGTGCATGTCTTTGGACTGGGGGGATGAAACCAGATCACCTGGAGGAAACCCCTGAAGCACGGGGAGAACATGCATACTCCATGCACAGAGATGGGAATTGAACTGCCAAACCTGGAGGTGCGAGGCAACAGTGCTACCCACTAAGCCACCGTGCTTCCCACCAAAAACTTAAAAAACACAATACCAAAACACTAATCATGACACTAATTTAGTTTCCTTTTCACTCCATCGGTCCTAATCTGTGTGTAGTCTTTAGCTAACTGTTAACGTGCTGTTGTGATTGTGTATTATTACAAAAAGCAGCACATTTTCATCATTAAATGTGCTGACACTTCCCACTAGCTTCTCAATCTGATCACAGGCAGAAGTCTAATAGAAGTGACCGCTACACGGCTGGACCGAATCTCACTCTTAATCCACCTGAGCCGGCCTGCTGCTGGGTGACATTTTAAAAATAACAAAGAATCATCAGAACATGTCTCAGGCCCAGCAATTTACCCCATGCTGTGATTTATTAACTCCAGAGTGCTCTCCAAAGCTGCAAAATTTGGAGTGTTGTGGTGAAAGCACACGGTCTGGGGTATAATCCTGATGCAAAGTTAAACGAGAGAGCGAGAGCGAGTTAAAAAGAGCTTTCCATCTTCTTAGTGACACGTACCGACCTGCTCCATCCCACCCACAGAACACCATCAAAGTGCCGTGCTTCAAACGGAGAAGAGAGGAAAACACTGGGATTTAAATAAAAAAGGGGGACACACTGCTTATTATAACTCTCGCAAGCCTGTTATCAAGCCTCAGTGCATCGTCCATATGAATGATGGCTCCGAGTTATTTTACATAGTGTTAGACTCAGCAGTGGAACAGAAGCAGGATTACTGTCAGATTAAATTAAAATATCATTAAATGCAGTGATGGACAGAAATCACACTCATTATGCATCCACTGAGGCTTATTTTCTCCAAATGTTACATTCTAAAAATGATCAGCGAAGTGCGTACTTTGAAATTAATGTATTTCCTCAGACAGCTGAGGAAGTTTGGCGCACCATTATTTCTAATTCTACAGCTAGGCAATATTTAGAGTTGAATTAAAGGAATAGTTTGCCAAAAATGTCATTTCCACAAATGTGTTTCAAATGTATTTGATCATAAATGACATGTTTGGTGTTCAGTGTTAAATTAACGTGATGATTACAACCAAGACTATTCATGACAATTAACTTCAACATACTGTATTCTTGACATTTTAGGCTACAATATAACCTACACCTACATTATAAGATAAGAAATAACGCGCTAATAAGCTGATAACGTTGACAAAAATGTTTTATTCACTACTTACTGTATTCACACAATTATTAGTGATGAATTATTATACCACAGTCCTTGATTCTGATTGGTCAGAAGGTGTTAATGTAGTTTGGACAACAGCCACACATAATCTAAGACTAATATTAAATATTAAGCATGTTGTTATTTAACAAAGAAAAAAAAACATGTGTAGGGGGACATGGTGGTTTAGTGGTTGGCACTGTTGTCTCACACCTCTGGGGTTGGGGGGTTCGAATCTTGTCTCCGCCCTGCGTGCTCTCCCTGTGCTTCAGGGGTTTCCTCTGGGTATTCTGGTTTCCTCCCCCCATCCAGAGTGACCCTGTGCAGGATAAGCGGTACAGAGAATGGATGGAAAATATGTGTAATCATTGATTTTTTTTTGTAAGGAGACAGAAATGTTTATTTGACATGTATGGAAGGAGTCTTCAGTGTCAGCACTTTGTTACAATCAGGTGTAATGCTGTATCTTTAAGCTTTCCAACATCTTCAGACAGAAGAGTTTACGCATTGTGGCTTTTAGGTAACGTGACATCTAGGTAACATCTAGAGAATGTGAAGAAATGAGTGTTTATAGCTGCTGTAGCGTAAGCGATAACAGTAACGAATTTGTTTTACAGATGTTCCCCAACATTAAATGTAACTATAAATGGATAAAAAGAATTACGTGTCATTCATTAATAATGTAATCAATGGCAAATTGCTGTGATGGAAGAGGAATAAAACACTGTTATTGGGTGTTAATATTATCTCCGCTTCATCGCACCACCCAATCATTGATTATTTTTCTATAACAGCATGGCGTGGAATGTTGTATTCCTTACATGTAAATATGTGATTTACAGTATATTGTTTTCAATGAATATTGTGTTCCAGGGTTCATCAACTGGTGGACTGCGGCCTTGATGTGGACCCAGCGAAGTATTTCAGCATACCGAACAAATTACTTTGAAAAAATAATAGCAGAGCTAATCAACATATGAAAGTAGTTGTCGGTAGTAGCAATTCCTCTGTTGCAGCCAATCACGTGCATTTATGTGAATTATTTAGCCAGATACTAGCTACAGTTCAAGTTGGCATTTTGCACATTAACAGACAGATCCATCCCTGGGTGTCTGTGTGTTTTTGGAGTGGCTTTGGGAGTGGAGGGGCGGGTGGTTAGGAGGGAACTTGAGCAGACAAGCTTGTGACAGATCTGAAGCAGTCGGATCCTGCAGGGCTGAATGCAGCCGGTGATTGAGTGAGCTCAGTGCCAGCCATGAGTCTGATTTCTCATGACAGATTACAGGAGATGGGCTGCATCTCTGCACTCCTCCTGGCACGGCAAGGAGAATCTGCAGGGGAAACGGCGGCGCATTACTCGAGCTCAGCTGGAGCCGCTCCCCCAAGTCGCACCACAATTCTCCCCAGTCACTTCTCGCTACAGGGATCCTCCTGCATATGTGGTTATGTTCAGTGACATCTGTCAGCATGTGGAGCACAGCTCGGCGCTGTGCCACGTGGGCCACAGCTATCACTGTCAGTTGACAGACGGCTGTTGGCAAAGAAGAGGGAACAATGAGAAGGGCAAAACAACAGCACACACATACACAAACACACACACACACAGCATGTACGTCACACTCTCTCACTGTCTGGGATTATAGTGAGTGACTTGTGCCTTTAGAAACATTGTTTAGGGAGCTAGGAACACAGGAAATGTGTATAAATGGCATTGTAAATGGAGCATTCAGTGCATTTTACTGACACTTTTTACCACAGCGCTGTTGAATTCTCGATTCTGATCAGTCAGGTTAATCTTCTATATCAGTAGCTCAGATAGTTTTGGCTGCAAGGTTTATATTAATGCACTCCTTCGAATATATTATCATTTCTATAGTAACAACTTAGACAGGGACTTGTATATTGGGCACACCCTGTAAACAGTTTTTTTTTTTTTTTTTTTTTTAAATATGTGTGATGCTGAAGGGGATGTTTATTTAGCATTTTTGGAAGGAGTCTCCAATGTCAGGGCTTTGTAACAGTCAAAGATAAAACTGTAATGTTACATTTTCAAATAGAAGAAGGTCTTCAAGACAGAGAAGTTGCTGTGTTTTATAGCTTCTTGATAACAAGATAAGCGACATTGTTTGTCCTAGTAATATCAAGAGAGAGAGAACAAGAGAGAGGCTGGTGAAGGAACGACTGTTTATAGCCGCTTGCTTCGTGGACATTCCGCATCATTAAATCTAACTATAAATGGATAAATGTATGAGTTGTTTTTTAAGAATTAAATTATTTGAGTTGATAAGTTGCTATGGTATAAGAGGAATAAAACACTCCGGGATGTGCTGTTAGAGGAAAATAGTCAACTTTGGGGTGGTAACAGTGACTCTGCATTGTATTGGACTGCATCACACCACCTGTGGTTGTGGTTGTTCTCCTATAATAGCATGTCCTGCAATGTTTTTTCCTCACTTAATAGTCATGAGGTTGCTGTTAAGAGACGTTAGAACTACAATTTAAGCTATCCAAAGCCATATTTATTTTTGTGACCTCAGCTGACAGGGAAGATTATCAGAATGCTTTGTATAGTAACCAACAGGGTCTAAGAAAGTTTGCCTGTAATGTAAAGTTTGACAATTTCCAAAGCCATCGGCTTTGATTCACAAAAATTATGTCAATATTTACCCAGGGAAAGTTAGGCGTATTCTGAGTTGAGTTATGCAGCTGCTAAAGTTGATTTTCTGGGTGTGTCTTTCAGATTACTTGCGTGTAGTTCACGCCTCTGTGTTTTGGAAATGTCCAAGACAAGGTTTCTTCCATAGCATCATATTTATT
Source organism: Pangasius sanitwongsei (assembly GCA_037576675.1). Taxonomy (NCBI): domain Eukaryota; kingdom Metazoa; phylum Chordata; class Actinopteri; order Siluriformes; family Pangasiidae; genus Pangasius; species Pangasius sanitwongsei. The sequence goes on along the minus strand of CM075013.1, from coordinate 6,112,862 downwards.
TGTTTTATATTGGCCTCAAATGGCATTCCATAGGTTTTGGAGTTTATTTACAGTCCAAAACATGAATTTCAAATGAAATATTGTTGTTACATCAAACTGCTAGTGGCGCTGGACTTAATAAAGCTCTTCACTCAAGCTTGAATTCAATTCAGAATTTTGCATAACTGAGAGACAATTCTGTTTTATTCAAATGTGCTTAATTTCAGTATTAAATCTTCACTGTGTGCGTAACTCAGCTCTGTATACAGCGCTGTGTTTTTAGAAAGTTATTAACACAATGTTCTTAGTTAGGACGAAAGGAACATTATGGAAACGTTAGTGTTAATGTTCCTGCAAATAAAAAATGTTGCAGCAACATTGCAGGAATGTTTATATGCATTAAGACAATGTTAAAAACGTTCTCAGAACATATCAGAAACCTAGCAGATTGAAGGTTCTTAAAATCATAAAACATTCTGTTATCCTAATTGCTAGCCTTTCACCATCAATCCTTTAGGCAATATCAGTACTGACATACAAACTACTTCCATATGAGGAATGCTTATTGATTTTTTGAAATGTTGAAGAAATGAAAAGGGAAGTCCCAGGAGAGAGCAGTGCCTGAACAATATCTCATCTGGAATCTGAACACAGGTGGGAAACTTCAGCCCAATCTAGATTAGTTCAGCATGAGTTGGCCAGAAGCTTGGCAGAAATATAATCGGCAGGAAACAGGGCGCGCCACGCTTTTCCTCTGGAGGACCAGGGAAGATTGAGAAGCATTGAAGTGGGGATCGATAGGCTTCCGAGAACATTGATGCTGCTCCCGTCAGAAGATCCATCAGCCTCTGACACTTCAGCTCAGTGTAGCAGAGTGAAGACAAACTCAGTGGCAGTTTTAATTTCTGCCAAGTTGGAGGATGAAATTGATCCTGCATTGCTCAGAAAACTAGCATATCCAAGTATACTTGGAGTGAAGTGCACTAGTTTACTTTTGATACACTACTATGTCTAAGTATACTTGGAGTAATGTATACTTGTATAAATATAGCAGTATATCTATGTATGTTTGGAGGAAATATATGTAAATATACTTTAGATATACTAGCATGCCTAAGTACACTTAGAATACTAGAATGTTTACTAGTTTAGATATAGCGGTATGTCTAAGTAGATTTACAGTAAAGTTCAGTAGTTTAGATATACTAGCATGACTATGTATACTTAAAATAAAGTTCACTAATTTAGCTACACTAGCATGCCTATGTATACTCAGAGAAAGGTTCACTGATTTAGATTTCCTAGCATTTCTAAATATACTTGGAGTAAAGTTTACTAGTTTAGATAAAGCAGTAAGTCAAATTATAATTGGAGTAAAGTTTACTAGTTTAGATATACTAGCATGACTAGGTATACTTGGAGTAACGTTTACTAGTTTAACTATACTAGCAGGTTAAAGAATACTACTTTATATATATAGCAGTATGTCTATGTACACTTGGAGTAGAGTTCACTGGGTTAGATATAGCAGTATGTTCAAATATATTTAGAGTAAAGTTCACTAATTTAGATATATGAGCATGCCTAAGTATACTTGGAGTAAAATTAATTAGCTTGCTATTGTTTACATTTCTAAGTATACTATGTTCCAAGTAAACTAGTTTTTTTAAAGTGTACCTGTTTAATCCAGTATTATACAATAAGCACAAAATGTGTTTTTATATTTTTATATTTGAATGAAGGCAAAGTCATTGCTGGTTTTCCTTTCTGCCACACTGGATGGTGAAGTTCATCCCACATTTTTTGACAATTTTTTTTGACGAATAAGCAATTCTTTATTTGCAAGGTACCTCCATTTTAAACCTCGTAAGTACTTCACAGTGAGAATTAGGCGTGTGCTAGGACATGAAGAGGCATTGTGGGATTTGAGAGAAGAGTGATGTTGCACTAAATGAAGCTCAATAACCTCAGCAGACTGTCAGCTATAAATCCCACCAGATTGCTCCTGTGAAATATGGAGCAGTCCAGAGAGAGGTGTTAAAGCTACAAGGAGTTAAGAACTGGAGGAGGTGCTAAGTGTACTGGCCAGTGTGTCTCTTCCATATGAACAAAACAAAACATTTTGGCAAAAGAATCCAGCACCGTAATGGGATTTGAGTGTGATGTGCAGTAACTTGGTATCTCTGGTGTATATCTGTCCGGCTGCTCTCTATCTCTCTATTATTACGGTAATCATCCAAGTATCAACAAGGATGACATTATCGAATTCTAACAATAAATTTGAAGAAATGGGATTGTGTGTCAAATTTCTACCAGACAATCTGTAAATTCTAAAGACTACAGAAACAAGGACACACCGCAAAATATCATGTAAAGCACCACACCTCCATAGCAACACTTCCACAGCAGAGCTTTGTTTCTATAGCAGTTAATTTAAGCCCTCTGCTCTTTATAACATGGAACTGCTTCTGTTTTTAACACTGTTGCAGTCTTATGGAAACATACACCACATGTTTATCAAAGTTTACTACAAATATACTAATGTACACTTTTGACAGCATCTCATTTGACGTTTTATTTGGTTATACTAAAATACCTAAGTACCTTAGACTAAATCTCACTATACTATATACTATATTATCATGTCTAAGTACATATGCAGTTAAATTGACTTTTTTTTTAATATACCAACAGGTCTAAGTGGAAAGATGTACACTAGTTTGCAGTTAATATGCTAGCATGTCTAAGTATATTTGTAGTAATAAAATTTGTAGTAGTTTACTAGTTTAGCTATACAAGCATGCCTTAATACACTTGGAGTAAACCTTTTTAGTTTACATATACTAGCATGTCTAAGTATACTGGGAGTAAAGTTCACTCGTTTAGATATACTAGCATTTCTAAGAACACTTGGAGAGAAGTATGTTTGTATAAACATACTCAGTATACTTGAAGTAAAGTTCTTTAGTTTGCATATTCTAGCATGTCTAACTATACTTGGAGTGATGTATACTTGTTTGAAATGCTAGAATTCCTAATCATACTTTGCAAGAATTAAGTTAGTTTACTTTTGATATACAGTAGTACTATGTCTGTCTATTCAGTATATTCAGAGAAAGTTTCACTAGTTTAAATATACTGGCATGTTTAAGTATACATAGAGAAAAGTGCGCTAATATACTTTTGATATATTACATTTGTACGTATACTTGTAGTAAAGTTCACTAGTTTAGATATACTAGCATGTCTACGTGTACTTGCTGTACAGTTTACTAATTTAGATATCCTAGGTTTAGTATACTTGGAGAGAAATTCACTAGTTTACTTTGATCTTTTAGTATATCTAATTATAATTGGATATAAGTACACTAGCATGTCTAAGTATACTTGGACTAAAGTTCACTAGATTAGATATACTAGCAAGTCTAAGTATATTTGTAGAGAAGGACTCTATTTTACTGTTGATGTAATACCATGTCTAAATACAGGATATTTGTAATAGAGCTTAGTAGTATAGATATACTAGCCTATACTAGTCTAAATATACTTAGAGAGAGATATGCTAGTCTACATTTGATATATTAGCATGCGTAAATATACTTGGTGTAAGCTCACTAGTTTTGATGTAATTGAATTTCTAAGTATACTTGGAGAAAAGTTCACTAGTTTACTTTAATATATTGAATTTCTAAGTATACTTGGAGAGAAGATGCTAGTTTATTTTTTCTATACTACCATGTTTAAGTACAGTATACTTGGATTACACAAACAGATACACTAGTCTAAACTGGTCTAAATATACTTACAGAGAAGTACACTAGTCTACTTTTCATATACTAGCATGTCTAATTACACGTGGAGTAAAGTTGACTAGTTTAGATATACTAGCATGTCTAAGTAAACTTGGACTAAGGTGTACTAGTGTGTAGTAGAATTTCTGTTTATACTTAGAGAGGAGTTTACTTTGATATATTAACATATCCAAGTATAATTAATGTAAAGTTAACTAAATTAGATATATTGGCTTGTCTGAGTATAGTTTGAGTACCCCTATACCCATTGTTGTATTGTCTGTATAGTGTATTTACTGTTCTTGATATACACAGTCTTTTGAGTAGCTGCAGCTCATTTCACTGCACTTTCGTACCTGCAACAATTGTGCATGTAACAAATGAACCTTGAATCTTGAATCTTGAATGTTGAGTAAAGTAGACTTTAGAAATACTACTAGTCTGATTGACAACTAGGACAGTAAAGAGAATATTTAATTTTACTTTCTTACTGAATTGAATGATGTCGGTTGTCAGTTGTGAATATTGCACCATATTTTTTGCTGTGCTGTTTACAGATTTAATTCCACATCATTTAAAATGCAGTAACAGATACAATGGGGATTTGAGCAGCTGGGTTCTTGGTCAGGTTTCTGTTGTACCAGCACACCAAAATAAACCCTCTAAGCAGGACCCTTTTTGGAATTTGTCCTTATATGGAGCTTTTTCTGTTATCAGGCCAACGCATTTGACTGTAGGAACCATAAATAGACTTTACTTGGAAAGAAACCTAAATAAATTTCCTGCTCAAATGATTACACCAGCATTTAGAATTGAAGCACCAAAGCTAGAACCCACAAAAACTTTTCTTTACAACTTTTTTTTTGACATATTCAAATGAGTAACAGAGAATAGTGGAAGGGAAAAATCTAATTCTATGCATTTATTTTTCCTGCGATAGAGCAGTCCTAGTTTGCCAGTGAACAATTCCTTTTCAATGTACAATGAAGGGCCTTAGCTTCAGGTAACAGTCAAATTTATGTAAAGATTTATGTAAAACACTTGGGGACATGCTTTTATAGGAAAATAATCAACAATGGGGTGGTGTGATGTGGCCCAATGTCAAGCAGAGCTATTCTAAAGTTGATTATTTTCCAAAAACAGTATGTCCTGAAGTGTTTTATTCCTTTTATACCATAACAATTTGCCAACAATTACATTTTTTATTTATTTAAAAATGACACATGAAAATTATAGTTACATTTAATGTTGTTGAACATCCATAAGTTAGTTACTACTGTCAATTACGTTATAGCAGCTATAAACAGTCGTTCCCTCACTACACCCTTTATTTTTCTCTCTCTTGAATTTAACAAAACAAAAAACCCTACAATTTGTCCTATTCAGCTTTTAAGTGAAAATGGAATATTCATATGTGTTAAAATGTAAATTAAACCATATGTTTCTCAATTTCTGCAAAGAACCACTTTAAACTTGTAAGCACTCAGCAGTAGTCCTTTTCTATGTTCTTTGGTGTTTCCCTCTGATCCCCCCATTTTTCTTCATAATTGCATCCCAGTACATTGCATGAGTAGGTGAGGAGATTTACAGAGATGCTGTCCATTGCTTTGTTACAAAAATAATTGCAGCTATTAAGCAAAGCTGAAAAACTGAGCTGTGCTTTTTCACATCATATTCTTTCAGAATGAATGGCTTTGCTCTAGACATTAATTCAGCTCCACTCGATAGCAGTGTCGATAAATACTCAGGAAACGCCATAAGAATCCAATTCACAGCATTTAGCCGAGCACTTTGGTTTCCTGCTTTGTTTTGTTCTTGTGCTTCTTAATGGTCTTGATCTTGTGAATTTTGCATTTCTGCCGTCCCCATGGAGCGCTTTGGACAAATGACTCCATTACTTCATTCCTCTGCTCTGAATTGGTGTGAAACAGCACAAATCAGTGAGCTTGTCCTTGGGTAAACCCTGGAAAAATTCTCAGAACGGAGTTTAATATTCCATGGAGGGAGCCAAGCTGATTAGTTGATATGAGTACGTGACGTATCAAATAATGATGAGTGATTCACAAATGACTCATTCCTTTAAGTGAACTGGATGAACCAATTTGCAATTACAAATGAGTTTTTTTGAGTTTGAGTTTTTTCATTTTTTTTATTTTCACACTAAGTCAATTGAATCCTAAATCTGTTTTTATGAGATAATCAAATAATGTGAGTCATATACTATGTCCAATACTAATATCGGCACTCTTAAAAGTAGGATTCACTATTACTAAAATAAAATGCTTAATATTTGAAGAATTTTTCCTTTCTTTTTTTCTTCATTCATTCATATTTACAAATGTAAAGGACAGGTTCCTTTTGAGTCTGCTTCCTGCCACTGTCATCTATGGCTTGTTCATTATGCGCCTAAATCTACTTCCTGATTTCTATAAATACAACTAAAATGAATTGATTTACATATTTAAAGATGATGTGTGCAATATTTAGTGCCCTCTTTTGCCTGAGACGTGAATCTGTATTGCAGTGCAAACAACCACTTTTCCCGGTCGATCAGCTCCTCATTAGGGGTGGAATTAATTTTCAGGCTGTAATGTAAACAGAAGCCTGAAATGCAAAACGATTTTTTTTTTGTTCGTTTAAGCACAACAAATTACACCTCTAAACATAAATCAAGTAGGAGGGAAGCTAAGTATTAAATAATAAATATAAGCCATTACTTTAACAGAGCGTGCTCTAACATTTATCTTTATAAAAGACAATTATCAGCTTTAGACATTTTATCAGCCTTATCAGCTTTTTACTGTTTCATATATGACACTGAAAACTTTGCAAAAAAAAAAAAAAAAACAACCTCACAACCCCAAGTTTGCCCACTTTAAAGTTTATGTGGTTAAGTTGCTTAATTTTTTAGCACAATGCAGGAAATCTTAAAATACTGAGGTCACAATTTCTAAAACTAATTCTACTTAACTATTTAGCTAATCTAACAAGCTAATTTACAAAACCTACTTAGCCAGCTAATTTTACAAGGTACTTTACAAAACCTAACTATCTAGCACCCCTCCTCCAGGCAAACTCCCCCACCAACCCCACGGCCAAAACCTAAGAAAAACCCTTGTGGGGTTTTTTTTTTTTTTTTTTTTTTAATTATTAGGGAACGGAGCTAGGCAACAGGGAACTTTCTCTGAACCTTTGCAAACAGAACCTTCCTTGTTGCCTAGAGTTCTGTTGTCAAATGTATTAGTGAGACACCTGCGCTTGCTTCTTGTTGCAAAAAAGCCCAATGCGTTGCTCAGTGTTAGTAAGCACAAGTCTGAGGTCCATGCATACGGAGCACTGTCAGTCCAACTGATGAGACAATCGCTCTCTGACTGAGTGTATGGGTTGTACTGACAGCTACGTACAAGGAAAGCTATGCTCTGCATCTGTATCTGAATGTTGCCATGACACCCCTCCTGAGAGCTTGCCGCACACCCCCTAGTGGGGCCCGCCTCATTGAGAAACACTAATTTAATCTAGCTAATTTAACAAGGTATTTACAAAATCTAAGTATCTAGCTAATTTAACAAGCTAATTTACAAAATTTACTTAGCTAGCTAATTTAACAACCTACTTTACAAAACTTAATTGTCTAGCTAATTTAACAAGCTAATTTACAGAACCTAACATTCTAGCTAATGTAACAAGCTAATTTACAGAACCTAACATTCTAGCTAATGTAACAAGCTAATTTACAAAGCTTAACTATTTTATGAAACTTAAATTTAACTCAATGTATTTCTTTAGAGTTGATGGCAAATTTTAAAGGCAGATATTTCATTTTTACATGGGAGGCAAATGAAATGTCTTATCCTGCATAAATGGGTAACTCTAGCAAAAAAGGTAACATCTTACTAATTAAAAGATAGGGGGAAAAGCAGAAAAAGGTCAAATATCATGCCATTTTAGATTTTGTATTTTGATGGTAAAAATTAAAAATTATGATTAAAAAGTATGTTTTTATCTTTGGAAAATTTACTTGAGTAAGAGTACAAGTATTCAATTTCAGTAATAATTCCAAAATAGTACTTAAATACAGTAACAAAGTACACTTACTCAAGTATTTTCCAGCCCTGTACATGTATATATATATATATGTGTATATATATATATACACAGTATACACACACACAGTTGTTCTTCTTCTTCTTTTGGCTGCTCCCGTTAGGGGTCGGATCATTGGTCCACAGATTTGATTTGGCACAGTTTTTATGCCAGATGCCCTTCCTGACACAACTCTCCTCAATTTTATCCAGGCTTGGGACCAGCACTGGGACTGCACTGTCATATGCCCTGGTTCAAACCCAGGCCAGGAATCAAACCCAGGCTGCAGCGGTGAGAGCATCGTGGCCTAACCACTAGTCTCTAACAAACCCTCTTTGCGAAGTCTTGCCAACTATCTAGTAGTTTCTGGACATTCCAAGCCTTGATATTTCTCATATTGCTGTTCCATTTCATTTTTGTCTGTTTTGGATTATTCTTTAGATTAATATTTTGGCAAATTTTGAAAAATTCGTGTTTTGTCATAGCCTGATTTTTCACTCTGAACTTTGGATTCTTGTACAAAAATGTCACTTCACTAATTTGACTAAATTCTCTCTCTTTTTTTCTCTCAAGGGAATGAGATGAGCTGATTTGATTGGATATCACAGAAGCTAACCAAACCACACTCCTTGTTAATGGTTTTATTAACTTCACCCCTTTTTTTTAACAACTATGTTGCTTTTGCTGCAATCCATTGTACTCATAGCTCAGAAAAACCTGACCTCTGACAGGGAAAAAGTGAAACTGAGTAGTAAATAAATTTCCCTTTACCACTTATTATTTTCTGCTTGATAAAACTTAGTTTTTCATTTCATTCATTTTTCATTAGGTTTCATTTGTGAAAAGGTGTTTTAACAGCTTTGTAAGTTTAGATTTCTAATATAATTCCACTGATTTCAGCCAAAATTTACTAATGTGATAAGATCACTGTAACAGATTATTTTATGTGCAGAAATGACCAAGACATTTGACCTGTCTTATATCATTTCTCATCATTAATTGCACAGAAATAATTCATGTAGATCTTCTTAATATGTTTAACAAATTCAGAGACTAGCCATACAAATATGACCTTGTTCTAAGCTTTTGGAACTCAGGAAACTCCACTTGAAACTTCCGAGTGCAACGGATTGCAACATTATTGCCACATTACCAACTCACAAAAACAGCAAAAATACACAATGCTGTGATCTTATGCTGATTTTTTTTTTCACTTGTTTCATGACCAAAATAGGAGACTAAATTATATTCTCTATATTTTTTCCCACAAGCTTAAACTGATGAAAGTCATACCTCCATCTCTACCTTTTGAGGCAGCAAGTGTTACAATCCACAATTTGGGTAAATGTTTACTCCATGCTTCAGTGCATATCAGCTCAATATCCTTAATTGAACTAATCAAGCATTCCACACAAAACCAACAAACCCAGAGGAAATCAGCACTGATGAATAAAGATGAGGGAAAACCTCAGGTGAGCTGTGCGCTCAGACAGCCAGTTAAGTGAAGCCAGCGTGTGGGATGGTATTGACGATGTGCCATTTGACATTGAGATCTAAGATTTGATGGGCAGTATGCTTTATTTACTCCCTTTTTAATCCTCTGCATCAAACTGCAATCTGCAATCTCTTAAATAAGCAGTCACATTTTAGCACAACGCTCTACAGAAATCTGCCATCCATCAGCGTTAATCCTGTGTAACCAAGTGGAATATAGTTTCTATGTTCTTAGGGGGGAAAAAAAAATCCATAACTATCCAAAGAACCCTTAAAGACTATTAAAGAGTGTTGTTTTTCCTAAACTCGACTCAATGATTTTTACCAATTTTCTTGTTGCTAACAGAGGCTAAATAAAACACTTGGTGGTGTTCTGTTATAGGAAAATAATCAACAACCAGATGATGTGATGAAGCAGAGTTAATGTTACCACCCTGAAATTGATTAGGAATTTTTTCAACAATTACCTTTTTTAATATCAAAGAATGACACATTGTATTTTATCCATTTATAGTTTAATGTTTATTGTTGTCTGCAAAATAAGTTAATTCATGTTATCATTTACATTATAGTAGCTATAAACAAGTCATTCCTTCATCAGCGACCAAGTTAATAAGACAGGGGAAAAAAAACCCACAGTTTGTCATGTTACCGAGAATCCGGAAAGCGTAAACTCTTTCACATGGTGGAAAACTTACACTGGAGACTCTTTCCTTAAATGTTAAATAAACGTCTCCTTACAGAAAACGTCACCATATCAACGATTGCATGTTTTTCTTTGTTAAATAACACAATAGCACATTTTTAAAAATCTGCTGAATATTTTAATATCCAATTTATAATGTAATATTTAATAATTATTTTAATAATATTTTAATATTAATATCTGTTTAAAATGTATATCTGGAATTTATATATTTCTGTAAAGCTGCTTTGTGACAGTGTCCATTGTTAAGAGTGCTATAGAAATAAAACTGAATTGAAATGAATTGTTTATTATTAGCTTTAGATTACTGTGAAGTCCTGAAATTGTACTAAAGAAACAATAGCATATTTACGGCTGGAAAATACTGTCAGAGCTGCTTTTATAGAAAATGAATCAGCACGTTCTGACCGATCAGATTTGAGAATTCAGCCGCACTGCAGAATAAATTTGTGTGAAAATAGCTGTGACAGTTGAGGCCGCCCCAGACACAAGACCTGTCATGCCAAAACAGCACTGACCAAAATAAATCTGAAAATGAAAAGATTTTCTTGTCATAAGTTCAGCGTAAACAGGAATTTGATTTAAATGCAAGAACATTCAGCTATTCATGTAATAAACTTGGGTTCTTTCAACTTGATGGCCTTCTTGGTCACTTTTGTAGCTTGCTTGTCATAAAGTATGCGTTTTAACATTTAATGGGTGAGAGAGTGTCCCTGTAAATAAGCATCCCAAGTTCCACTTTCCACTTTCATATTTTCTGAAATGGCTTCATTTATGATGGAGGTCTTTGTGAATCTGGACGTGGGTCACTTTGTCAGGTTGATGCCCAGTCATTACTGTGGAGACGGAAAGCTCTAGGAGCCTGTTGCTTTTCCCGTCCATCACTCGTCCGATTCAGTTCTGCGCTATCGAGTTCAACTTCACTCCTTGTTCTCTCCCGAGCCCCGGCACGTCTCAGTGCACAAAAACATCCTACAACAGACACTCACAGGAGATTTGTTTATTCCTACTTGCTGCTCTACGCCTCGCCATTTCTCTCTCTCTACTGCCTTTTTCCTCACACTCAGATGGCTCTGTCGGTCTCAGACGGATTGCCAGATTTGACAGGGCTTTATAAACTGTTGCACATATGGTGAAAAAATAGAACAAACCAAGTCTGCGTTGTGTTCAGCTTAAATCTGTGTAGACAAGTGAGGGAAGAGAAGATGGACAAGTGTGTCACATAAGGAACAAAACTCTAGACGTGCGGCTAGACGTGAAGGGGAGTTACTCTTACCACCCAGAAGTTGATTATTTTCTTATAACAGAATACCCTGAAATATTTTATTCCTTTTATACTACAGCAGTTTGTCAATGATTACAATTTTTATTTATTAAAGAATGTCAGTTGTACTTTTTATCCATTTATACCCTATATGGACTGAGCATCACACCCATACTGTATATGCTTGTTGAACATCTCATTCCAGATTTAGTCCCCTCTTTGCTGTTATAATAAGCTCCTCTGGAAAGGCTTTCCACTAGATTTTGGAGCATGGCTGTGGGGATTTGTCCATTCAGCCAGAAGAGCATTAGCAACATCAGACACTGATGTCGGTGTTCCAGTTCATCACAAAGGTGTTCAGTGGGGTTGAGGTCAGGGCTCTGTGCAGGACACTAGAGTTCTTCCACTCCAACCTTGGCAAACCATGTCTTCATGGAGCTCACTTTGTGCGCAGGGGCATCGTTATGCTGGAACAGGTTTGGGCCTCTTAGTGCCAGTGAAGGGAAATTGTAAAGCTACAGCATACAAAGACTTTCTATACAATTGTGTGGTTCCAACTTTGCAGCAGGAGTTTGGGAAACGCCCGCATATGGGTGTGATGGACAGATGTGCACAAAGTTTTGCCCATATAGTGTATCACTGTTCATTTAATTATGGATTGCACTGTGGTTTGGACTTTATTTGAACAAAATCTGCCTCATCCTTGTTTTCCTTTCTACTTGGAATTTGAATTGGTCAGTATTTCAGAGCTCACCTCAATACCTCACAGATGTCTTCAGAACATAAATTGGCAATGTAATCTCAGCATAATAGGGACATCCTTGTGATCAATAGTGCTCAAGTAATTGGTTTTTGCAGATGGAGTCCACTTCTGGACAGAGCTGATTGAATGACTTCTGCACGGGCATTGTTGTAGCACTGAATTGAGTTCATGTAAAGGGTAGTTTAAGGGATAGTATATTTATTTATTTTTTATTTTTTTTGGAAACACTATAACAGGTCACTTCATTGACTAAAAATCTCCAGGAAAGTTTTAGTTTTTACAGAGGCAAATAGTCTTACGGCACTTTTTAGGGAATTATATTGGCTCTTGAATAAATAAGAACATTTTTTCTGAGCTTTTGTAGCACCAACAAGAAAGAAAATGAAACCTTTTTGTTTTAATGAATATGAGTAGAATTGAAAAAAAACTGAAGAACAAACTATAGACAAGTACAACACTGCACTGTAGTAGAAGTAGTAGGTGTATTAGTAGTTGTAGAAATAATATTTAAAGTATTAGTAGGAGTAGAAGTAGTAGCAGATGTAGGTGTAATAGTAGATGTAGTAGTAGATGTAGTAGTAGTAGTAGTAGAAGTAGACGTAGATGTGATAGTAGTAGAAGTAGATGTAGTAGTAGTAGTAGTAGTCATAGGTGTAATAGTAGATATAGTAAGTGTGGGAAGAGAAGTAGTAGATGTAGTAGGTGTAGTGGGTGTGGAGGAAGAATTTTAGCCAAGCTACGCATTTATTCAATCCACATTTTTCAGCTCACTTTCTTAAAACTCAGCAAAACAGGACAACAACCAAAAAGGTGTCTGTCTCAGACTCACAGCTTTCGCTTCCTCAGGTTCAAGTCCACGCTCTGCGGTGTGTGTGCACATGCGTGTGCTCATGCGTGTGCGTGTCTTGCAAGCTCTGGGATTCACTGAAAGCACAAAGAGATAAGTAGACTGGCGGTAATAAGACACAGGTGAGAATCATCACCCATTACCTGCTGGTTCGACCCGTCTCCTCCCCGTCCACAGCTAATGCTCAGCCACGCCCCCACTGCCACAAATACTTAATCTTTATTTACATGTAGCTGCAATTTGTAGTCACAATCATATGCGTAAAATATTATTTACATATGTATTATATTTATGTATCATAAGTATTTGTTTTGTCCAAAACTTTCTGCTTCACTGGAAACTTTGTGTACTACGCTGTACTTTTACCAGTTATACTATTATTACTGAAGTTCACTGCAGTTATTCACTGGATTCTTCTTCAGAATTACAGTACTGTGCAAAAGTCTTAGGCACCCTGTTTTTTTTAGTGCAAATTGTTATATAGGTTTTTTTTTATGACTTCTGCATTATAGAGTCAGTACAAAAACATTTTAGATTTCCAAACATAATTTTTCCAACAAAAAATTAAAATTACAGAAAAATGTTTGTATGTCAGTAAAGAAGGCAACACATTACGTAACAGACCACGTTTCAGACAAAAACATAATGAAGGCTGCTGAGTTTTGCTGCAAAAAAAAGAAGCAAGTTCGACAGTCAGTCTTCAGAAGTTCTGTGGCAGATTCTCCAAGATGCTCAATAAAACTTACCCACTAATTTCCTTATAAAACTGCACACTGGCTTGACATCTGGTGAATTTGGAGGCCAGGGCAACACCTTGAGCTCTTCTCAAGCCATTCCTGAATAATTTGTGCAGTGTGGCAAGGCACATTATCCTGCTGAAATTGGCCATTGCCATCTGAGAATACCGTTGCCATGAAGGGGTGTATGGTCTGCAACAATGATTAGGTGGGTTCCAGGTGTCAAATTTACGTCCACATGAATGCCAGGACCCAAGGTTTCCCAGCAGAACATTGCCCAGAGCCTCACACTGTCTCCGCCAGCTAGTCTTCTTCCAATAGTGCATCCTGGTGCCATCTTTTCCCCAGGTAAGCGGTGCAAACACACACCCGGCCATCCACATGATGTAAAAGAAAACATGATTCATCAGACCAAGCCACCTTCTTCCATTGCTCCATGGTCTAGTGCTGATGCTCACGTGCCCATTGTAGGCGCTTTCAGGGTGGACAGGGGTCAGCATGGGAACTCTGACCGGGCTGCAGCTACACAGCCCCATACACAACAAGCTGCAATGCATTGTGTGTTCTGACACCTTTCTGTCATAGCCAGCATTAACTTTTTCAGCAGTTTGTGCTACAGTAGCTCTTCTGTGGGATCGGAGCAGATGGGCTAGCCTTCACTCCCCACGCGCATCAGTGAGCCTTGGGCTCCCATGACCCTGTCACCGGTTCACCAGTTGTCCTTCCTTGGACCACTTTTGGTAGGTACTAACCACTGCATACTGGGAACACCCCCACAAGACCTGCTGTTTTGGAGATGCTCTGACCCAGTCGACTAGCCATCACAATTTGGTCCTTGTCAAAGTCACTCAGATCCTTACGCTTGCCCATTTTTCCTGCTTCCAACACATCAACTTCGAGAACTGACTGTTCACTTACTGCCTAATATAAACCACCCCTTGACAGGTGCCATTGTACTGAGATAATCAATATTATTCACTTCACCTTTCAGTGGTTTTAATGTTATGGCTGATCGGTGTATATGGCAATGTGTTTTAATCAACATTAATACAATAATAATTGTATTTTGTGATTATAGAGATGAGCAAGCAGTGAGGGGAGGAGGAGATGCACCTGTTCTCATTTTAATTTGTTAAACTAACCTGCCTGTCACTGAGTGGATGAACTGCATGCACATGCTCTCATTAGCACCCATTCTGTGTGACACACACATACACACACACACACACGCCATCAGGTTTATTTGAGTATGTGCTTCTGCAGCTGCACAATCAGTAATATTCACAAGTTCATCACTTTGGCAGATGTGAAAACAGCCTGTGAAGGCTTGACAATTTTGTAAAAAAAAAATATGTGCAATTCATTTTTGGGAAAATATTGTTTGCGATGTGTCTAATATAAAAAGTTCTTTGGAAATATCATCGTCTGTGCAGCTTGGACTGGTATATAAATCCGTGCTGAGGCAATGAGTGCCTGTGGTAAACACTCTGGGGGAAAATGAAATGTGATGCGGACCACAGATTGCGGTTGTTTTCCACCAGCACAGGTAGCTTTATTTGTATTTACAGCAGCAGAAGAGTGTGTAGAGACTCATTAGGTTGGAGTGCATGGCCATGGCTCTGTGTCTCCAGGTGGCGTGTCTGCCATCAGTCCCACCTCTGAGAAAAGGCAGCCTGGGCTTTATTTATATGCTTAATGTGTTTACATACAGACTGGTGACAAATTATTCAGGTGTCGGGCCAACAAAGAGCCACCACAAGAGCCTTGGCATTGATTCCACAACTCTCTAGAACTGTACTGGAGAGATAAACTCTAAAAGATATTCCCTAACAGGGTTTTGATGATGTGCTGGAGAGCACTCAGTCCAAAATCTGATGAGACATGATGAGTGTGAAGGGCATAGTATCACTGATCATGATGTATGTCATTTTCATCCTCATCAAACTGTTCAGTGATATCTGTGGATAGGGGTGGAGTCATCCTGGATGAGACCACATCCATCAGGGTCAAAATGTTCCATCATAGGTGGTCAGTCATAAGCTTTAAAGGGACAAGTGGTGCCAAAGAATGCAAGCAAAATAAATAATCCCCCCCCCCAAAATGGGCTTCATTTTGTCTGTATACAGAGTGTAGTGTGCACTGGTCTCTGACTGTGTGCGTGTGTGTTCTTTCCCATGTCAATATTTACACATTTATATGTATTCACATATTTGATGGAGTGTGTATGGCTTTGTGTGTGTGTGAGTGTGTTGGTGGGTGGTGGACATGTAATTATCACTTTGTAGGGACCAAATGCCCTCCATGACAAGGGCATTTGTTTTATTCTCATAAAGCAACTAAGGAATAAAACACACTGTGTCGTGCTGTCGAAGCAGAATTTACAGTTACAATTCCAAAGTTGATTATTTTCCAATAACAGGACGTTCTGAAGTGTTTTATTCCTCTTAAACCATAGCAATTTGCCAGTTTAGTTCCTGTTAGCACTTCTGTTACTTGTCATGTTACCAAGAAACCTTCTGACCAATCAGAATTGAGAATTCAGCTAGTTAGTTACTTAGTAAGCAAAAAAGCCTAAATCTTTTTGATTGTACAAGTCAGTAAAAAATGGCACAAATGTGTGTGTGTGTGTGTGTGTGTGTGCGCGCTGGTTACTATGTATTCATACAAAATAAAATAGCATACTACTACTACTACTGCTTATAATAATAATAATAATAATATTAATAATAATAATAATAATACATGTTTAGCTGTATTAAGATGTTCCTACTCCCCCACCTATTAATCTATCTATAAATACTATGTAATATAAAATTATTATATTACGGAAGGTCACAGAGCACTTATCACGCTGATCATCTGTTTCACAGCTCTTGACAGAACCTCAGCATCAGTCCTCTTGTAAATGCTGTAATAGCTTGTTTCACGTGACAGACAGCGATCTCTCCATCGCCTCCTCCTTCAGCAGCTCTGATGAGGCGGAACGCAGAGGAACAAGAGTGTGAGAACAGATTCTTTAACAACCTGCCCAAGGCTCCTGTCTCCTGCTGACCTACAGCTTCATGAAGCAGCACTCATCCTACTGAGGAATTACCAGAACACGTTAATGCAGCAGTGGGCTTTGAGTTGGGAACCACACTCATTTGTTTTAAACTGGACTGCAGAAATGTAATAAAGTTCCACAAACAATTTCCACCGGGCAGGTAATAACAGCATGAGAGTAAAATATAACTGTCATAACAATATAGTGTTATACACACACACACACACACACACACGCGCCATAGGTATGCACTAGTTTTTGATTGTGTGTGTCCACAAGATTAGGAATATCTAACAGTTTTGACACTGTGGGGACATTTGGCTGGTCCCCTTGAGGAAAACTGTTTTTCCCCCCTCTTTTTTCTTTTTTTTCAGCTTTCATTTTAAAAACTAAAACTTCTTTTTGTCTACTGAGATTAGATTTAGGGTTTGTGTGTGTGTGTGTGTTTATATGTTCACAGAAATTACCATCCCATACACATTAATGCAGCAGTACGCTGCACTAATTCGTCACAAATTGTACTAAAGAAATCTAATTTATCTGTAATTAAAGTTCGCTAGAGCGACTAATAAATAAAAAACGTGCCAAAAATCGAGGTTCAGTTAAGTCCTGGAATTCAATTCATAATCGGTTTTAAGGTAAACATAGTGGGTTGTGATTTCCACCACTATTTAAAAATAAATCACAGAAAGCCTCTGCTTAATGATTACATTTTTTTAATAAATTATTTAATTATCTAAATTACCTCTTTACAAAGTCTCCAAAAGATATTAATAACTGTTCTGCCACAGAAAAGCCTATTTAATCAGTTGCTTCATGTTATTTTGGTGTGATCTCTGCATTGCTAACCATTATATATGTTTACTCACTAAAATCATGATTTTATTTTCATTTTTCCACTAATAAAGCTTAATAAATAAATGTATGAATCCTATGGCTGTATAACGATGCATTAAGATTTGAAGATTTACTGTATTAAAAAGTACCCAAGCTCAGCCTGCCTCACACCCCTTACTGTGAAAATTTAAGGTAATTATCATCGCTAATGGGTTTGCTTTAATTATTTGAAACATGATGGATTTTAATTTGGCCTATCTGTTGAATTTTTAATTTGGAACTGGAATTTCCATTAGCTGGAAAAAGATAGACATCCACCTTCCCTGCTGCTTCTGCACACATCACGGAGTGTAAATCTGAGTTCAACCAATGTACTGTATATAAACCAGAATTTAGATTATTAACAGATTTAATCCCAGACTACAAATTACAGAAACTACAGAAACCCACAGTATGTTGCATAAATGATCTCTCCCCTTGAACTTTATCATATCTTATACTGTTTCAACATAGAACTGAATTGGGGTTAATTGGGATTATATGTCATGAATGTTCACAAAATAGCCATAATATTGAAAAGGGGGGAAATATGAAAAAAAATGCAAAATTATTTACAAATTAAGGACATAAAAGGTCTGATTGTGTAAGTATTCACATCTATTAATGTGAAAAATCTTAAATTAGCCCTGGTGCAACCAGTTGCCGTTAGAAATTGCCTAATTAGTTGAATGGAATCAACCTGTGTTCATGGGAGCTCAATATGAATACACCTGTATTTATATGGAAGACTCCATAGTGTTGGACAAATTCATGGTTTGGTTAAAAAAAAAAAATATCCCCAACATCCTATGGTACATCATTAAGTCCATTAATTAAAAAAATGCCTACAGGAGGCTGTCCAACAAAATTAGAGAAGCACCCAAGAGGCCAAGGGTAAATCTAATGGAGCTAGAGATGCTATTCACAGGAAAACCATAACTAAGCTACTCCACAAAGCTGGATGGTATGGAAGAGTGGTGAGAAGAAAGCCATTACTGGAAAAAAAAAAAAAAAGGAAATCTTGTTTGGTGACTTAGCAAACATGCAGAAAAGGACCTCTGGTCTGATGAGACCAAAACTGAACTTTTTAGCCTTTATGGGATTGGTGGAAACTCAACACTGCTGATCACTATGAGAACATGATTCACTACAATGAAGCATGGTGGTGGTAGCATTGTAGTTTGGAAGTGCTTTTCATCAGCAGGGACTGGGAAACAACACGGATGAAGCCAAATACAGGGCAATCCTAGAAGAAAACCTGTTCCAGTTGGAACACTTCACCTTCCAACATGATAATTAAACAACTTCCAAAGCTACACTGAAGGGGTTCAAAACAAGAACCTGGAAGTTTTAGAATGGCCCAGTCTAAACCCAGACCTCGATTCGATCTGTGGCAAGATGTAAACACACTCTGTGTATAATCTGACAGAGCATGAGCAATTTTGTCAAGAAGAGTGGGCACAAATATCAGGATCCAGATGTGTAAAGTTGTTTGAGTGATACCAAGTATGGACCCAAACAAAAATGGTAACAATTCAGTTCCTGATTGTAACATTATAAAATATGGAAAACTTTAAAAGGGAATGAATGTGAGGCATGTCACAACCTGACCTATTTTATGGGATCTAAAGCACTCCAAAATGGTCAAAAACAAAATGTATAAAATAATTTAAACATTTCTTTGCCTGCATTTCCCCCCACCTCTGTTAGAATTAATTTCCTCAAAGCAGTAGGCAACACTGCTTTTGTTTGTCAGGCTCCTTATTATTTTTTTTGTGTGTGATAATTATACAGGAAGATCATGACAAATCTTAATACCGCAGGATGTAATTAGCAGAGGGATAATAAACCTGGCTTGTGACAGCAGAGTACACACAGACACCCACACATGCACAATGACACCCACATGCACACAAACACACAAACAATTAAACAAGCCCATTCCTGCTAAGCAAAGAAATATAAATAAATAAATGCAATACATCACGATCTCGAAGGATTTTAAGTGTACATCCATGATGCATAAATCAATTATATGCATAGCAGTTTTCAGTACAGCTCCAGTGAACTGAGATCTGATGGAGCCTCCATGGTCTCAGAGAAACAGGAATGCACTGTGCAGATAGGAGGAGAAGTTTCTTTTCAGCCTGCAGACAGGTGGATGGGCTGTGAAAGCTTTGCTCCAATGCCCTGGGCATGGATTTGATAGCCAGAGCATGGATTAATGCCATGGAGCAGAACAGCTCGGGTCAGAAGGTCCACAAAAATGAAACACAGACACACTGTGGCTCAAGTTGACAGGTCCCTGATTTTCTCTGGACATGTGACTTTTCTTTTCTTTTCTAGATCTTGACATCTCTTGCTGTTACTCTCAGGCACACGTGTAATAGTTAATCATCAATAATTAATGTAAACTTCTTCCTCATATTTCATATCTATCTAAGTATCTCCTATATGTCAGTAGTCATTGTGATTAGTTGTGATAGTCAGTAGTTTCTGGCTTTAATTAAATCGCAGATTTATAATAATAGGCTCATTTTAATACATTATTGTTTCTATAGTAACAACTTACCCAGGGACTTGTATGGCTTGTATGTTATTTAACAAAGAACAACATGTAATCGTTGATATGGTGACGTTTTCTGTGAGTTGTTTATTTAGCATTTATGGAAGGAGTCCCCAGTGTCAACACTTTGTAACCGTCAGAGATAAAGCTCAAACTTGACATTTTCCAAAACAGGAAAGTCTTCAGGAATGAAGAATAATGCATTTTGCAGATTCCTGCTGACATGCTGCGTTTTCTTATTAACTGTTTAAGGCTGCAATAACATAAGTAGTAACAGGAACTTGTTTCGTGCATGTTCTGCAACATTAAATGTAACTATAAACAGATAAAAAATCTGTTTATAAAGATATGTCAAATGATGTGTCATACTTTGATTAACAGAAAAATGAAATAGTTGGGAAACTGCTGTGGTGTAAAGAGGAATAACATGTCAGGATGGGACTTCACGCTGGAGATATTAACTCTGCGTCATCATGACACCACATCGTTGATTATTTTCCTATAGCAGCACATCCTGGTGTGTATTATTCCTTATATAAAACACTCTAGGCTCAGAGCTGTACTTGTGGTGCACAGTGAGACTAGCCAGCTAATCCCATTTCCATTTTTTTGTACATATATAAATTTTAGAGGACAGGATTCAAGGTTGTTTATTTCTATTGTCAAGTATGTGTAACTGAATTTATAGAGTTCATTGTCATAGCCTGTAGTGTTATGCTAATCACTGTGTATAGGTTTGCTAGCTCAGCGATGTGTGTGCTATCATAACTGTATGTCTTTCATATTTGTATGCAGAAAACTACTTCTGTTGGCAAAGTAATTCTGTTATAATCCACACTTTTGTCTTGACAGGCTGTGTATGTACCTTGATACCTAGTGGTCGCTTCCTGGCTTGCTAGCTTATTCAGTTTGCTGTTCCTATTTGATACACGAGCAAACCCATTTTATTTTTTTTTTTAAATAAATAGACTAGTTTTTGGGTTTTTTGTTTTCTGTGCTAAGAAGCTGATAAATAATTTTGAATAAAAAATGATGACATCTGATAAAGTAAATCCCAAATGAGATGCTGCTAAGGGTCTTTTTTTAGTAACATTTTAAATAAAATATTGTGATAGTGTTGTAAATCAAAATGTTAGTAAGTTAGCATGGTTAGAAAATGCAAATACATGCAGGCAATCCATCTTTTAGCACTCAGTATGCAAAACTAATAATTCTTTTTTTGCCAAGAACCATAACGCATAAGGAATCTATATACATTACTACACTGCCACCCTGTGGATATACACTCTTAATGATATCTCTTTTTTCAGCTTGTCTTTAGTATAGTATACAGTAGATTATATAAACGCAGAAAACTTAGAACTCAGTTTAGGCAAACTTGGTGACATTCGTTCATTCATTCATCTTCAGTAAATGCTTTATCCTGGTCAGGGTCATGGTGGATATAGAGCCTAGGCGCAATGCAGGAGAATTCATCTTGGACAGGATGTCAGTCCGTCGAAGGTCACCATGCACACACGCACATTCACACCCTTATTCACACCTATGGGCATAGCCAATCAACCTAACTACATGTTTTTGGACAGTAGGAGGAAACCAGAGAACCCAGAGGAAACTTCCATGAAGATGGGTAGACCATGCAAAAACTCTGTAAAGGCTGTAACCCAAGCTCAGGATTGCACCCAGGACCATGGCACCGAGAGGTGGCAACCCTACTCACTGCACCACCGTGCTGTACTTAGTGACAATGTTAAAATTATTTGTAAGAGTTTTGGGGCTGCACTAATAAATGTTTAACAGAGGACAGAGCAGGAGAAGTAGTGCTGCAGAGCAGGGCAAACCACCATAGCTGACTGGAGCTTGATAAGACACATGATGACAGACCTCAAGAGTGGGGTTCCAAGTAGAATCCTTTTTGGAAGCTAAATACCCTTAATCATCCAATGAAGCCTTAAAGATCAATGCAAGAACCATCTTTCCCAAGATTTTTTTCCAGTTTAGTTACATTTTAAACAGCTGGCAGGTTCTAGGTATGAAGAAGAACCTTTAATGCAACACAGCTATGGAAAGTCAAGTTGTAAATGGAAGCTGATGCAATGAGTGGCCTGAAGATTCTGGTGCTTCTGGAAGATCTGAACAGTACAGTATGTCTTACTCTCAGTCAGGCAAGCGGTGTTGGGGGGTTGGTTGTAATGTCACGTTTATGTGAGGACAAAAAAATGGAGAGGGGACTATTTCAGTTTGTATGTGGTTTTTGATTACATGGAACCAAAATGGACCCCTTGAGGAAAACCTAGCAGTGTGTTCTTTTAGTTTTCCTCCCTGTGGCTGTAACGTTGAGAACAGTGCGTTTCTTTTACCTTATTTACATTTACCTCATTTAAGTGACTTACAGTTGAGACAGGATACAACTGAGCAGTTGAGAGTTAAGGGTCTTTCTCGAAGAACCAACAGAGACAGCTTGTTGGTGCTTGGTAGATGCTGGGATTTGAACTCAAACCAATTGCTGTTTGCTGGGGTTCAGATCCAGAATGTCCTTTGGATCTGTGTTCCTGTTCTGGAGAACTCTATAGCACTGTCTTCCGAGGCTGATGAATGGTGCAAGAAGGCGATACTGACCAGTTCTTTGACAGACGATGAACTCCTCAGCCAAAGGGAAAGCATTATGGGGGAAATTATCTGAGTTCATCAGAATGAGTCTGGAAATCAAGCAACACTACAAAGAATCGAGAGGCCACTTTGGTAACAGGTACCAGTTTGTCACAATGTGTCGAATTCAAAAGACAGGTAAGACTCCATATGGCCAAATTCAGGGCAACCTAAGGAAGGACTGCACCACCATGCTGGGTGTGATTTTATGCAATGCTTTATGACCAAAAAAGAAGCAAAGGGGGGTCAATGTCTGCCAGAAAAGTGGGTTTTGATCTCCTGTTTCTTATGCCATAAGGCTGAGTACAGCAAATTTCCCAATCATCACAGTGACCAGAAATCTCCTTTACACTTAGGCCAGGAAGTTATGCAAATTAGAGCATGGGAATGGCAGGAGAATAAAAATCTCAATGGATTAACCTCTTAGACAAGGGAACACCCCGTGTCTTACCCCGAGAGCAAATAAACATGAATAATTTTTTTATTTAACCACTTGCAGCAAGACATTTTTAATTTCATGCTCCAGGAGATAAAGTTGTGTTCTGGTGCAGAAGTAGAGAATTCTCTCACACCTCACAGATTCAGAGTATTAGGATGTGGTTATGAGCAAAAAAAAAAAATCTTTGTGAAAAATGTCAAATGTAATATGTAATAAAATATCCCTAAAATCTATACTCAGGATCAGTAATAGATCAATCATCAGACATTGTATGGAGAGAAAAACAGTTTTTATGGAGGTTAGAAAATAAGGGATAAGTACAGCATTAGTCATGTATTTGGAGTTAAAATATAAAGACGGTTAGAGTTTCTGAGATTTAGGAAATGACTTTTGGCTGTGAGTGCAATTTAGTTTCTTTTCCCATATTCAGGAATCGGTGTTGTCCTCAGTATGTCATCAGTGGTGTTATTCATCAGTCTCATCAGTGAATACACAAGTGTCAACTTGTGAGGGTCCAGCTGTTCCCAAAATTAGATAAAGAGTTATTTGTTAAAACAAATTTAGCAAGGCTCCAGAAGAAATAAATCCAAAAAAAGAAGAACCAGATATGAAAGACAGGAAATTAAAACAAAACAAAAAAGGAGTAGTTGCAAACACTGGGTTTATGAGAAAATACAGTCTGGTGCCAAAGTTTACATCCCCTATAATTTTTGAATGAAAAAAAAAAAGTAGCTCTTTTTGTTTAGTTCGTTTTGAACAATTTATCTACAAATAAAAAGCATTCAATGTGTGGGTCAATACTGCAAAAAGACAATCAAATGGGTGTTTTTATTTAGGCAAAGTCTTTTTGAATCATTCTACTGTATATTGAATATATATATATATTAGAAAATTCAATTCAATTCAATTCAATTCATTTTTATTTGTATAGCGCTTTTTTACAAAGGTCATTGTCTCAAAGTAAAATCATCTGATAAAAATAAAAGCTAGATGTCCTAGTATCCAGTGATCAGAGAAAACAGGCCGCCTGTCCAGCTGAAGTGGTTCAATGAGGAAATCATCATTTTGAACAAAACAAAGCACTTTTTACTTCAGTGTTATTTGAAAATCCTGTCACAAATTGCAGAAAACTGGTTAAGGATTGTTCTAATTTATTTTAACTAGTATAACTATTATAATATATTATATATTATAACTATTATAACCTATCATAACTATTCTGAGGCAGTGCACATTTCCATAAATTTGTCCTAGGCCCCCAATCCCAGTCCTGAAATCCGTGGTGGGGAAAGATTTGTTTAGGTCACATCCACAAATCTACTCATTTTTCACCCCTCACGCCATTTATCTTCATTTTCATTATGAAACAAAAATCTGAATACCTGTACTAGCTAACCTATCGGGTGCCGTTCCTAGTATGAACACCAGATGGCGAGCAAATCTAGTTTATCATAAGCACCAGGGTAAATATAGATCAAATATTACAGTAAATTTAATTTGTGTGCATTAAGACATCTTGCAATTATTCAATCAGCCAATCATGTAGCAGCAACCGATAGGGCATCGCCTGGTCTTTCCAATCCTCAATTCTCCAGTTTCGGTGCCCACAGTAGCCTCAGATTCCTGTTTTTGGCTGACAGGAGTGGAACCCGACGTGGTCTTCTGCTCTTGTAGCCCATCCACCTTAAGCTTCGGTGTGCTGTGCATTTTGAGATGCTTTTCTGTTCATCACGGTTGTAAAGAATGGTTATATGAGTTAGCATGGCGTTCCTATCTTACCTCTCTCATCAGCAAGGTGCTTCCTCCTGCGGAACTTCCGCTTAATGGATAGTTTTGGTTTTTCCTAGCATTCTGTGTAAACACCGTTGTGCATGAAAATCCCAGGACATTTCTGAAAATCCCAGAAGCTATTCTAGCACTAACAACCACGCCATGTTAAAAATCACTGAGATCAACTTTTTTCCCCCATTCTTATGTTTGATGTGATCATAAACTGAAGCGCTTGACCTGTATCTGCATGAGTTTGTCCACTGTGCTGCTGCCACATGATTGGCTGATTGGATATTTGCATGCATGGGCAGGTGCACAGGTGTTCCTACTCAAGTGGACAGTGAGTGTATGTAATAAATGTAATGAGTAAGTATATGTTGGGAATAAATAATTGAGTCCCTGTGGCTCAAAGTGTACTTATTAATTATTCATTTAATTGATAATGATTTAATGCTGTCTAAATTTACAATGACAGGTATGAATGTGGGTGGTACAGTGGCTCCAGGGTCCCAGGTACAATCTTGAGCTCCGGTTGCTGTCTGCACAAAGTGAGCTCCATGAAGACATGGTGGACCAAGGTTGGAGTGGAAGAACTTGAGTGGCCTGCACAGATCCCTTACCTCAACCCCACCAAACACCTTTGGCATGAATTGGAACACCAACTTCATACCAGGCCTTCTTTGCCAGACATCAGTGCCAAAACTCTTCTGCTCTTGTGGCTGTAGAAGAGTTGGCTGGAAAAAAATACCCACAGCCATGCTCCAAAATCCAGTGGAAAGCCTTCCCAGTAGAATGGAGGTTATTATAACAGCAAATGGTGACCAAATCCATATTAATGCCCATGGTTTTGAAACGGGATGTTCAATGGTCAGGTGTCCACATACTTTTGTCCATGTAGTGTATATTTTCTAGACTCTCAGAAATAAAGGTACCAAACTAGGCCTGAAATAAATGGTACCATCAAGGATGCGTGTTTTATAACTTTTAGTATCTCATACCTGGGAAAGTGCATGCGATTAGCTTTTAGAGTAGTGGTCCTTAAGGTGTACCTTAAATTATTTTTAAAGGTGAATGATGGATACTAAAGAAACAAAATGTGTTCTGTTGATGGTACCACCACAGCGACAAGGAAAAGTACAGTTGGTACAATTGGCACATTTATTTCTCAGATTATCTTAGCTTTTAGATTAGCTTTTTCACCTTGCCATGGGTCATAGGGCAGTGGGAGCTCAAGGGTTAAAGGGTGGGTTACTGATGGTTACAGACAGTCAGGGGTTCAAGCCCCAGCACCACAAAGCTGCCACTGTTGGGCCCTTGAGCAAGGCCCTTAACCCTCTCTGCTCCAGGTGTGTCGTATCGTGGCTGACCCTGTGCTCTGACCTCTCTTCCTAAAAACCTGCGGAGAAGGATTTCCACTGTCCTGTAATGCATATGTGACAAATAAAGGCTCGTTTCTCTTATTTGAGGAATTTGAGGAAACCTTACAAAATTAGCCAATGGTTAAGACATTGGACTGCTGATCTGGGGTTCAAACCCCAGCACTGCCAAGCTGCCACTGTTGGGCCCTTGAGCAAAGCCCTTAACCCTCTCTGCTCCAGGCATGCCATATCAAGGCTGACCCTGCGCTCTGACCCCAGCTTCCTAACAACCTGCAGAGAGAACTTTCCACTGTCCTGAAATGCAGAAACCTTACAAAATTAGCCAGTGGTTTAGACGTTGGACTACTGATCTGAAGGTCGTGAGTTCAAACCCCAGCACTGCTAAGCTGCCACTGTTTGGCCCTCGAGCAAGGCCCTTAACTCTCAACTGCTCAGATGTATAAATGAGATAAATGTAAGACTCTCTGGATAAGGGCGTCTGCCAAATACCCCTGAATGTAATGTAAAAATAACCATATTAGTTCTGCTTTGATTTTTAATCTTGTTATTATTATTATTATTTTTTTAAATTTTAAAATAATTCTGCCACTAAACTCAACAAAATAACTGATGTTTGTTTGACCGTGTTTTTTTTGTTGTTGTTGTTGTTGTTTGTTTGTTTTTTTAGGCTCTTATATTGAAATTTAAACATGCAGGCCGCCATTTTTAAATCAACTCGCCTGCACTTGCTTCACATAGACGCGTATATTAAGGCTCCGCGCGCCGGTGTATTTATATTCCCAGCGCGTCCTTTGTGTGCTGTTGTCTCCTGTGCGTCTCTTTTATTCCACACGGAGCTCGGATCTCTTGATTTATTTCTTCCTTCCTGATTTTCAGAGGATCATTCGGACACAGAGCTGAGCCGCGGATGTGCGCGAGAGCGGTGCGGGTTTGCGCGGTGCGGGGATGGTGAGAGGAGCTCGAGACCTGCTTATCTTCTTCATCTTCATCATCAGCGCTGCTGTGGATTTGCCAGGGATTTATCTCGCTCGGGACGCAGGGACAGGAGCCTGAGGTGGGCAGGAGCAGGAAAAAAACAAAAAACAACAACCGACAGGTAAAAAAAACAATAATAAATAAATAAATCGGTGTGATTTTTGTGCGTTTTTGTTAATATGCAAATTTCCCTTGCGGAATGTGTGTGTGTGTGTGTGTGTGTGTGTGTGTGTGTGTGTGTGTGTCTCCTATTGTGTGTGTGGGGGGCCTGTCAACGCCTAGACAAGACACACATCTCATGTTTTAGATTAGATTAGATTTTTGATCTAATAACCATGTAAGCTTTTTTTTTAAATTATTTTTAATTAAAATTTTTTGGAATAATATATTTTTTAATTAATTATCATTCCATGCACTTTAGAGAATGCGCCTGAAAGATTAATACCCTACTAGAAAAACAAACAAACAAAAAAAAAACCTTAGAATTTGTAAAGGTTTATAATGGTCTTAATGGTTATAATAGGACTTGCATTGGTCTTAATGGTTATAATGGGAATTGTATTGGTTTTAATGGAAACTCTAATGGTCCCTGTGGGTCTCTACAGGTAATCTGTTGTCTTCTGTTGGTGCCATTTTCTGTCTACTGGATACCATTAAGGACCAGTAATGGTTTTAATGGTTAGCTGATGGTTTGTAATGGTATTTGTAGTGGAAAGCATTAGAATTTCTGTGATGGTTTCTACTGGGTTTTTTTTTTTTTCCCTTCAGATTGGTTTGTGCAGAATTTTTGGGCCCTGGTGGAAATTTTGAGCACATTTATATTCCTATATTTTCTCCAGTGATCAATTGGATATGTAAAGGATTCCTAGGACGACTTTGTTTCTCCTTTACGCAGAGCACTGCTGCACAACGCAGGGATCATCCATTCCAAAGTGCTGTACTAAATAATGTGACACAGTAGTACGCCATTGTTATAAAGTGTGTGTGTGTGTGTGTGTGAGATCGTGTGTGAGATCATGCGATGCCGCTCAGCCTGACACACACTGTGCCAAACTGCACTCTGTAAGGGAAATGTGGACTTCATTACACTGGCACGTCAGGGGGGAAAATATCATCACACACTGGCATGCAGGACAGAGAGAATAGCCTTAAAAAAATTAATAAAAAAAAACAAAAACTTTTATATAATATATAGTAAATATAGCACTTTTTTTTTCCATCAGTCATGAATCATGTTCTTTCATTTCAGATTGTCAGATTAGAAGTGTAATGCTGATTAGAAGTGCAGGGCTTGTATCTGTGTCTGTGTAGCACTCCAAATATCCGTATCTATATTCGGATTTAAACACAAAGTGGGCGTGGCCTAACTTGTCAACCCTGGAATCCCCCAAGTCACCGACCCCCCCCCACACACACACACACCCACCAAAAAAACACCTGCTCCCCAACAGAGATATACATCTTTAAAGGCAAAGTTGCAGCATGTAAATACCTCACCTACATCGGGTAAAAAACACCGAAAACACCCCCTCAATTTCAACTCGTCAACTTGAGGTAGTCTTCTCAACTACCAGTTCCTTCCCTGTTCCTTCCCCATTCCCCTTCTCTGCTTTTAATTGAGTTTACATCAGTATTGCCTTTAGAACATTTAATATACAGACACAGTATCTGGTTAAATTCAATTCAATTCAGTTTTTTTTTTTTTTGTATAGCACTTTTAACAATGGAAACTGTCACAAAGCAGCTTTACAGAAATAAATACATTCAGATTAAATTAAATCAGATTAAATATGTGAATTTTTCCCTAATGAGCAAGCCAGAGGTGACGGTGGCAAGGAAAAACTCCCTGAGACCACATGAGGAGGAAACAGACTCAAAAGAGAACCCATCCTCATCTGTACACTGTGTGTATATGTGTATATAGATGTGTGTGTGTGTGTGTGTGTGTGTGTGTGTGTGTGTGTGTATGTATGTGTGTCCCCAGTCATCTTCACCCCGTCCATGTGGGGCCACCCACGGTAGCAGCGAGCGATCTCCAACTGATGAGCGAAGTAATCATCAACGTTAGTTAGTTCTCGCCAACGTTAGTCAGATAGTTGTTTTTTTTTTTGCTCACACTACTTGCTATTGTCCGCTGGCTAGCTTGTTGCTAAGCTACTCTCCACTGTCTGCTGTTGTTGCTGTGCTGCAATTTCAATCCAAAATTTTGCATGAATGTTGAAAGCTCAGTATAGTAGAACAGACCCAATAGCCACTCAGGCCTGTAACTGTAAAAGTGCAGGTAAAGTAGCTTTATATGCTCTGACAGAGCAAACAAAACGCCTGCTTTCATGGAAACGTGTAAAATATCACATACAAGGCAGCACGAACACAGCATTCGAAATTCCAGCAGTGTCATCACAGAGTGTGAATTCTAGCTCTGACAATTCCTCAACCTTAGCTGCATCAACAATTCATAATTCAGTATTATTTTATTTATTTATTTATTTATTTATTTTTTTTTTAAAAGATCCCAATAGCAGAGTTATTTTACTTTGCACCCACCTGCAATATTTTCTACTAGTTTCCCAATACATAAACAAGTTAGTAGTCTAATTTCAACTAATTAGACTAATAACTTTTAAATAATTAGAAACTAGACTAAATTAGTAGTCTAATTTCAACTGCCAGAACACTGACCAGGCAGTTACTAAGGACTGTCGCTTGTTCTGGTGTTTGTTTGAGCCTCATATGAGTGCTTGCTTGAGTAATAACCTCCAGCACACGTGACTTTTTATGTGCTGCGTTCCACAAGATCCCAGTCCTGATGCACACCTCTAATCTTAGGAGAAAATAGATTAGAGGTGTGCATCAGGGGGGAAAAAAAAGAAGAATAACGTGCCTCTTCTTTGTATCCGTATTTGTTTAGAACACATTTTCTGTTCATTCTGAATAATGCATCACAAATAATGATGCTTTTCTTATAGGAACCAGGATTAGCGCCAGCATCATATTCTCTTATGTTTTTCCTAATTGGGGATGAATTTTACAATTTTCAAGGTGCTTTTTTCCATTTGTCACACCTTGGTGTATACAAGTAGCCAATCTGATAGAAATATGGTCAATAAAGGGATAATAAATAGCCTAGCAGATTGCTGCTCAGTTATATATTATATATTAATGTCATTGTCGCTTTGTACATAGGGAAATCTAATAGTAATATGAGTTCAATGTTATGTGATGTAATATGCTACTTCTCAACTAAAGATTGAGATATATCCAGTACATTGTGAATATTATGATTTTGATGATTAAAAACAATGACCGCTGGTCATGATATTACATTTGATAGCTGAAATCTAAAATCTATCAGCAGTTTAAGAATGAAGCAATGAATATGGATGAGCAATGCCTTCTGAATCATTCATGATGACGTGTTATGGATGTGTCTAAAAATACCAGTCCAAAAGGAAATCAGATCTAGGTGGTGTTTCACTCTGTGAAATCATTTGACATAACTTTGTTCCTTTTTTTCCTAGTTTTTGTAACTTCCTAATCCTTTTTGTAAATCGATATCTGTTGCATTTAAAATTAAAAAGCATTTAAATGCACCGTGAGCTTTTTAGCATTGTCTGGAAATTTTGTCAAACTCAAAATCCCCTTAAATACCTGCCTGGAGTTTCTAATTCCTCACAGAAACAGGAACAGGACCCAGGTCTGTATTGGCAACTCCTCTACAGAGGATTCAGAAAGTATTCAGCCCCTTTTACTTGTTATACACTTTATTGTGTTGTGGATTTGATTTTGAATGGATATAGTTGCCATTTTTTACCCATCAATCTACACTCAATCACCTATAATGATGAAGTCAAAACATGTTTTTAGAGATTTTTGAAAATTAATTAAAAGTCAAAAACTGAAATCTCATTCACAAAAATACACTATATTACCAAAAGTATTCGGTCACCTGCCTTGACTCACATATGAACTTAAGTGCCATCCCATTCCT
>CM075013.1:6057243-6081413 GCA_037576675.1 Pangasius sanitwongsei | reverse complement strand
CCAGGCCAAGTGATTAGGACACCTGATTCTGATCATTTGGATGGGTGACCGAATACTTTTGGTAATATAGTGTATTCAGATCCTCTATTCAATACTTTTGTACAGGTCTACAGGTCTACTTTGATGCATCTCTAGAAGCTTTGCACACCTGGATTTGGGCAGTTTTTCCCCATTGTTCATGGCAGATCCTCTCGAGCTCCGTCAGATTGGAATGGTGAGCATCTGTGAACTGCCATCTTCAGGTCTCCCCACAGATGTTCAATGGGGTTTAAGTCTGAGCTTTGGTTGGGCCACTCAAGGACATTCAGGGACTTGCCCAGAAGCCACTCCAGTGATGTGCTTGGTTGTATGCTTAGGGTCATCGTCATGTTGAAAGGTGAACTGTTGCCCCAGTCTGAGTTTGAGTGCGTTCTGGAGGAGGTTTTCTTCAAGAATGTTCCTGTATTTGGCTGCACTCATCCTTCCCTCAGTTGTTACCAGTCTCCCTGTCCTTGCTGCTGAGAAGCATCCCCATAGCACGATGCTGCCGCCACCATGCTTCACCATAGGGATGGTATTGGCCAGGTGATGTTCATTGCCTGTTTTTTGACAGACATATTGCTTGCTGTTCTGCCCAAAGAGTTAAATTTTTGTCTCATCAGAGCAGAAAATCTTTTTCCACATATTGCCAGAGTCCTTTATGCTGTCCTATACCTTTTACTCAACAGTGGCTTCTGTCTTGCCACTGATTGCCTGATTTATGGAGTGCTGCAGAGATGGTTGTCCGTCTAACAGGTTCTCCCATCTCTGCATGGGACTTTTGGGGCTCTTTTAGAATGACCATTGGGTTCTTTCTTACCTCCCTGACCAAGACCCTTCTTTCCCGGATGCCCAATTTGGCTGAATGGCCAACTCTAGGAAGGTTCAAGGTTATGCCAAGCTTCTTCCATTTCAAAATTATTGAGGCCACTGTGGTTCTGGGAGCACTCAAGCCTTAGAAATTGTTTTATACCTTGCCCTGATCTATGCCTTGCCACAATTTGATCGAAGAACCACCCTGCCACAGACAGTTCCTTGGACTTCATGACTTGGTTTTTGTCCTGACAATGCAGTGTAAAATGTGGGCCCTTATAGACCCTATGTCCAATCAATTCAAATTGCAACAAGTGGACTCCAGTTGAGTTCTAGACACATCTCAAGGACAATTAAAGCAAACAGGATGCACCTGACCACAGCAAAGGGTCTGAATACTTTAAATAAGAAATTTCAGTTATTGATTTTCAGTTAATTGTTTTTTTAAGTTTCACTTTATCATTATGGGTGATTAACTGTAGATTGAGTAAAAATGATAATTATATACATTCAAAATCAAATCCACAACACAGTGTGCAACAAGTAAAAGGGTCTGAATACTTTCTGAATCACTGTACATGACTGTACATGTGGATATTTTTTTTTTCCCTTTCTTTTCCTTAGGTAGATTAGACTAGACTTCCAAGCTATGAGAATAGATACTAACATTAAGCTCAGAATAGGAAAATGCAAGAATAAAACGTGTATGTTACAGGAGCAGGAATAAATCTTACCTTATTAATCTTTCATGTTCAGACTGTATGGATCGGACCATGTGCATATTTCATGTATGCATTCAAGTTTACTCTCCATTAATCTCCATCAGGCGTCAAAGAGTCTACAGCTCAAAGATCCCCTGATGCCTGTTTGGGGATTGAGCTTGAACGTGCATTGATATTATCCTGACTTTCAAACCACAAGAATCAGTAGAGG
The DNA here is from genome assembly GCA_037576675.1 of Pangasius sanitwongsei. NCBI lineage: Eukaryota > Metazoa > Chordata > Actinopteri > Siluriformes > Pangasiidae > Pangasius > Pangasius sanitwongsei. The sequence continues at coordinate 6,079,649 of CM075013.1, read as the reverse complement.
TTAGCTTAGGTTTATTTATTTATATTACTGTATTAATAATATTTTTTTTTAAATGTTGCTGGTTGCACTCACACCCATCATCATGAAATGCTTCGAGAGGCTCATAATGAGGCACATCAGGATCCTGTTGCCCCCCTGCAATTCGCATACCGTCCCAACCGCTCTACGGATGATGCCATCACCACCACCCTCCATCTATCCCTCACCCACCTTGACAAAAAAGACACATATGTTCGAATGCTGCTCATAGACTTTAGTTCAGCATTCAACACAGTCATTCCTCAGCGCCTGATTAGAAAGCTGAACCTGCTGGGCCTGAACACGTCCCTCTGCAACTGGATCCTGGACTTCCTGACTGGGAGAGAACAGTCAGTCCAGATCGGAAACAGCGTATCCAACACCACCACACTGAGCACTGGGGCCCCCCACCCTCACCCTAACGACTGTGTAGCAATGCACAGCTCGAATCATATCATTAAGTTTGCTGATGACCCGACCGTGGTGGGTCTCATCAGCAAGAACGACAAGTCAGCATGCAGAGAGGAAGTGCAGTGGCTAAAGGACTGGTGTGGAGCCAACAACCTGTCTCTGAATGTGAACAAAACTAAAGAGATGGTTGTTTACTTCAGGAGAGCACAGAGTGACCACTCTCCGTTGAGCATCGGCAGCTCCTCCGTGGAGATCGTCAAGAGCACCAAGTTTCTTGTTCACCTGGCGGAGGACCTCACCTGGTCCATCAACACCAGTTCCATAACAAAGAAAGCCCAGCAGTGTCTCTACTTCCTGCGAAGGCTGAAAGCCCATCTCTCACCCCCCATCCTCACCATGTTCTACAGAGGGACTATCGAGAGCATCCTGTGCAGCTGCATCACTGCCTGGTTTGGGAATTGCACTGTCTCAGATCACAAGACCCTGCAGCGGATCGTGAGGACAGCTGAGAAGATCATTGGGGTCTCTCGTCCCTCCATCACTGACATATACACCACACGCTGTATCCGTAAAGCCACCAGCATTGTGGATGACCCCACACACCCCTCTCACACACTCTTCACCCTCCTGCATTCTGGCAAATGGCACCGATGCATTCGGGCCCTCAATTTCTGCTGCTATAAATATTTATTATATACGGTATATTTATACTCTCCACCTGGCTGCTACCCCTTATGTTTACATCCAGCAACTTATCTTGTCAATCTTATGCACTACTGTCATAAGATTCACTTTTTTATAAGTACTGTGTGCTAGTTGGTGCTGCACTGTAACTCACAGTGCCTATTGTCTTGTTTTGATAGTTTTTGTACTGTCTTGTGCCGTTTGCACTGTGCACTTTATGTAAATATATGTAATGTCTGCTGTAGTTCTGTGTTTTTATTTTATGTAGCCGCTTGGTCCTGGAGGAACGTTGTTTCGTTTCACTGTGTACTAACTTGCTGTATATGGTTGAAATGACAATAAAGCCACTTGACTTGACTTGGTTAGTGTGACTGTGTGTTTGTGGTTCTGTACGGGGGTGGGTGGGTGGGTGTGTATGTGTGTGTGTGTGTGTGTGTGTGTGTGTGTGTGTGTGGAACTAGGGCTGTCCCTTACAAACGTCTTCACAGCTTTTTCTGTATTGACTCTGTGTCAGACTTCTTGGCATTTTCACTTGGACTTGTCTCAGTCTTGGGCATTGGTCTCGCTAAATATGGTCTTGACTGAGAGTTTATAAACATAATATTTGTGTTGTCTATTTTTATGTATTCAAGAAGTAATACCTTCTCTTAGAAAACAGACTAACCATTGGTGCAATGCATGAATTAGGCCAACTAGTGAAGTAAAGGCTTGGTCTCGGAAAGGATTCGACGGTTTTTGGTCTTGGTCTTGACTAGAGCTTGACTAGTCCTGGTCTTGGACTTAAAAATAGTGGTCTTACCCAGTGATGGCAGGTCATGATATTAAATGTGGTTAAAATCTAATCAATAGCTCGACAGTGAAGTTATTAGTTTTGTGCAATGCATTATATCATGAGATATTAAATCACTAACGCTGTGGCTCTGTTATGTTCTTTTGTGTAATTCATACTTTTGATTGGATAAAGTGTGCTTGGTCTGTCTACTTTTAGCTTCTCCTCCAAAGGAATGATTGAGTAAATAATCCACCTTTTCTGAATAAAAAAATTGTAATCATTGCCAAATTGCTGGGTTTTTTTTTTTTATTTTTTTTATTTTTTTAAGCAAGAATAAAACCCTCCAGGTCATGCTGTTATTAGAAAATAATCAACTTCGGGATGGTGACAGTAGCATCAGGCGGCATCGCACCACCCCAACGTTGACCATTTTCCTAGAACAGCATGCCTTCATGTCCTTTTATTCTTTATTTAATAAACATCTTTTGCATTTTTTTTTCTAGGTATCACAATACTAGGCTGTTGCAGTTGCCATATTATTCATTTTTAAATTTGTATTTAAAACAAGTAACCTGTTTCCTAGATATTGATCTGACCCTCAACAAACTATCCATATGTTGAAATTAAAAAATATTCTAGTTGAAACATTTGGCAAAAAAAAAAAAATTGTCCATTTTTGTGCTTCTAGAAAGAAATGTTTGAGGGAGAATAATAGAGAGAGTAATAATGTGTGGAGAAAAGGCCATGGTTCTTTCTGCTCTGCTGATCTTTTAGTTTGGTTGTTGTGTGTGCGTGTGGACCAATGTGGAGCTATATGGAACTATTGCCACTCATTCAAGGGAAGTCATGTTTATGTTTTTGAATACCTATTATAATTTTTATTATAGAAGACTTCAAAAGAACAACCTGTACCAGACCTGCTAACCCCAAGAGGAAGTATGCATTGTCGTGCCAAGGTGTGTGAGGGTGTGTGTTAGAGGCGAAGGGCACGTCTGAAAACGGAGGACATTTTGGATAGTCCTTTCACAAATCACTCGTCTAAGATCGAACCAGGAGTGCATGTATATATGGGGTTTTTAGGGTAACCGCCAAGTGCTTCCGATCCGATTTATTTTTTTCCCCACTTTCAGCCATTGTGATTATTTTTGGCTTAAAAATTTTTTGGTGGCATTTCTAATAAATAGAGTTACCTGATGTTACCTATTAGAGGTGTAAACCTCAGGCTTTGTCGTTGACAATACCAAAAAGGTATTCTCACGCAATCCATTTTTTTTTCTGACCAAACCACTTGGAAATGCGCCATGTCGTAATCACCACCTCCAAACTCGCAGGCATGAACTTCCAGGATGATTTCAAAGGAGCATTAATATCCGAGAGTTCAAAACACCTATGCAACCATCAGTCATTCCAGATTAATGTGTAGGGTCTGTCTGCGTCCAGCAAGACTACAAACCACGCCCATTACAAGGAATGCCCATTACAAGGAACGCCTACTAGCAAATCGCACTACACAACATTCCCACACCCAGGAGACTGGTTTCAGATCAGCGTGAAATGTATGAAGTGCAGTTTCCTCCAGGTTGGAGATAAGCAGCTCGTCTTCGCCGGAGTAAACTGCATGGCTGTGTGTGATAGCTGCTTAGGCTCTGAGAAATGATCAGCGTTTGTCATGTTTGTCATTTTCATTGCTTACGGTTTATCTGTGAAGGGTTTCAGTCATCCGAGTCATTTTAATGGCTAGTAGCGTTTTAGCACTAAATCACCCAGCTTCATCCCACCCAGCTGAATTTATAGACCACGGGACAATTCCTGATCACTCTGGGCTTCTTTCTTTCTTTCTTTCGCTAATTTGTCCATTTTACATCCTTCATTCTTCTGTCCTTCATGATAATTCTCTTCATCTTACTTGTTTTTTTTACTTTCTCTTACTCTGTTTCTCCTTTCTGTAATTTTATTTGCTCCTTCTTTTCTTTTCTTTTTTTCTTTACTTAGTTTCTGTTTTACACCCTCTATTTTGTCCCTCATAATCATTTTGTTCGTCTTTCTTACTTCCTTTTTTCCGTTTTTTCTTTTCCTTCCCTATTTCCCTTGCCATTAATTTTCTTTTCTTCCATATTTATAATTTCTTTTCTTTTGCAAGTTTATCCATTTCTACATCCTTGAATACTCTGTCCTTCCAAATAATTCCCTCTTTTTTTTTTTGCCTTCTTTCATGTATTTTTTTCCTTTCTTTTCTTTTTGTTTTCTTTTACTAATTTATCCATTTCTGCATCCATGACTACTGTCCATAATCATTCTCTTCATCTTTTTTTCTTTCTTGCCTATTTTTTTCTTCCTCTCCTTTTCTTGTTTTCCTGTCGTTCTTTTCCTTTCTGTATTTGTGTTCAATTTTCTATACCACTTTCACTCTCACTGTTTGATTAAAAAAAAGAAGAATCATTATAATTTTTTTTAAATAGTTGTTCTCTCTCTCTCTCTCTCTCTCTCTCTCTCTCTCTCTCTCTCTCACACACACACTCACACACACACACACACACACACACACACATACAGGGTTCATATTCTTTCTCTGTTTTTTGTTATTGTAACTCCGTCTATCTCTCTCTCTGTTTTTCCCTTTTTTTGGTTGTTTGTCTACCTTTCTCAGTGTGTGTCCTTAATTGACATCTCCCTCACTTTTCTATTTTGTGCCTGTGAACTGCATAGTCTTTAATAGGACCGTAATGATCCGCAGCGCTCGGTGGTATTTATGGTGTCGTGCTCAGCGAGTGATAATCCTTAAAGAGAGAAGTAACGTGATATGGTGCAGTGCGGACACACGCTGATGGATTACTGTCCTCAAACAGCATCGACAAAGCCTCATGATGTCTGAAGTAATCAAGGGGAAACCTCTGACTGGTTCTGGCAGGAGGTTCTGGGACATTCTGCTCTAGCCAGCTGATATTAAAAATGATATTGTGTAGACAAAGTGAGTGACGGTGCACTTTCCAGTGTGGATCGATTAGAGGTTGTAATTTCAAAAGAGAGAACATTTGATGGGATTGAGATCTTTCATTTGCTAGGTTAGCTTTTGCTCATTAGTTAGTTTTTGCCCACTAGGTTAGCCTTCAAACAGTTTTCGCTCATTAGGTAAATATTTGTTTGCTAGCTTTGCTTTCACTCACTAGATTAGCTTTCATGCACTATGTTAGCTTTCACTCATTAGATTAGCTTTGCTTGCTAGGTTAGTTTTTCACTAGGTTAGCTTTCACTCATTAGGTTAGACTAGCTCACTAGTTTCATTTTACAGTGGATCAATTATAGGTTTTAATAAAAAAAAAAACATTTGAGGGGATGGAAATCTTTCGCTTGGTAGGTCAGCTTTCGGTCACTAGGTTAGTTATCATTGCTAGGTTATTTTTCATTGGTTAGTTTTTGAACACTGGGTTAGCGTTTACTTGTTTAGTTAGTTTTCTCTCAGTAGGTTACTTTTTGCTTGCTAGGTTAGCTTTCACTCAGTTTCACTCACTAGGTAAACCTTTGTTTGCTAGCTTTGCTTTTGCGCACTAGATTAGCTTTCATGCATTAGCTTAGCTTTCACTTGCTATGCTCGGTATGTTAGCTTTCACTCATTTGTTGGTTTTGCTAGCTCACTAGGTTAGATATCACTGATTATGTTTTGCCCGCTAGGTTAGCGTTCACTCAGGTTTTGCTCACTAGGTTAATCTTTGTTTGCTAGCTTTGCTTTCACTCACTAGATTAGCTCTCATGCGCTAGGTTAGCTTTCACTAATTAGTTTTTGTGCCCAAGTTTAGCTTTCATTAGATTATCTTTTGCTTGCTAGGTTAGTTTTTGCTCATTAGGTTAGCTTTTCCTTGTTGCTTTACTTTGGATTGATTAAAGGCTGTATTGCAAGAGAGAGAGCACAGGATGGAAATCCTCAGAATTGTTTCCTCTAATTAGTTTGAGCCTAAAGCCCTATTCCGACGGGATTAGTTTTACCTGGGGAGATGGGGTTATGTATTCCTGGAGTATGTTTGGGATTTTGGTCATGTCTGAGTCAGTTATTTCGGTATTTTATGGACTGCACATTCCTGCTTCTGGAAATATTGTGCCCACTATAAAAGCACTGGTAGAAAAATCTCCAGGTAATATATATCCTGTCTGAATTGACATGTTGGAAAATAATCTCTCATATCCTGTGTGAAAAGAGGTTTTGCCCCATTCCATCAGTATAGAAACACTTCAGGAAGCACTTTCGGTCATCTCTCACAGCAACCAAAGCACCTCAGTTGATTTTAAAACACAGAACAATAAAATATAGACAACATTTAAAAAGATTTATAGTCATAGTATAATGTAATAATCTGATGGCTGGCTGCCTGACTGTCCACATTACCCAGCTCACTAACTTGCTTTCATATTATGCAGGAGAAATGCCAGGCAATCATGCGTGCAACATGCAGACAAACGAGAGTGCATGTAAATACTAGATGTAAATGCAATGGCAAGAGCTCATTATTTGTTATCCAGATATTGATATCCAAATGATATCATGTTAATGCAAGGCCTGAATAAGGAATGGAGATTATCTACAGAGCATCAAGAGCTGTTATAAACCCTTTAATACCACTTAACAAGCACAAATCTCACAATTTCCATGAGTGAACATTAGCTGACAAGATTTTCTGTTTTATCAAAGAGCCAGTCAGTTAAAATAGGGTGTTGGCTAAATGTCAGACTATATTGACATTTCTGTGAGCTCTTAAAGGCTAGAAACTGAGGCTATTATGGTTTTTAATGTATTATTATAAATGCCGCTATTCCTAATCTTATTATGGCTATGAGTCAAGAGTCATTTTATTCATACCACAGCTTCTTTATATAAATATTATGGGCTTATCTTCACCAAGCTGTCCTCAGTCTCTCACGCTTGTCTTCTTTCTCCATCAGAATAGTGATGGGAATTCGTTTCTTTTCAGTGAGTCAGATCTTTTTATTCGGCTCACCAATGAGTCGGCTCTTGTTACTCCCAAATGACTCCTTGCCTTTTTTTTTTTTTTTTCCCCCCAAAATTGGACAATTTTTGCACTGTTATGACCTGCATCTTTTGTTCTTATGTCTCAAATTGTTTCATGAAATCTTACTTTACCTTCTAATTAACAATATAACATTATTTTGGATTTGATATTGCAGTCTATAAAATATTTAGAAAGACTCTCCCTGCCTCATGAGCATAGCCGAGAGACACACGTCTTACCATCATGCTGATAATCAGATGTTGAAAAGGAATGATCAGATGTTGAAAATGAAGCATTAGCGGTAAAGGAATAGCCTACATCTACAAGAAAAAGGCCCATATGAGTCGCCTCTCAGCGCTCACTTAGAAGAGCTGATCAGTTTGTGAATGATAAAAAAAAAAACAAAAAAACACACACATCTGTTAATTCAATGAGACCGCAAAGTGTTTGTGTGGTAACAATACTTGTGTAATTTGGAGAAAAAAACCACAGATATGTGGTTTATTCTCCATTTCACTGGGTATTGTTTTTCTTCCTTACAAATTACATTAAGTGCACCGACGGAGTGTGTGCAACGTGAAATGGACGGATGATCGCTGTACACTTGCATAATGTGTTCAGTGGGATTTTATACAGGTTCAGTGTAAAAAATGTTAGTATGGGTTTAGTACCCACTTAAAATTTAGCTACACTTCGGAATCTACTAAATGTGCAATAATCGAGGGAATGCTAATAAAATTGTATAGAATATCTGAGATTTTATGTCCTAAATTTCATTTACTGACTGGTTAAATTGGGATTTAGGAGGTGGAGGAGCTTCCTTCGTCAATATGATTAGCGGTTTTCCTACACGGTTATCTAAATAACTAGCTAAGTCCCAAGGGTGCCCTTTAAACACATTTGTCAACAGCCTGTTGAAAGATCAGTGAGCAGTCATTATAATTACAGAAATTGCCTATTAAATAGAATAAAGAAGTGATTTCTATGAAATGGGCCTGTTGTATGAAGATGTTTGATTTAGCCATTGAGCGCCGTTCTAATAATTTCATCAGGGTATGATCAAGCTACACATCTACACTACAGGGTTTTTTTTTTTTTTTTTTTAAATGCATCACATAATGTTATAGCAGGGGGAAAAAACGACCATCCTCAAACATTGAGGCATCATTAACAACCTAATGTATGTAGCGAGATGAAATATGAAATAGCAGCAAGGATTAAAAATGTATAATAAAAATGTAAAATAAAATGGCTATATGAGCCGATTCATAGCTGTAAGGATTCAACTGATTATAGAAGTGTAGAAACGTTAGTGCAGTCCTTCAGTTTAGCCCGTGAGTGTGAGTTGTATAGAAATGGACATAAGGTACAAGCAAAAGTAGAATATTTCTGATGATGAGCTGCTAATTTCTGAGTTTGATGTTCCTGTTATTGGGTTATTGAGCATTAAAATCTGAAACTTGTTCCAAATGAATGCAGTCCAGCCCTGTGTATGTTCCTGAATGCTGGTAGAGTCGTCAGGTACGAGGACAATTGTTCTGCTTTCACCTTGATACCAAAGTTCACGTGTTACGCTATATTTCCCGAGGCTTCGCTGCCACCTCAATCAATACGTCAGCGAAATATAGCGGATTTGGCAAATGGACGGTCCAGGTTGAAACAAAGCAAACTCTATATAGAGGAATGCAGTCTTTTTCCCTACTTCTCTAGCATTCTAATACAGTTTTCCATCAACTCGCATATTTCTGTGATCAGTTCACCTTTTATATAATTATGTTCAAGTCTCATCAGTGTTATTAACACCTGGATGATCTGACACGGGAGTTCTCGAACTTTATGGGCAACGTGTTATGGGCAGTGAAAATAATCCATGCTGTGGTGGTGCGATATGGGCCCATGTGAAGAAGCCTGGCTCATAGGCTACTTGCTAATAAAAGCAACATCCACTAGACGGCACGTCAGAGCCAAAACATCCCTCAGGTTTCCAAGTTGTAGCTTGCTGTAAAATGTTCAGCGATTTTTGTGTACAGAGACAAGCTCTGTTTCTTTTAAAACTTTCTGCCGTCGTCATGATTGCTGTCATTGGCTTCATTTCAAATCAAAAACTCTGACCTTACATTTAAAAACATTTAGTAATCTAGAAAATTCCGGAGAATGTTAGGTTTGTATTTTTCGAAATTGTAAACACTAGCTATAATGGGAAACCCGGTTACTCAATAAAGGCTTAGAATAGTACACAAGTATGCGATTTGAGACACAATGCTGTTTAGCGGAGGTAGATGGAGAAATTGATCCATTTTTATTTTTATAGGTTCAAGGTTCAAAGCGTTTGTCATGTGCACAGTGAGGAAAGCAGGTTTCCCTGTACAATGAAATTCATTCTTTGCTGTCCACATTGAATGCCAAGACAAGTGCAAACTGTAAAAATAAAGTTTCAGAGGTAGAAATATAAATTATGTATATTACAGTGTATTATATATATTATAGTGCGTCGGGATAGAGGGGAAAAAGTCAAAAATAGCAAAGAAATAACAAAATAATAATAAAATATTAGCACACAAAATCTGTCTCTGATTATTTCTAATACTAATTTGTAAAATAATTGAATGAAACAAAAAAGGATATTGTGAGTTTCTCTTGCTTTCTTTGTAAATCAAATGACCCCTAGTTTGGAAACCACTGATCTAATAGTATCAAATGATACCTGGATATAGAAATGTTCCATAAGACCATGAGCTGTAAATTATGTACTTCTGTGTGTGTGTGTGTGTGTGTGTGTGTGTGAGGGAGAGAGAGAGAGAGAACAGCAGCATGGCCAGTAATTAGATTTGGCCTCATACGATGAACCATTTTTATCATGTAAGTTATGCCGCTGCCCACAGTTATCTCTTGTTAGCCGTAATCTCACAACGTTAATAGCTCCAGGCCAAACGAGGTGACGAAGCTAAATCAATTCCAGTCCATTACTTATCCTTGCTTTGTTCTGACTAAACTGGTTTTATCGTAAGTTTAAGGCTTTTTTTTTCCTCCTCCTTCCCTCCCCCTCTCAGCGTAAGCCTGTCTGTAATAATTCAGTCCAGCTCATAAGTAATTGAACAGTGACATGATTTGTGGTGGTTTTGGCTCTGTGCTGCAGCAATTTGAAATGAAGGAACGTTAAAGTGAGGCGCGCAGCTTTTTATTTTGAGCTTCTTTCGCTGAGGTTCGCTCATATACCCGAGTATTTAGCCTCAAATTAAAGCTGACAGTTTACATTTTAATTATAAAGTCGCCTTTCACGTCCCATCCAGTGTGCTCTGGTACAAAACCTAAGAAATATACACTGTGACACCAAGAATATATTATACACACACATCACTGCATTTAACCAAGCTCATTTTTTTTGTGTAATTAGCTAATTAGCCCAGTTTTATTGACTACAGCAAATAAGAATGCAAAGGAATTAAAATAAGCAATACTATATAAAAAAAAAAAAAAAATTATATTTCTCTTTCACTATGCCACTGAGCGAAGCTTGACATCAGTCATTTATATTAATTTCAATATATTAATTTTATATTAATATCAATCTTAAGTTGGAACCAGATATTTGAATTTCTGAGTCTTTGTACCTTTAACTTTATTTCATTAGTTGAAAGCTATGGGATTCATATAGCTGTTTCTTTACAACAGAAAAAACAATGGACATCGTTTCATGCCGTCATTAGAGTATCGTATGAGACGCAAGAAACCGGATGATTTTTGGGTGCGCACGGTGTGACGTGTTTCTGGTAGCGATGGGGAATTTTGCCTCTCTTCAGCGAGTCATTTCATGTGGTTCAGCTCACCAGTAAGAGCCCATCATCAAATGGCTCGCTGCCGAAGATTGCGGTATTTTGAGCAGTGGTTGTTTTTCTTTGCTATTTCAACTATGGATGAATTTTTTTTTTTTTTTTTTTTCCTCCTCATGAAATGAACATTGCATACAGTACTGTGCAAAAGTCTTAGGCACATGCAAAGAAATGCTGTAGAGCAAACAATGCCTTCAAAAATAACGAAATGAAATGTTTCTACTTTAAGAAATACTATAAAGAGCCGTAAACAGTCATAAATAAAGCAAAGTAAATATGTGGTGTGACGATCCGTCGCTTTAAAAAAAAAAAAAAATAGTAATCTCAGGTACAATTAGTGCAGTTTTATAAGGAAATGAGCTGGAAGTGTTACTGAGCATCTTGCAGAAGCAGCCACGGTTCTTCTGGAGACTTTGACTGTCGCACTCGCTTCTTATTTTTGCAGCAAAACCCAGCAGCCTTCATTATGTTTTTTTGTCTGATAAGTGGTCTCTTATGTAATATGCTGCTTTCTTTACTGACATACAAACATTTTTCTGTAACATTAACATTGTTTGTGCTGGAAAACTAATGTTTGGAACTCTAAAATGTTTTTGTACTGACTCGATAATGTAGAAGCCATAAAATAAAAATCTAACAAAATTTGTACTAAAAAACAAAGACTTTTGCACAGTACTGTACATATATTTAAAACAGGGAAAAAAGGGGAAAAAAAGCAGGGAATAAACAGATTACTCACTTTGCAATTCAGCTTTCAACATTCACCTGAAAGAGCTGACTCGGAGCAGAGTCGTTCATGAATGTTGCATCGCTTCCAAGGAAAAGTAGAGGTTCAGTGACCAGCTGACCGTAAGGCTTTAGCATGCTTAACACTGTGACAATGTACGTGGTGGGTGTATGAAAACGAAACCACCTTCGTGAGCTTACAAGCTCTACAGTTTTGTGGTCTGTCTTCGCGTACGTGTGCTCCGGTACTGCAGGTGGCGCAATGAAAATTTCTTGACAGTTTCCATGACCTACAGGAAGAAACCTGCTCCACAATTACATCATACTGTTCGTAGAAGCCAGCCAAATGTCGTCTCTGCATGAAGTGTGCTGTGGTCTTTAGCTAGCTAGCTTTTGTTATTGTGGTCCTCCAACTTCACGCTCTCGGCCATGTTTCTAAGATTGATGCAGTCGCTGTGTGTGTGTGTGTGTGTGTGTGTGTGTGTGTGTGTGTGCGAGAGAGAGAGAGAGATGCAAAATGAACCACTCCTGGAAATCTTTTTCGCATACTTCATCACCTCCATCGTGACTGCTGCTCGAGGCTCCGTTTATTTCTTTGATTTTCATTTCTTCCTCTCTTCCTTGTTTCTCTGCCTTTTTTTTTTTTTATTTCCTCACACACTGGTGTTGCATCCAGATGTGATTTATGTCTTCATTGCCCATAAATCATCATCAGTATCATGGAATTAATCAGTGAGTTTTGAAGCAGGGTTATGAATCATTAAGTCACAGTTAAATATTCAGTTTGATGGAATGAAGTCAAACTGCTCATTTTTGGTGTAGAAAATTGGTGTAATTTCCTTCGAAATTCTTCCTGTAAGCCTTTTTCTAACTACATGTTTAAACGTATCTTTTTCTCTCAAAAAGTTTTGAACAGAAAAAAATAGGTACTTGTCATTATTATTATTATTTTTTTTCTTTTCCTCTCTCTTCAGTCTGTCTCTCTTTGATGTGCAGCTCGAGCAGGATAGAAATGTCTCATTTTAAGTAAAACTGGGGCAGTGGGGTGTCTGAGCAGTAGAGATGGGAAAAATCCCATCATGCCCCTGTGGGAATGGCATGTAGCGGTTTGTGCTAGCTCACCTTGATCATCGTCTAATTTTAGAGATCCACATCTCCCATAGAAAAACTCAACATGAGGAATCTGTCACGTAGCTGGTGTGTAGATTGACACTGCTTCACAAATGTAGCTACTAATGAAAATTATTGTAATAAATATTTGCAGTACTTGTAATGGATGTATATTGGATATTAAAAGCATAACCTGAATCCTTATACAAAAAAAAACAAACTCAGATTTAGAAAGTGGATTTGAAATGTGATGCATAGTGAATGTGTAATAATGGATGCATTTATAACCAGCCTCTCACCAAGACCTGGATTTTTAATAATTGTATTTCGTTCTTATCCAATGTTGGTTTCAGGTTAGCTAATGTATGCTTAAAAAGTCATCATAGACTAATTTGCATATGCATTAATTGTCGTGATTATTTGCATATCAAAATGTGTTACATGATGAAGAAAGATTTTCTGAAGACACTTAGAATAGAGTTTTATCAGAATAGAAAATAAATTATTATTTACCTCTTATAGAAAGAAGTCCTCTTTGGTTATGGAACCTCAAACATCTATAATTTTTTATCAGAAACACAGACAAAAGGACGAATGAAGAGTTGCCATATGGAAATGGTTGTGGATGGTATAACTCTCTGATTTACTGTAAATATCACCAAGAAGAGAGTCTACAACCAAGAACAAAGATGTGTGTGCTTGCGAGACAAACAGTAGTAATCAGTCATCAGTGATTGGTCTTTGGGAACACTGGTGATCAGCGATTGATGACTGGGAGCTCACTCAGGCTTTACACACTGGTGATGAGTTGAGCAAACCTGCTCTTCATTAACCAGCAGCTCCTCAGAAAGTTGCAAGATTTTTTGCTAGGTACTTTTTCTTTTTTCAAATGAGGTCACTAAAGGAATCTTAAAAAGTACCAAAGTCAGTCCATCCATCCATTTTCTGGTCCTCTTAGCCTACAACTCATGTCTTTGGACTGGGGGAGGAAACTGGAGTACTCGGAGGAAATATTTGTGAGGCACATGCGCTAACCACTAAGCCATCGTCCCCCCGAGTACCAAAGTCACTTAAGTTTCGAATGTTCTGCAGTTCAAGATCCTCTGCAGGTGTCCGATCCTCTAGCACTGCTCGACTGGTCCCACCATCTCTCAGGGTACAAGGAAGGCATGCATCGAGACTCTTCTCTGTTCTGGCACCAAGGTGGTGGAATGAACTTCCCCTAGATGTCCGAACAGCTGAGTCACTGGCAGTCTTGAAACGATGTCTAAGCTCTTACCTCTTCCTAAAGTACTTAAATTAGCACTTAAAATAAATAAATAAATTGTATTGTTTGAGCGCTTGTTTCTATATTCCGTCCCCAACAGATTTTTTTGGACTGGTGGTACTCCTAGTTCGTGACCTAGCGAACCAGTATCAGAATGGTATTTATTGATAGAAACCTCAAAGCCCTTTTGTAAGTCGCTCTGGATAAGGGCGTCTGCCAAATACCGTAAACGTAAAAACCTTGTTAGACATTACGGGAGAAGACTCGGTGAACGCTTCGTACGTTACTTGCTGGGGTGCCAATAATTTTGAAATAGAAGAAAAATATATCGCATCCCCAAATGTTTCAGCTCAGAGTACATGTGTGTATTCTGTACATCGTGAAAGGTGCCATGACAAAAGTTTGTTGGCTGCTGTCGTTTTCCTGCTTGGTTGCGTTGCATGGATGGATGGCTCTAGCACACTTTTCAGTATAACACGTTTATCCTGAAGCATTTGAACTGTACTTTAAAACTAGTATTCCTTTAAAACTGGTACGTCTATATTGCAGGCATCGTTTGTTGTTTTTGGCGTCCACCTTCACTGTCTTAGTGCACGATGCTATAAAATCTGCCAGGATCCATTAGAGTCCATCGTTCTGTCAATACCAGCCAGAATCCTGCTGATGCTGCTGAACCATCCATATATTATAGTTTTTTGGGAGCTGATCTGTGCTTGAGGTTTCTGATTTACAGTACTGTGCAATAGTCGTAGGCACTTTTTTTTTTTTTTTTTTTTTAAGTACACACTTTGTTAGATTTTTATTTTATGGCTTCTACATTATCAAGTCAGTACAAAAACATTTCAGATTCCCAAACATTAGTTTTCCAGCACAAAATTCAATGTTACAGAAAAATGCTTGTATGTCAGTAAAGAAAGCAGACAGAAAACACAATGAGGGCTGCTGGGTTTTGCTGCGAAAATAAGAAGCAAGTGTGACAGTCAAAGTCTCCAGAAGAACTGTGGCTACTTCTGCAAGATGCTCAGTAACACTTACAGCTCATTTCCTTATAAAACCGCACTAACTGTACCCGAGACTACTAATTTTTTTTTTTTTTAAAAGCAAAGCAAATACGTGAAACTCTCTTTATAGTATTTTTTTAAACATTTAATTTCATTATTTTTGAAGGCATCTTTGCTCTACAGCATTGCTTTGCATGTGTCTAAGACTTTTGCACAGTACTGTATAGTCTAATATGATTCTATTGGGTAAACAGAATTGGTACAGAAAGTTGCTTTTGAGATTATCATCAGGACATAAACTTGGGATCTGTTTCCATCAATATGATAACAGAAGCACAGTGTATAACACAATGGCTGAAGGAAACCAAACTTAAAGCACTATTTTATAGATCGTTGAGAATAAGGATTTATCCACTATGGCTTCATCAGCGCAATCATTTGCAGTTTTCCTTGCCTCCATTTATGATGAGAGTGAAAGGAATGTTGTGTAAGTAAGGAATTAAACACTTGGGGGGTGTGCGGTAATAGGCAAATAATCAACGTAGGGGTGGTGTTGATTATTTTCCTAGAACAGGACATCCCAAAGTGTTTTATTCCTCTTACACAACAGCAAACAATTTTTATTCATTAACCAACAACACGGCTTACTTTTTAACCGTTTAAAGCCAAAATGTCAAATGCATCTTGCAGTCTCGCACATTCATGTGCTCTTCTTTTCTTGATTGGCTATCAAGTTCAAGCTTCGCAGCAGTCTGCATCTTGGTCTAACCAGCTTCTCATGATCTTTACCATGGAAGCAAAGGTGTGGTGGCACACTGAGAAAGGTGCGTCACCTTGGCAAGGGAAAAACTCGAACTCCCGTGACTCCCGTGACTCCTGAACGCTTGAGGCTACGCTGTTTCTTGGAGACGAGCAAAATGAAAACTGGTTCTAGCATTGTTCTGTGGGTTCCTAGGAAGATTGGAGGAGATTTAATCTCAGTTTAGTGACTTACTGGAGGCTGTTTAGCGAAAGAATTTTGCTAGTGAATCTGTAGCTTGCTTTAAAACAAGCGTTTGAAATTTGGCAAAATTCTGATCTTATGCTGTTGAAGGAAAGGCAGCTGGAACAAAAACCAATGCCAGACAAACTGCTTTTTCTTTATTCTGATACACTGAAGATCTTAAACACCCAGTTGAAGTTGAAGCCTGTAGAAACAATTATTCTATGCAGAATTGTATCATTGATTGTTTTAATTAGTGTGCTAAAAGTCAGAAGACAATAACATTTGTGACTCTTATTTCCTATTGGGCCATCCTTTGATTTAGAGACTGGGTTTTCCCTGGAATAAGATTAAAGAACCAGACAGTCAGGTCCTCTGAGCCATTTGTAAATATGATTCATTGTTCTAGAGAGTGATTCAGCTGCATCTTTCTCTTCTTGTCACCCTGGTAACAGCACCCCCACCCCCAAACCTGTATCCTTATCATGAGGCTTTGCCATGGCGAGACAAGTGCCAAGCACCGAATCAGTCCTCGGATCTCGGTCGTGTCTTGGTGGGATTATTTTGGGGATCAGCTGTTGCGTTGTTGGTGCTCTGAGCCTATCGGAGGGAGGAGGGAATGGAAACAGAGACTGGCTGCGCTGTCATTGGGACTGTGGGAGTGTGGAGGCTGGTCTATCAGAGCCATCTGCTGCAGTGCTACTGCAGCCAACCCTCCTCCACCTTTCCCTCGCTCTCGCTCTCTCTCTCTCTCTCCCCATCTCTTACTCTCTTTTACTCTCTGTCTTTGTCCTTCTCAGCCTTTTCTGCAGTCTGAGTAATCATTACTTTGCATCTGCCATTGTGTCTGGCATTCTTTCACTTTTCCTGAACTCCTCTTTTGATCATCATATTCCTTTAAGGCTTGTGTTTCTGTTTACTGAAGCATTTTTAAGCTCAAGTCCAGATGGTGTGGTCAGAGTGCATGATGTCCAAAAGCCAAGCCCAGGAAATGCAGGTTTATTATTTCATAATATCTCCATTAAGGCCATATTAATGCATAATATTAATCTATATCTGTACTCAGATTTAAACCAGAAGTGAGTGAAATATAAACAAACTAGCAGCCTAATTCAGCCTAGTTCAAACCATCACAACCCTGACCAGGCAGTTACTAAGGATGCTGTAAATGCATCACATGGTCACATTGAACATGGTTCATATCTGGGCTTCGTATTGGACCGCTTGCTTGCGCCAGCGTGAAAGTAAAAGCCTCCTACTCGTACAGCTTTTTTGTTGCATCCCACAAGATCCCAGTCCCGATGCACACCTCTAAATCTCATCCAGATACACTGTGTACCTTTCAGGCAAGCTTTCTTCTTAAAAAAAAAAAAAAAGTATATGTATTTGTATCTTGGAACAAATCAGTGTTCAGTGTATGTCCAGATAATATATTTTTTTGGTTCAGTCTGATGTCCTTGTGTATAATAACTGACTTAATAGGAGTTGGCACTGTACTAAGGATAAATATTAGCACACCAGCTACCACAATTTGTTAAAACTCAGTGAGTGTGAAGACCATTTTATAGATCAGTTATGTCTTTCATTTATTTTTAGTGCACCTTGTATGTTCACATGAAGTTGGTGAGTAGTGCACTATTAATATGCTGATGTACTAAAATTGCCAAAAGATGAAGTATGGAATATTAAAAAGTTAGCAAAGCGGAAGGGGTGGAGCCACCAGAAGGTGCTGTGTATTACATTTTGCGGAAAATATGTCCAAATCAGTCCTCAAATGGTGTGCAGTGACTGGATATTTTTAAATTGCAATTTTTGTTTTTGTGGATTTCATCTCGTAACCATTCAGTGGTGTGAAATGTTAGTGTTCAATTTCAATTATGTATTATACAATCAAGGGCGGAGCTAGAAATGGTGCCGAACATTGATTGGTCAAACACAGTTGACATAGAGTCGTCGTGATAATGTCTTTGGAACGACTGATCTCCTGGACAGCACAGCACAATGATCTTCAGTAGTAACGTAGTGGCCATCTGCCAAAATTTCTTGTTTCTAACCTTCTTTTTCTGCTATATTTATTATTGTTTTTTTAATTCCCCCCAAGTAATATATTCTTGCTACTGATATTAGCCCAAATTGTTGTGCTACCTGTAATGCATATCAACTAAAATGTACAGTTTAAACTCTTAATGCCTTCCTATTTGCTATACAGTATATGCTCACTACATAGGGCGTAACATAATAGCCATGTACTTAGAATATACTATGTAGTGCACTACATGATCACAAAATTAATAACTCCTTGTATTTCTGTTGTATTTTAAAGACTTCTGACAAAGTTTGCACTCAAACATAGCCTTCTCTTCACTAAGCTTAAAGTATTGGCACCCTTGGTCCCAGATGCATTGCATAGCATTATTAGTCAACTCTCAGGCTTAATAGTTTTACCTTGTGAGGGAAAACTGCACACATTTTAATGTAAAATGAGCAATATGGCTTAAAAAACTTTTTAAATAAAAGTGCTTTGCAAATTGAGTTGTTGTTGTTGTTGTTGTTGTTGTTATGGGGTAGAAAATAATAATAACCTCAAGAAAAATCCCCGTACTCTAACAGCTAGTGTTACATGATAGGAAACAGATACGGTCACTCAGCCAGTGTATCGAAAGTCATGGATTCGGGCTTGGTATCAAATATTGTCCAGTAAAAGTGCTATAGCTAGTAAGACATGATACTACCGTCTTCGAGTGAGTTTTTCAGGTGCGTTGAGCTCAACACCGTCTCTATAGGGCCACGTTGTTCCATTGCGTCAGATGGAAAAGTCATCCTCAGATAATTGCTCCTTTAGGGAGGCTGCACTTTAGCTGCGACACGTTTGCCGATGTGATTTTCATCGCCGCTAATTGGTCTGTGATGGCTGAAGTGACAGTAGTAGGATGTGTGTAGTGATATTAGAAATAACATATGAGGTGGTTGGTGGGGTTCTGATTATCGCTCACTTTTAGGTCAACCTCAAATGACCGCTGTGGAACAGTTGCAGTGCCAGGAAACAGAAGAGTAATACCAAAGCAGTTTTCCAGTGATTGAATGCCTTTAATGACTTTAATTGCAACCAGGTCGGATTCACCACGTTCTTTTACGTTTTGACTCCTTGTTGAAACCCACTTTTTTTTTTTTTTTAATCTTTTTGTCTCTCTGTAGGTTCTGCAGCAGGATGCGACAGTGAACCCTCTCGTCTGCTCGTGATGGTGAGGATATTTGGGGGCCCGCCCTGTGTGGGCCAGACCAGCTGCTTCAACAACAGCTCCAAAGATTACTGCTACTCGGCGCGGATCCGCAGCACCGTGCTACAGGGCCTACCCTTCGGAGGAGTGCCCACTGTGCTTGCTCTCGACTTCATGTGCTTCCTGGTGAGCATTCGGGGTTTTTTTTTTTGTTTTTTTTTTAATTTAAATAAATATATAATGATTTTTTGAGAGGGAATCGTGGCAACCATAAGAGCGTGGTCTTGGAGAATCGAAAAGTCTAAAGGGTCACACATATAAGGCATTAAACAATTATTAGGGAGGGTGGGGGTTGGGGGGCATGCTGTTTTAGGAAAATAATCAATGATTGGTGGCGAGGTCATCCTGACATTATTTTACAATTTTTTTTTTTTTTTTTTTATTAATTTAAAATACATAATTTTACAGTAATGACAGGTTTTTTAACCACCATCACATGGCAGCAGTTTACCAATGATTATTTCCTGAATTTATTCCATGTATTAAAGGAACACAGTGTACTTTTTATCCATTTACAGTTACATTTCATGTTGTGGAATGTCTTTGAAACTGTTTCGTTCCTGTTGTTGCCAGATATTCTACTATAACATAAGTGATTCACTGTGTTTTGTTTGTTTGCTTGTTTGTTTGTTTGTTTATTTATTTATTAAGAATTGTGCTTTATTAGGTGTCTTTATGGGTACTTTTACTAAATTTTGGTTCTTGAGTAAATGGACAAGTTCTGTTTTTTTTTTTTTGTTTTTTTTTTTTTTAATCTTGTTTGTTTGTTTGTTTGTTTGTTTATTTATTTATTTAAAAAAATTTAAACAAGCTGTGTGGTCAATGAGATTTGCATTTTGACTAATCCATTATTCAGTGCCGCAGGCTCCACTCTAGTAGTTCCTGGTCCTCAAAGGAGTACCAGATCTGGAGCAGAAACCTATAAGTTTCCTGGAAATACAGAAAACCCTTAGAATAGGGGAGGGGGGGGGGGGGGTTCTTTGGACAGCAAAGGGTTTTTTGCTTACTTAAAATACTTGGAAGTCTTTCTAATAAAGAAAAGCTTTGTTGTAGGGTTCGACATAGACTATATTAAGGCTTCCCAGAGAGGGACAAGTGAAGAACTGCTGATGGTTCTGTATGGCATAGAAACTAAAAACAACCTGATTCCATAGGTGGAAATTAGGAAATCAGTTTGTGAGACTTTGAGTGCTTATTTTGGACCTGGTGGTAAAATCAGGAGCTGTAGTCCCTCTAGCAGAAACCCAGTTACTCAGATAGCCAGCGTTCTGTGTGCGTATCTAGTAGATAAAAAGATGCTGTTAAATGCAAGAGCGATACATTAACCCACATGTGGCCTTGCTCACGCAGTTGATCTTTAGCCTTTCAACAGGGCAGAAAGGTTGTTGGACATTTCACACTATAATGAAAGGACAGAGTGTAACCTAATAATGCTTCTCCGTAATGTTGTCCCACATTCCTGCTGACGATCACGACTTGGACTTGGACCTGGGTGTCGGTGTAAATTTCCAGCTAAGGACTGAATGTGACTTAGTCAGCATTGTTACACCGTTGTGTGTGACAATACTATAGTGCTGTGTGACCGGTGATGAAAAGCCAATGTTTATCATTATCTCCTTGATTAATTTCTTTACTGGTCCGGTGCTTTATTTTCAAGGCCCTGACATTTATTTTGTCTCCACTTGTGCCACAGGTACTTCTCTTTGTCTTCTCCATCTTGCGGAAGCTGGCGTGGGATTACGGCAGGCTGGCTCTCGTGACCGACGCTGACAGGTATGGATGTGTCCCCTGGAACATGACGTTGGGTTGCTAACCAAACCTCCCGTTCTGCTCTTTGTAAAGGTTTTTGCAGCTCCTGCCACATCGTGCCTTATTTCTTCTTTATCTTCGTTACCTTTCACTTTGTAGGTTGGTATAAAATGACAATAACTTTTTACTCTTGAAGTTGAATCTTTGTAGTCGTTTGATTGGCATGTGCTCACGTAAATAAAACTAAGGAAGCTCCTATTATTCGTTTACACACATGAGTAGCCAGTAATATTTGTCTAAATTGATTATCCCAGACACAGATTAATCCTAATCCTAATCATTATCACCAAGCCTTATTTATATTTATTTATACCACAGCACTGTTGAATTCTCGATTCTGATTGGTTGGGATGTGTTGAATAATTTTCTGTAACAGCAACTCTGACAGTAGCTCCGGCTAGAAATCAAAGGTTTATATTTGTGCTCGTTCTAACGTAATGGCAGACTGTATTGTAAGTTTTCTGTAGAGACGTGTTTATTGAAACTTTATGGAAGGAGTCTCCAGTGTCAGCAGAGGTAAAGCTGTAATTTTAAGATTTCTGTCATGGATAGAGGCGTTTGCACTTTGTGGTTTCTTGGTAACATGACCAGCTGTGTTTTGTTCCTTGCTTAATT
This sequence comes from Pangasius sanitwongsei, assembly GCA_037576675.1. Lineage (NCBI taxonomy): Eukaryota > Metazoa > Chordata > Actinopteri > Siluriformes > Pangasiidae > Pangasius > Pangasius sanitwongsei. The sequence continues at coordinate 6,058,146 of CM075013.1, read as the reverse complement.
TCGTGCCTTATTTTTCCTGTCCACATCTGTGTATCCAGTGCTGAATTGGTGTCATGGTTTCCTCAAACACGTCTGTGTTGACCAGATCTGAGGAAGGAAATCTCATGTCTCCGTCTGTGTCAAGTCTGTATTTGTTTTTCTTTACAGCGTGTTGTTGCAGCCATCCGTATCCATAGCACTGAAGCTCTAGAGACCAGTAAAACAGGGTGTGTGTGTGTGTGTGTGTGTGCGCGTGTCAGTGTAACAAACATTATGTTGTGACAATGAAGTTGCTGTATGGAATGAGGATGTCGAGAATACATTAATAACTTTATTACTCTGAGAGGCGCTCAGCTGTCAGAGATTCTTTTGTAAGGCAGGAAAGATGGAACGGGATTTGGTTGTTCCTGTTTGCACCAGACTGTTGCTATAGCAACATTTGAGTCTGTGCATGACATCTTGACCAGGCTGGATTAACATCACTCCCGAATTGGAGAGAGTGACCTGAACTGGTATCGCTTAATTATGTAGTCAATATCCATCAGAATCTCTATAGCATTGATTCGTCTTCAGTAAGCGCTTTGCAGGAAAGCGGTGGATCCGGAGTCTATCCCAGGAGTATACAGGAATGCACCCTGGGTGGGGCCACCAGCTGACACGCACTCATTCACAGCTATGAGTCGTCAATCCAGCTATTTATCAGCATTTGGGAGGTGGGAGGAAACCGGAGAACCCTGAGGAAACCCATGTGAACATGTACAGTAGAGGTCAAAAGTTTACATCCCCCTTTCAGAATCTGCCAAATGTTAATTAATTTACCAAAATAAGAGGGATCATACAAAATGCATGTTATTGTTTATTTAGTGCTGACCTGAGTAAGATATTTCACATAAAAGATGTTTACATATAGTCCACAAGAGAAAA
>CM075013.1:6044701-6056160 GCA_037576675.1 Pangasius sanitwongsei | reverse complement strand
CCCCCCGCCCCCCCCCCCCCCCCCCCCCCCCCCCCCCCCCCCCCCCCCCCCCCCCCCCCCCCCCCCCCCCCCCCAACCTTGTTCTAGTATTTAATTTCACTTATGCTAGGGATATAACTGGATCCATATACATTATTCAGATTGAACAGATAATATATTCAAGCACATACAAATATAGATACCAATATGATATATATATATATATATATTTGGCCACTCTTTTACATTTTGTAAATAGACTCGAATAAATTTGTGAGTAAATGTCACAGGCAGGTACAAACAAATAATACCTGTATGAATGGGAATTATCAAAAAAAAAAAAAAAAGGCCACTAAAGGTTACACTATATGGCCAAATGGATGCTGACACCCGAGCATCACAGCAACATGTAGACTTTCCACGAACTCTTGCCACAAAGAATTGTCAAGAATATTAACAAAGTTAAAACACTAAATCTGGAATGGGACGTTCAGCAAGCACATGTGACTGTGATGGTCAGGTGTCCACATACTTTTGGCCAAATAGTGTATGAATAACTGGTATTTCTGAAGCATATTCGAAGGTTTGTTGTATTTTAGGTGTCGGTGAAGTGGAATTCAATAAATTACATAAAACTACAATGCAAGTGAAATCTAGGGAGCGTTTCATGTAACAGGGCTGCATGAATCTACAGTCTGGGTTAGAAAGAAATCAGCCCCAGCCTCACTTCTCACTTGTTCATACCATTCTGTGTGTTTTTCCTATGAGCATTAGTCATGCTGCTCTCAATTACAAAAAGTCAAAATTAACCCATTTATTAACAGCAATTAAGATGACCTTTTTTTTTTTTTTCTAAATACATTTTTTTTTTTCTTGATCAATAATGATGGCGTAACTCAGCTAACACATTTTATACCAGCCAGTTCTTCATTAGCCTTGGAGAGAACTTGTTTGAGTGTCGAAAACAACCTTGCAGACATGTTGTGCCTCCTTCTCCTGACTCATTTCTTTGTGCCTTTCACCGCCAAGCCTTGAGATTTCGCTTTCCTTCCCTTTACACTGCCATCTCGATCCTCTGCGCAGGGATGACGGAGCCCCAGAAGCTCCAGTGCACGGCTTTCTTGACACTGATTTGGCAGGAGGAGGGAAGCGAATTAAGCCGCCATTATAAATGCCATCTGTTCTATGAAGCAATCTGCTCCAGCGAGCAGTGCGCATATTTTCTGCACTCCCAGGATTTCTGTTGTTACTGTGCAGGGTGATTCATTCGAGAACCCACGCACTCTCTCTCTCTCTCTCTCTCTCTCTCTCTATCTATCTATCTATCTATCTATCTATCTATCTATCTCTCTCTCTCTCTCTCACATACACAGTGCGTGTATTTCAGCGGGCAAATAGCACCAAGAATATCCAGCAGCCCGGCTCTCTGCATATCATTTTGCACTGTGGAAAATGCTTTGGTCTTATTGCTTATCGATACACCCAAAAATAAGCCGAGCCAAAGATACACCCAGTTACATAACTTTGCATACCTTGTAATCAGATCTTTTTTTTTTGGCTATTATTGGCTTGGAAGACTTGACCTTGTTTAACCGTAAGTGTTTATTGATTGGGTTCTTTTATTTCTTTGTTTGAAAGCAGCACAATATGTTTCACATGGGACTAATAATTCTCTTATGAGCTTTCTCATAAAGCTGTTGCTGTGATTTTTATCTGATTTTGTTAATAATTATTCTATCCATGTTTGATTTTGGATTTTATTTTGTTAAAATGGCGGATTTCTCTATACCCAGAATGCGAAGAACGAAATTGCGTTGAAGGGGAGAACATTCTTGGGTACCAGCATGCTAAATATTATTAGGAGAGTTTATTTTATTTAAAAATAAATAAAATTATGATATGAAAGCTGTTTGAGACAGTAATGAAAGAAAAATGGTAGTAGCTGATGCAAGATGTAAACTTTTACACTAAAAATATACTATTTATTTTGCACTATCTAACCTTTTTTAAAATTATTATTATTATTATTATTTACTTCTACTAACAACAGTAAAAGAAAAGAATGTTTTTCATAATTTGGCAAATTTTTACACATTACTGTTCTTTCACTGATGATATAAACTTTGCTAGCAGTACAGCAGTTCCTTGCTAGCTGGCTAACTAAATAGCCCCGACTCCTGACCAAATTAGTAGTGTTTTAAGTTTCTTGATGAATTCACTTGTAGATTTTTTAAAGAGTGTTAGTATAAATAAAAGGATGATTTATGAGTCAATCACTGTTATCACAGTGAATTATGGGTCTTTTATTTCATTCTTGTTATAAAGGTAAACAACTGTTGCATGTACAATATGCAACGTTCCCTAGTACAGCTGGCCCCATGATGATACTTCCTTAATATCTTCCTGAAAAGGAAACAAGGGATATGTTCATGCTGTACTTTTCCCTACAGTGTGATATCCTTTTTTTTTTAAAATACCTTTTAATGCACATTCCATCTCTCCCATTTCCCGGCACTCCGGCTTGTGCAGTGCAGGACCTTGAATGCCCCAAACTGGGCCATTTGGATATCGACTATCTGTGCCGTTGAGTGATGCTACTGGAAATGAGTATGTCCTGAGCCACAGGGCCTCGGACTTTGGCTATTTTGATCTGGCATGCAGGAACATTCTGTTTTCACATAGCAGGCCCACAGCTTGGCCCAAAGCCTGGGGTTTTATTGTGTTGCAACTGACATACATATTGAAACAACCTTGGCTTGCTGTTTTAACTGGCCTATGTGAGGGCACTAATTTATATTAACTGATAAAGATACATTTCTTCTTGTCTTTAAGTGACTGATGAAGTTCTTTCAGTTATTCTGACATGAGTAGTTGCAGTTAGAGTCCAGTCACGATTCATAACCTTTGTAGTCTGAAATTTGGGAGTCATAAGCTTTGCAATCAGAGTCGAGTCACTTATCGCAAGCTTTGCAGAGAGAGTTGAGTCGCAAATCTCAAGCGTCACAGTCGGTGCCGAGTCACGAGTCTGACGCTTTGCAGTTAGGGTCGATTCATAACCTTTGTAGTCTGAATGGAGTCACAAGTCTGAAGCGTTGTAGTTAAAGTCGAGTCCCAATTCATAACCTTTGTAGCCTGAGTTGATTTGGGAGTCGTTAATTTTGCAGAGAGAGTTGAGTGGTGAATTGTAAGCTTTTCAGTCCGAGTTGAGTTGCTTATCTCAAGCTTTGCGGGAGAGTTGAGTTACAAATCACAAGTTTTGCAGTCTAAGACAAGTTGCCGGTAACTTTTGCATCCAGAGTTAAGTCACCAGTATCATATCAGTATACACAGATACTCAAGGTTTTAGTCGTGTCTAAGTGCAATTCACGTCGTCAATCTGTAATATACTTTTATATACAGCTACATGGCTGGAAATTTCATTAGTGAATGTCATTACCTCAGAATTATCTTGTTTTTGTTTGGAGTATTATCAAATTCTGTGACCCAAAATATTTTTTTGGAGGTTAAAGCTTAAAAACGAGTGTGATACAGAAAAGCATTCGAGAACTGCCTAAATTTCAGAACAGTTCTATAAGGTAAATACATAGTGCATAACAAGCTAACTAGCATTAATGGCTAGTCTGCATAATTTCAAAAAGGGTTTTTTTCCCCTCCGTGTCTCTAAACGGAGCCATTTTCTTTTGTGTGTGTGTGTTGCATATCATGTCGAACACAGCCTGCTGACTGAACCGAACCGTTTAACACGCATAAGACCATGAAGTGAAAGTTAGTCTCTGTGAATTTTAGCATGACTTTTTTGTAATCTCAACGCTGCAGCTTTGCTGTGCACTACAGTATGGAGCTTTTAGTTGCGTTGTCATGTTCTCTGGTTGCGGTAATGAAACGTCGTGTGATTTACGGCAGTGTCGACTGTTAAAGATACGCCTCGGCGTGTAACTCAGTTTGTGTAGTTTTATTCAAATTGGTGACATTTGAGAACTCGCTGTCTGGGTAAAAGGAGATCAATACGTGGTGTACAGCGTTACAGAACATTACAGTGCATACATGCTCATTACATGTCTGCTGCACGCTACTTGATGTTCAAATCCCTGAAAACGCTGTAGTGCTTGTATGACATTGCATTCTTTCCTGTAATTGGTTGCCTTTTCATGTAGCGTTGTGGAGAACAACGTACAAGATGTTTCACTGATCACTGAGAAACACTGAAGTGATATTTTCTCATGAAAACACACGGAAAAGTGATTTTCTTTTCAGATCCATACATCCGTAGAGCTCAGCAACCTTCCTGTCCATCTCATCAGTTCTTGTCCCTGCTATATTTTTGTACCGATATTGTCCAATGTGTGTAAAAAATATCAAGACGTTTGGGATAACTGGATAAGTGCATGCATTTGATCATGATTGATTGACTACACACTGTACTGTTTTTACCGTTGCATTTTAGCAGAATATTTGTACAAAACATTTTTAATAGTTTCCTGATGTTTATAGCCTGTTGCTGATCTACTTTATATGATCAGAAATAGTTGAATGATGTTTTGTAACAGTGATATAATGGTTCATGTCAAACCTGAATCATCCCAGATTGTAGTTGTGTATCCAGTCAACTCCAGAACTATTGGCACCCTTGAAGTGATTGTGCAAAAGGAATTGCACGCGCAATGATTCAAGTTTTCTACTCAGCTATTTTCTTACTAGTATTTTTGCTGAAAAGCTTAAACAAGACTTGAAGTGCAAATAATTTTTATTTCTCTGGGGTTTAAATAGAAAGTTGCACACACGTAATTTCTCCCAATCTGAAAAACGAACTTCTTTCAGCACAAAACGGAGAGATGGCTCTAAATTTGCACAAGTAGGGTAATGGATACAAAGAAAAACACCTCAGCAGGAGGTTAAGACTGGAATGTAGATAACCGAATAATCACCTTCATTGTCCAGATCAACGCAGAAATCATTGCTGGACATCCACATGCACAAAGGTAAGAATATATATACTATATAAGCATCCCAGTTCCTCTCCAGATTTGTTAGACATCACAGGAAGAGACTTCTCTGAATAGGAATAGGAATATCCATTAAATATTGTATGTTGGGGTGCTATTAATTATGAAACTGGCATTTTACCCTTTTGGAAAGAAAGTCCTTTTTAGTTAAAATAGATACCTATTAGATACCAAAACTACACCACATCCTCTTCTTACTAATTGCATGTGCTTATAGTTTTATATAGTTATTTTATCTTATTGTAATTTTTGGTGCATGTCAAGGGTGCCAATACTTATGTAGCTGACCATATCGCCTTCCTTGTTCTCTTTTGCTGTTTTCTGACACCAGTGTGAATAACAGTCATGTGTGAATGGTTTTTTTTTTTTTTTTTTTTTTTTTAATATACTTTCTTGTGTTTGGAAATGTGTTAATGTGATGGTTCCTCCTCAGATGCAGCTCATTTTCAGAGATTTAAAAAGAAACATTGTGTGAGAATCTTAATCACCTCTTAATTTATTTATTTTTCCTCTTCCTAAGACAGAAGAAGAGATTCAACGGCATGGAAGAGCGGGAATAGTATGTCATCTTCATGTTCACGCTCATTAATTTTATGTATTTTTTTACATTCTCCTGGGCTGCTCCTCATCTGCTAACTGGTGAACTAACAACGCTTTTTTTCCTCCTGTAGGGTGTGTTGTGTGTTTTGGGAGGGTTGCACTGATGTCTGCTGCACATTCTCTGAGTGTTTGACCTTTTGACCCTTCCTAACATACCACTGATGCTTCGTTATCTATGACTGTGTGTGTGTGTGGGGGTTGGCACTGGTATGACGTTGAGCTTTCCTGTATGCTCTGGATGTGATTTTCTTATTACTAATCTTTCAGCTGTGTGTGTGTGTCTGGGGTTTTTTTTTTTCTTTTTTTAAATAAATATAACTTGGTGGGGAACAATTGTCCCCATAAACATAGGAATATGTGACAGTTTTTGAGCCTGTGGGGACTTTTTTTTTCCACCAAAAAGGAAAAAAGAGCCTCTTTGGGTGCGTGTGTGTGTGTGTGTGTGTGCGCGTGCATTCCTCCTAACATGTATCTCTCATCCTGCCTGTCTGACCTAAATGACCCCAGTACGAGAAAGGAAAAGGGTAACTATGAGCCCGTACGAAGGTAAACCACAACCAGGTTTTGGCAGAGCCCTCGTGTTACTTGTTTTCCCAACCGCTTTATTTTCTGTACCACTACATTTAATGTTCTCCATGTGTGGTTCCTCCCTCCCTGTGAATGCTTAGTGAAATTGGTAGGTGGTAGACGTGACCTCTGGAAGCCCCGCCCACCCCAACAGAAACATGTATAAGACAACCTATTGTCCTCTCTAGGATCAGCCAAATCAAATTAGGCCGTTAGGAGATGTTGTCCATGAAGCATGCTGTCCTCGTGGCTTATTTAAGCATTCTGCTGGTCTAGACAAATATTTCGGGTGACTGACTCGTCCACCGGCAGCAGTGGACGTCGGGTTTAAATCAACACTATCGCTTTCTAAAAGCATTAACTACACTCCTCGAAAAGGTTCTTCAGTTGTTCCTCTAGGGGGAACAGGATCTATGTAGTACCTGACAACCATGTCTTTCTATCAGAAAGGATTAACCTTTTTAGTAGAATGCTTTTTCTTTTTTTAAGAATCTAAGAGCCCTTTATTATCCAGTGAACAATTAAAAGGCCAGTACTTCTCTAAAAAATATAATACGAGGTACCAAGAATAAATTTTAAAATGACAGGCTCTAGATTTTAAGAAGACAATAATGACCAATAATTTAGAGCTTGTACCATACACTTACCCTGTTAATACATGCACTCTTGGATAAAAAGCTTTTGTCAAGGGTTCTTTGGATAATTAAGGAATATTAATTAATGAGCTTCCAAAAAAGGGTTATACTTGGGAACCCTGTCTGATCGAAAAACACTTTATTGTTAAGGTTCTATATAGACTCTCTAAGGGTTCACTTTAAGACAGAAGGACAATCAAACAACTCTTAGGGGCTCTAAACTTTAAAAGATTGTACTAATTGTACATACTTGTGTAGTGTTTTTTTATATAAACGTTTTGCACTTTAAAGGTGCATTGAGGTTCTGGTGGCTAGCCAATTTGCGTACTCCAGGGGTGTCCATTCTTATCCAGAAAGGGCCAGCGTGGGTGCAGGTTTTCATTCCAATCAAGCAGGAGCCATACCCGATTCCTTCAGCTGATCTTGGCTTTCAGTAGACTCGGGTGTTCTTTCTGCTTGGTTGGAATGAAAACCTGCATCCACGCTGGCCTTTTCTGGTTAAGATCGGACACCCCTGATTTACTCCTGTCATTGTATAGACATCTTAACTCCAGCTTGCCAGAATCTATGATGGCCGGCAGAGTTCATACACATTTGTTCACTAGCTAGCTAGCTAAATTTCCATTGTTTCATTACACTGTAAACACACAAAATGCAAACACACCGAAATAATTTACTGAACCATTCAACAAATCAGTATGCCTAGAAAGAAAATGTTTTGGAACTTCCAAAACCCAGGCCTGGGTAACATTGTTGACCTCCATATTTTAATCAAACATGCCTGTTTTGGTAAATTTTGCAAACACTCTTGTGGGTTCCATCACCGACTGGTGTATGATGCATCATTTTGATCGTAGTGTTTCAATAAAGGTTGTACTTTGCTCCTGCAATAAAATAATAAGAATATTGACCAATGCACCTTTAAATGTGAATGAATTTTTTTTTTTTTTTTAAGCTTAAAAAAAGCAGAAAGCAGACATAAGAGAAAGAGTGTGTGTGTGTGTGTGTGTGTGTGTGTGTGTGTGTGTGTGTGTTTTTCCACTAAACATGCTGCAAACTGCATGAAATGGCGACTGAGGAGTCTGGTATGATCTCTGTATGATCTCAATGCATCTTGATGTAGTTTGAGGCTTCATTGGAGGGGGAAAAAAAAACTGCTTTAATAATATATGCTTTAAGTCACTGTGTACTTAAGTGTTGCCTAAAATGTGGACGTGTGTCAGTTTGAGTCGCTTAAAAATACTTTTGAAACACGTCACACATCAAGTGGCCTTTATTTCATGTGTATTTTCACTTCTTGACATCAGAGAATTGCAACAACAACAAGAACAACAACATGGATGAAAAGACGTGTTGACACGTAGACGGCAAAGACGTGATCCGTCTTGTTACTTGCTTAAAAACTCTGTCGCAGATTACATTCCCAACCAGGATTCAGTGTTGTCCTTAGGGAAAGCAAAGTCCACATACTAGCTCGCTAACAAACTTTGGTCAGTGTGCTCTCAGAAAATTTTTTTTTTTTTTCTTTTTTCTTCATGTAGTTAAGTAATGATTCATATTGTTGTGTGGTGGTCTAGGAAAAACCATCAGAAATTGCTGCAGCTGAATTCAGGCAAATAATATACTAAAAAAGAGATGATTTTTTTTCTGCCTAGAGACAAATTTATCACCTATTTAACACCTCAGCTTTGAAAAACTCTGAACATATTTCCCCGAAGTGACATTTTTGTTTACTTTTTAATCTTGCCTTGGCCTCTTCCTGCAAAGATCGTGTTGTATTAGGAGCCGGTTTAACAAACGTGGTGGTAGAAACAGTCAGTCTGCCAAAAGATGGCTAAGACCATGCTAGCTAAGTGTGATTTCCTCGCACAGTGAGTGCCACGCTTTGATGAAATCCTGAACTGAAAGTTTCAGAACTATATATAGTCAAAAATATCAAGATTTCACCACATGAAGGGTTTTTCCAGGGCACCACAAGTCATTACGCGTCTGAGGGAAACCAGCATACACACTTCTATTCCTCAAAAGTGTCAATACTTAATTTTTTTCCTCACTTAAAGAAGTTTGACCTACATTTGCGTGATTGGAGTTTCAATCCAGCCTCCTCAGTCCCATTTCAGTGCTCCAGAATGACTTAAATGTAACCTGTGTGTTTAAAAAAAAAAAAAAATCATGTGTATGTGCTTTGACCATTGCTTTTGACTTTCTTTCCTTTTCTCTCTCTTTTTGTCTCAGCGTGGCTTCAGCATTGCATTCAGACACTCCAGATCGTTACGAGCGCCTCACCTCCGTCTCCAGCTCCGTGGATTTTGAACAGCGAGACAACGTAAGGCGTCTTTCACTAATTGTCCCTTCCTGTTCTTCCTGTTGCCTCGCCCACTAGCTGTCTGTTTCTGCTGCTGGTTTGCTATGCGTGGGTCATGCGAGGTTGTGGAAAGACAGTGGGATTGACTTTAGGTCTGTTCTCTGTTAGATAATGCAGAATTAGAAAGAGGAGGCTTGGCTGCAGTCTCTGAGTGTGTGATGTTCAGTAAAAAGCGAAGTAAAAGGCTAGTAAGAAATGATTCCTGGTTCTCTCGAGTTTCTCGAGAAAATCTCAACAGACGCTCTGATTTTGAATTAATGCCAGTGAGTTCAACTTGGAAAGGTAAAACCGTCTAAGTTTGCGTTGCAGTGAGACGTCAAACTTTTCATGTCTATGATGGATTGATTTGGAAGCAGCACAAACATGTAAAGACATTCTTGTTGTTATACATTAGTATCCAATGAAGTGTTACTTGGACCGTATTTAGGAGACGCTCTGGAGTGACTATAGTCATATAGTCCAAAAAGTACAATAGCCGTAAAGCATAATGAATCTTTGCTCACTTGTATGTGGTGTCTTTTCAACCTTAAGAAATAAAAAAAAAAAAAAAAAACCTGGACAGTTGAAGATTGATAAAAGACAAAGTGATGTTCCAGTCTTCAGCTGTCCAGGATCAGTGCTCGCTGTAGCCTCAGGTTCCTGTTCCTGGTGGACAGGAGTGAAACCCGATGTGGTCTTCTGCTGTTGTAGATCATCCGCCTCACGTTTTGACGTGTTGAGATGCTTTTCTCCTCACCATGGTTGTAAAGAGTGCTTATTTGAGATACTGTAGGCTTTCCTGAGCCTGTCTGGCCATTCTCCTCCGCCCTCTGTCATCAAGAAGGAGCAGAACTGCTGTTCACTGGATCTTTTCGCACCAACCTGTGTAAAGACTGTTGTGTGAGAATGTCAGCAGATTCTGTTACACTCAAACCATGTGAACATTAACTGAAACTCTTGACCTGTGTCTCCGTGATTTTATGCATTGCGCTGCTGCGACATGATTGGTTGATTTGGAGAATTGCATGAAATGAGCAAGAGCACAGGTGTTCCTATTAAAGTGGCTGGTCATTGTACGTTTAATATGACATTCTTGCATGCAAATAATAGAAGTGTCTGAGTTGCAAGTTAAAATTGCTAACAGTGCGTGTCTGATTAAATGTCTTGTGGTTTTGCGTTTGTTGCGTTTCTGATCCCAGACACCGACACTAAAGAAAGCTCAGCTAAATTAATCTCACTCAGCACACTCACCTCTCTCTCTCTCTCTCTCTCTCTCTCTCTCTCTCTCACTGCTATCAATTGATTCCTTCACAGACGACTGATCACACTCGATACACACTTTATATAAGTTTATATAATGTCGCGCTTATCTAGGACCCGGCATCCTTCCTTGTCCTTCAGCTCCGTGCATAAACCATGTGATCCTGCACTTTTCGCTTTGCTGATGAGCCAAAAAAAAAAAAAAAAAAAACACCACGGGTGGAAGCGAAAGAGACTTCTTCAACGAAAAAAAAAAAAAGTGTGACAAAGCACATTCAGTCCCTTAACCGCCAGCTGAAAGTGCTGAGTAATTGTGGCACAGATTGTGGATGTGGAGGTTCTGCGGAGAGCGCAGTGACGTTTCTCTCCAGCGTGACTGGCACGCTTCCAGTAATCCTGTTCCTGCAGCCGGTTTTTACGCGGTCAGCGCAGGTCACGCAGCCACGTCACTCTTCACAGCTTAATTACGCCTCATTCTCGCCCTCGTACACAAACAAATAATATCAGCTAAGTGCTTTCTGAGGCTTTCATTTGCATGACTGTGTGATTCTTAGCACAAAGGCAGTGTTTCTTGTCTTTGTGTGAACTGTGTTTATGTATGTTTGCACACATGCACTTTTTTCCCCCCACATGGTCGTAATTCACGTTTGTATCCGCTCTTCCTGCAGGGTTTCTGCTCTTGGCTGACGGCCATATTTCGAATAAAGTAAGTGTCTCTTTAATTACGCCGAGCGTGCTGTTAGTGACAGAGCCAGCTGTGTGGCTGCTCGTCTTTTCATTTCATTTAGCCGCCTGTCTTTATTATTCACCATGCATTTGGGTTTAATTGACATTCTGCAGTTTTTAGCAGAAAAAATGAGTTCGAAAAAGCCATTATTACAGTGACAATTAAATTTTAAAAATACAATTTTCCAGATTAAAATCGACGTTTAACAGTAGTTTTGACCGTCAGTATTAATCAAGGCCATTTTGTAGGAAAAAATAAAGGAGTGCAAAAGTTTGCACCCCCTTATTTTCTCTAACTGTAGTTGTGTCATTGGAATGTGAGATATATATATATATATATATATA
>CM075013.1:6003748-6036334 GCA_037576675.1 Pangasius sanitwongsei | reverse complement strand
TATATATATATATATATATATATATATATATATATAAATATAATATTTCTTTTTTTTTATTTCCATGGCTCGCTCCTGGATTATAATATTGTTCTTTGAAGGAAAAAAAAACAGGAGTATCTCGTATTTATCTGGTTTACGAGACAGAAGGCACTGATGAACACTCAGGCCAAGTGCAAAGCCCGGAGAAGCGATCTCTTGCCAAGGGCTTATTGATTTGTAGTGTGTCAGGAGGAAAGTGTGCGTGCGTGCGTGCGTGCGTGCGTGTGTGTGTGTGTGTGTGCGTGTGCATGGATGGGTGATCTAAATGAGCTGGGCCTGCTGATGTTCTAATTCTGACTGATCCATGAGAACAGCAGTGCGGCTCTCTGACAGCCCTTATGTAACCTGTGTGTGTGTGTGTGTGTGTGTGTGTGCGCGTGCGCGTGTGCGCGCCTGTGTGTATAGGAAGAAAGCTGAGCGTAGTAAGAAGTTCTTCACAGATCTGCAGGCAAAGGAACACATGCCCACCATGATCAACCCCAAACCCTGTGGCCACTTGTGCTGTTGTGCCATTAAAGGCTGTGAAGAGGTGAGGAGCGCGCTCACACACACCTTTACATCCTGACATGTTCACCAAAAAAAAAAAGATTCAAAGTCAAAGAAGAAAAAAAAATGTGTTTATTGTAACACATTGCATACATACTAATATTCTTACACACTTCATAAACACTAATAGCATTGTAACACACAGCATACACACTAATAACACTAACATACTACATAAACACTAATAGCACTGCAACATGCTGGATACACACAAACATTGTAACACACTGTACACACACTACGAGCTAGTAATGCACTACACACATGCTAATTACATTGTAACAAACTGCAACAAAAATGTAGCAGACTGCACAAGCACTAATAGAATAGTAACAGGTTACATACACACTAACAGCATTGTAACACACTGCATTTACACTAATGGCATTGTAACACACTGCTTATGCACTAATAGTATTGTTACACACCACATATATGCTATTTGCATTGTAACGCACTGCATACACACTAATGGTGTTATAACACACACACACACACACACACTAATCGCTTTGTAACACAGAGCATTCACATTAACAATGTTACACACTACATTCACACCAATAGTGTTGTAACATACTGCCTACACATTACTAGCAGTGTAGCACTTATGCACTACTAACATTGTGACACACTACATACACACTAACAACCTTTTAATACACTCCTTATACACTGATGTTACAAACTGAACACACACTATTAATATTCTGTCACACTGCATATACACTAACAGCATTGGAACACACTGCATACATACAGTTGCAGACTACGTCCACACTAATAACATTGTGACACACAGCATATACATTAAAAGCATTGTAACACATCAGATACACTAATAGCCCTGTAACAGACACATAACATACAAGTGCGTACATGTTTGAAGTGTGTAACACACTACATCCACACCGATATCATTGTAGGACTATGCATGAACACTAACAGCATTGTAACACACAACCTGCCCCATTAGCCTTGTAACAGACACAACATGCACACTTCAAACATATACACTCCATTGGCCAAGCCCAAAATGGCTATCTAATGGTTCTCCAATGCAGGTTTTGTGCCTAGATGTTTTAAAAAGCCATTGCCGTCTCAGAAAAACATCAAGGACAGAATGAAGTTTTTGGCAGAATATGCAAAGTTTGATTCTGAGTGGTTCAGCAGAGTTGTGTGGAGTGAAGAGTCACGATTTATATGTGCTTGCTGCTGCTCCAGAGAGGTGTCTTCGAAGCTCTGGTGAGAAATACAATAGTGAAAGCATGTCTGCCACAGTTAAGCATGGAGGAAGAGGTGTCATGGTGTGGGGAGCTTTTTCCAGCTGCTGGTACTGGTGAGCTGCTTCACTGTGAAAAGTCAGTTAATGCTTTGGAATACAGGAGAATATTGCAGAAAGGCTCGCTTCCCACAGCTGAAAAGTTGTTTTCTAAAGAGGAATGATCAGATGTTGTTATTTTTCAACAAGACAATGCTCCTTCCCACGCTGCAAAGACCACCAAAAAGTCCATCAGGATCATGTTTTGGCCTGGTCAAGGTCCAGATTTAAACCCTACAGAGAATATTTGGTCTCGCATTAAACACAGACTAACCGGGAAACATTTTCAAATACTCCTCAACTTTTTGAAGCCAGCAACATTGAATGGAACAACACTGACTCTTCTTTCTGTAAAAAGCTGTGTGCAAGTTTACGCACAAGGCTTAAACATTCAAAGAAATCAAAAGGAAAAGCTAGCCCATGCTAAATTTCTCTATTTATTTGTTTAATTCTTGCTAATTTCCTGACCAATTAGTTGTTGTTAAGACCATTAAAAGCCTAATACTTGGCCCATTTTTTTTGCCCAGGAGTGTTCGCACTAATAGCCTTGTAACAGACTACATCCACACCGATATCACTGTAGCACAATACCTATACACTAACAGCTTTATAACGCGTCAGATACACTAACAGCCCTGTAGCAGACACACAACATACACACTTATAGTCTTGTAACAGGCACACGACATACACACTACTAACATAGTAACAGAGTATAGTGTGTTGTGCAGTATTGTAAAGGCCGTCCCGACATGTCTTTATACGTCTCTTACAGGAGGAAGCAGTGAGCTACTACACGAAGCTGGAAGCGAAACTTAAGGAGGAGTACAGGAAGGAGAAGGAGAAGGTCAACACCAAACCTCTGGGCATGGCTTTCGTCACCTTCCAAAACGAGGCCATGACTGCAATGTGAGTGACTGTAGCGTGCGTCAGTGTTGTTTTTCCACCGTCCTTCAGATGCCCAGGGGTTGATTTTGATTGTATTTATTTTTTGTCCAATGATTTATTGACATCCAAGATAGAAATGTGGATCACCACTGTGAAATTTCTCTCTGCGTCTCTCTAGAATCCTGAAAGACTTTAACGCGTGTCAGTGTCAGGGCTGTATGTGTCATCAGGAGCCACGTTCCTCTCAGTTCAGCGAGAGTCTTCACATCTATAACTGGAGTGTAACCTACGCTCCTGACCCCCAGAATGTGCGCTGGTGAGCCCTGTAGCCGCTACACACATTTTTGATTCGCATCAGTGTATCGTAAGCGTGCGTTTCAGAGGCGGTGTGAGCTAGTGTTTGGACCACTAAGACTGATCGTTATCGTCATACAAGACTGTTAATGAAATAAAATATTTTCTTGTGGAATATTTACTTTTAATCACTCACCAGATATGTTTTACTTGCATGTTTGTGTTTTGTGAGTTTGTGCATATGGGTAGGTTTTTAGCATGGCAGCATTAAGTCTTCACTGGAACCACGGCTGTTCTGGTGGAGAACCAGTCCTCCTCCTACCTCTGCTGTGTTTTGCAATGTTTTCTGAGCATTCTCTCGGGTTTCTGCAGGGAGCATTTGTCTCTGGGAGGCGTCTCGTGGTGGATCCGCTGCTTAATCATTAACTGCATCCTCTTCCTCCTGCTCTTCTTCCTCACAACCCCAGCCATCATCATTTCCACCATGGACAAGTTTAACGTTACCAAGCCAGTGGAGTATCTCAATGTAAGCCTCTACCGAACCTTAATTTTTTATTTACGTTTAAATTGATCTAAAATCACAGAAGACTAGACCTGTCACAAGTTCTTGCATTTAATTATGTCATCAATTGCTGATTTTTGCTCAGTATCTAAATTGCAGTTTATATACTAATGTTGCTATTTTAAGTTTGGGATCACCTCCCTTACCTCTCAACCACAATTCTGTCTTCACTGCAAAAAACTAATGTCTTAGCAAGTGAAGGTATTTTGAATATGGGCAAATTTATATAGCATTTCTTACTATGAGGTTATTTTAAATCAAATATAAGGTTAGTCAGCCTGTTTTTTAATGCTTGTGCACATTTCTCGCTTTAAATTTCCTTATTCCATTGGCAGATAATTTTTCTTTTTTCTGGAAAAAAATGCTTAAAATTAGAAATATTATCTACCAATAGAACAATAATTTTTAAGTTTGAAATTAGTACAAATGTCTATTAATGGGCTTAATAATCAAATATTTGTTTTGTACTCTTATAAAAGAAAATAGTAGATGAATCTGACTATTTTTTTCAGTTTTGTGACTTCTGTCTCTTAGGTTTTAGTGACTGGAGACATTGTGCCCAACATGTGGTCCTACTTCTGAATAGTTAGAAAGTACTTAACGTGCCCAAGTTTGGCCGACCGCCAGCTGTGATGTGAATTGTGCACTCATCAACTTGTCAAAAGTGTCTGAACTGTTCTCAACTGTGATCATCTCATTAGAAATTCGTTAGATTTTAAAGAAACTTTAGTGGATGCCCAGCAAGGAGTCCAAATTAATATTATTTTGTGCTTTGATGAAACTGAATGGTAATTGCTTAAAAGCATGACTCTGCATTGTTCAGCCTGCCTGTACAGCGAGTGTAGGCAGTATAGAAGAGCTGAGGCTGAAATGATGACAGGAGTGGGGGTAAGCTTGCTAAATATAGTTTTCTATATATATATACATTTGTTGTATTCGTAGCTCGCCTTACATAAGACAGCGGTTGGCAGGAAATCAGTGGGACGGGAGAGGTGGAGGAGGAGGTGGATGCCTCGGAATTAAAACAGTGATTCATCTTGAGCAAGAGTTTATCTATTAACCACCACTCTTGTGTCTTTTTTTTTTTTTTTTTTTTTTTTCTCCCCAGAATCCCATCATCACCCAGTTTTTCCCCACTCTCCTGCTGTGGGCTTTCTCTGCTCTCCTGCCCACCATCGTCTACTACTCGGCTTTTTTCGAGGCCCACTGGACCCGGTATGCAGACTTCCACACTCCACTTTTTTTGCCAGTGATGGAAGGAGAGGTGTTAATTAGATATCTGTAATATGATATTAATTCTGATATGCTAGTCACCATGCACACTAAGCCTGTTGTCATGGTGTTGGTTTTGCATGTCATGGTTTTCACAAATCGTCATGATTGTAAATGGCTCCGGCATGGAGAGGCTGTTTGTAGGCTTTTAGTTGGAGTCATGCCACAGAGGATAGAGTTTAGAGGCCAGTGGGCTACACTCAGAATCAGATTTGATGAAGATTTGTCAGTTTTCACATTATACAATATTGCTTACTGTACAAGGGCAAACTGTAGAGTTTGGGTTCATGAAAGAAAACTAGACGTCTGTTTTAGGTTGCTCTGTTTTGGAGAAAATATGACACATCTTGCAGTAACAAAACCCAACTGTAAACCAAAGCAGTGCATCTTGATTTTGTTATAGCAGTGACTGCTGTTACTGGCGTCTGCCCTCGAAATAATCTATAATTGTCATTAAAAGTGAATTTTTAATTTAGATGATGGCTTGAAATATTGTTGGTTATTGTAGTTTACAGCTGCACAATATATTGTTTGGTAATTAATAAAACAATATTGGCCTTTGAATTACAAAATGAACGTCTGTTTCAGATATGTTTGCTCTGGAGGTTTTACTTTATTGCGGAAATGGCCAATTATTTTAATTATTTAAGTCTGGATTTTTTTTAGGGCAAAATTCAAGATTGCATTCACAAATATGCAAAAATATCTTGAATCTAATTCTTCTCAATTCTTCTTAATCTAATACTTTTGATGAGAACTATGAGAAACCTTTGTTATACTTCTCATTGTTTTATCTCATTATAAAACATTTATTAGGATATTAATAAATGTCCTATATATGTCCTATCTATGGACATATAGTAAGTGCTTGAAATAAGCCAAATTTTCTCCTAATGGAACAATAAAATTCCTTGATTGAAATTGAAAATGTCTACAAATAGGCTTAATATTATTATATTTGTTATATTGCAATCTTATAATGAGAACTATTAGATAAATTCACCTATATATAAAAGATTTCACTTGCAATACTAGCATTATTTGGAGTATGATGCAAATCACACAGATTTGAGATTTTTCCCCAAAATATAGTATCAAAACTATTTCTATTTTACTAATTTCATGCTTAAAATGATCTTGTTCTATGGTGAGAACTTCCCTTACTTCAAAAAGTAAAAATAAGCAACAATTATTTGAAAATTTAGAATAAGCATATTTCAAGCTTGAAAGTAGTAAAATGTATAGAAATATGTTTAATATTCTAATATTTGTTTTATTCTAACCATGTAACAAGAACTATTAGAAAAATTCACCTATATTTATGACAGTTTTACTAGTAAAGATGTACACTGCAAAAATGTACTGAAGTACAGTTGCATTCTGACTCTATATATATACTCACAGTGACGAGATTCAAGACAACATTGCATAAGTTCAGCATGTCCTCCAGAAATATGTCACAAGGTTGCACAAGACTCCAGAGCTGCACATACAGATTTCAGCATAGGTTTTTACAGTCTAATGACTAACAGTACTGACTTATGTGCAGAATGTACAGTACACAGGAATCAATGTGTAGGAATAGTGTACAGAGTTTATGTCGTGGAGAGAGTTGCAGGTAAAACTTGTCACATTGGAGACACCTGGTTAAAAAACACTGCTGATTAACCCGGAGATAATGCATGCAGGAGATGTGGGAAAAGAGGAAAGCAGTAGCAATGTATAGTTATTTTGAAGTAACAAAGCACATTGTGTAGTAAAACATGCAGCTACATTGAAGTAAAAAAAAAACAAAACAATTACTTTGAAGTAAAGAAGTACAATTACTTTGAGATAAAGTAAAATTAATTTTGAAGTAAAAGTGTATTGACTGTGTAGTAAACACACAAAATTGATTTGAGATAAAGTAGTTTTATTTTGCTACTTCAAAACAATCTTTTTTTTTTTTTTTTTTTTTTTTTTTACTCCAAAGTATAATTATTTTGACGTAACAAAGAACAATTAATTTGAAGTAAAAACATACAATTAATTTCAGGTAAAGAAACACAATTACTTTGTTATATAAAAAAGTACTTTATTTATATAACACATGACAATTACTTTAAAATGAAAGAGTAACCTTAAGTGCCATTAATTTGAAGTAAGAAAAAAAAAAAACTAGTACAAGTACTTGAATTAACAATGTACATTCACTTTGAAGTAACAAATTACAATTAAATTTGAAGTATGAAAGTAGATTGAATGTGTAGGAAAAACATGGAACTTCTTTAAGTAAAAAAAAAAAATTTTTATTACTTTTGAACAAAATAAAATTGATTTCAGATAAAGTATGATTACTTCCAAGAAACAAAGAACAATTAATCTGAAGTAACAAGATACAATTAATTTGAAGTAAAAAGGACAATTACTTTGAAATAAGCACAATTACTTTTTAAAAGTAATTTTTATAAAACAAAATACTTTGAAATAATAGTGTCATTACTTTGAATTAACAAAGTACAATTACTTAGTAACGTTAAAGCCACAGTTATGTTACTTTCATACGGAAACTAAATGTAGGAGTTTATACTTTTCTACTTCAACCTGAGTGAAAGTTTTGAAGCTGTACTTCAACTTTAAATTGATTTTATATTTAAATGCCCTTTTACTTGAGTAAACATTTCAGCACACTTGAACAGGGTTTAAGTGAGGAATTTAGTGCAGAAGTTCCTAAAAAAAAAAAAAAAAAAAAAATTGCTCCTTTGTATGCTTGTGTGTTTTAGGTCGGGAGAAAACCGGACCACCATGCACAAATGCTACACTTTTCTCATCTTCATGGTCCTTTTGCTGCCATCTCTGGGCCTCAGCAGGTAAAGCTGGTTTTCTGCCTTTCTCTCTTCCTCAGAAAGCAGACATTGAAGATTAAAAGCTAATCACAGGGATCTGCGAATCCACTTGTATATGCAAACAGTAAGGTTGTACTGCTCGAGTAAATCATCAACTGATTATGGAAATCACATTTGTGCTGTAGTGGTGTGGTTTATGACTAAATAGACAGATTTATTTAAATGAATAATGCAATTGAATAGTAATCAGATACAATTTCCGTAATGTAGTCATTAATTGAATCCCACCCCAATGATAGAATTATTTCCTTGCTTTCTAGCTACTTCAGTGAATCAGACCGAGCTAAAATTAGTGAGCATAAGGCTTCTTAAAGACCTCACCCATCTGTACGACCAAGTTCACCAAACGACTTCTTATGACTTCTGAATCTCTGTGTGATGAAGACACTAAATCAAGTCTTAACTTCTGCTGCTTTCAGTTTGATTTTTACTTTTTGTTTTGTTTTTACATTGAATTAATAGGCAGCTATACAAGTAATACAGCTGTTACATTATTCTGGAATTTTTTTCAGCGTATCATTTGCTTTCCATCAATGCGGGAAAAAGTCCAGACAATTAATTTTGGCTTTACTGTCCACAGTCTGGATGTGTTTTTCCGCTGGCTGTTCGACACGCAGTTCCTAGCTGTTGCCGCTGTCCGATTTGAGTAAGTAAAATGATTTATAGAACTTTTGTACACACACACAGCTCATTTGAATGTCAGTTTTTCTGACTGTTGGAGTCGACTTGGTTTAAATGCAAATGTTTGTAACTTCCTTGTGTTTTAAATGGACTAAGGGAAATTCCATACTCAATACAATTTCTATTCAATTACAAGATATGAAAGTGATCCTGATCCTGGACGGTGTTGATTAATTTTCTGTAACAGCAGCTCAGACAGTAGTGCAGCTGCAAGTCACAGGTTTATATTAATGCACTTTATCTGATACATTTTCATTTCTATAGTACCAAATCATTCGCGAACATTGATACAGTGAGTTTTTCTGTTTTAACATTTATGGATGGAGTCTCCAGCGCGTTGTAACAGGCAGAGGTAAAGCTGTAACTTTAGAGTTGAGGCCAGAGGAGTTTCTCAGTAACATGACAGTCTGCACTTTGTTTTTTGTCCTTTTGTCTAATTAACTTTAAGAGAGGGGGAAAAAAACAGAGGCTGTTGGGGGGGACTATTTACTCTATAGCTGCTATAATATAAGTGATAACAGGAACTCACTAGTTTCATGGGCGTTCCACAACATTAAATGTAACCATAAATGGATAAAAAAAAGTATGATTTGTTTATTCATTCTTTAATAAACCTTTAAAAAGTGAAATCACTGGCCAACTGCTGTGATAAAAAGAAAAGGAAAAAAAAAACACAGTAAGTGGTAACAGTGGCTCTGCTTCATCACTCCACCCTGTCATTGATTATTTTCCTGAACCAGCGCACCCCCAGGTGTTATTTTTTTGCATTTTGTCCTAAGGTTATGCAAATTTGTGCACTACACTGTATATACCTTCTTGTATTTATTCTTTAATTGATTAAATAATTTTTAAAAAAATTCTGTTCAGGTGTGCATTAAAACATTCATATTTCCCTGCCTTGCATTGCAGGTGCGTCTTCCTCCCTGATAATGGAGCGTTTTTTGTGAACTACGTGATAGCGTCTGCATTCATCGGGAACGCAATGGATCTTCTTCGCATTCCGGGTCTTCTTATGTACATGATCCGTCTGTGCCTGGCTCGATCTGCTGCTGAGAGACGCAATGTCAAACGGGTATAACATTCGGGGACCGACACACACACACACACAGACACACTCTCACCGCCCCCGCTAAAACATTTTTGCAGAGTGACTAACTACATCTTTTGTCTGTGTCTCTCTCTGTCACTATCTGTCTCTCTCTCTCCTGCTCTCTCTCTCTCTCTCTCTCTCTGTGTCTCTGTGTCACACTCTTTCTCTCTCTGTGTCTCTCCCACTCTCTGCCTATCTTGTTGTCAGTCTTTCTCTCTCTATTTCTTTCTCTCTCTGTCCATCTTTCTGTGCGTCTGTGTGTTTCTCTCTCGTGTCTTTCTCTTTCTCTATTCATCTGTCTATCGGTCTCACTCTCTCCCTCCCTCTCTATCTCAAGTTCAAGTTTTGATTGTGTGTTGTGTGTTTGTATGTATACACTGGTGTGTGTGTGTGTGTGTGTCTGTATGTATATGTATATATATGTGTCTATATAAAGGTATATTTCAATTTCAATTCAGTAGCTATGGGGTTACAAACTTTTGCACACAAGCATTTAAACACATTTTAAATATGTCCAAACACAAAGAATGAAGCAATATAATTTTGAGAGGCTGGAGAGACTGAGAGAGAGACTGAAAGATTATAAAACGTGTGTGTGTGTGTGTGTGTGTGTGTGTGCGCGCGCACGACCTTGCAGCACCAGGCCTATGAGTTTCAGTTCGGTGCAGCCTATGCCTGGATGATGTGCGTCTTCACCGTCGTCATGACGTACAGCATCACCTGCCCAATCATCGTGCCCTTCGGTGAGTCTGCCCCGCCCCCAAACACTGCAGTCCATTCACAAAAAGAGAGCGTGAATGAGAGGAGAAAATTAAAGCAGTCTATTAAGATGGAAAAAATGGGAGCGAGATAAACGAAAGAACTAGAGAATGAGAGAGAAGGGGGGAAGGAAGGTATGGGAAGAGAGCCAAGATGTTGTAAGAAACGGGGAGGAGGATGAGTGAGAATGAAGAGGATTAATTCAGTGAAGAGAATGAGAATAAATAGCTTGATGGAGGGAGAACATGAAAAACATGGCTGATGAAATGGTGCAATGGCGACGGTACGGGGGGATTTCAGGCCTCTAAATGCGTGGGCCCAGTGTGTGTGTGTGTGTGTGTGTCTGTATAAACAACTGGCATTCATGAGGAAGTGGCAAATGAACAAAGCTCTTGAGTGATGGCTGTGCAGCTCGCTGGCCACTTTCTGCACTCATTGAAGTTCTTTTGTGCAACTGCTGATATTTGAGTTTTTTTCAAACCCACTGTTCAATTTCTGACCTCTTCACTGAAATGGTGGAAAAAAGGTGTTGAATTCCTAAACATTGCTGCATGTTTGGAGAACGCCTCCTGCTGGTGAGCTGCTTTATGTGTGATTAGCAGCATCTGGTGTGTGGTTCTTCCTTTGACACACACTCTCTCTCTCTCTCTCTCTCTCTCTCTCTCTCTCTTTGTGTCTGTCTCTCTTTCTGTATCCCTCTCTCTGTCTGTCTCTCTCTCTCTGTGTCTTTCTTTCTTCTTTTTCTGTTTCTTTCACTGTCTCTCTTCGTCTTTGTCTCTCTGTCTCTCTCTCTCTCTCTGTCTCTCTCTCTGTCTTTTCTTTTTCTGTTTCCCTCACTGTCTCTCTCTGTCTCCCTTTCTGTGTGGGCGAAAGAAGAAAAGATGTTGAATGAATAGATATTGTTGCTTGGAGTCATTCTAGGTGCGTGTGTGTGTGTGTGTGTGTGTGTGTGTGTGTGTGTGTGTTTAAATATAGCCTCTCTGTGGTGAAATTTCATTCACAGAAACCAGGAGATGGTGACGGAAAGGAATAGCATTTTTTTTCCCCCTTCTCCCTGTTGACAGTATGACTCTCTCTCTCTCCACACGCGCGCACACACGCACACACACACCTTTCCTGTTAGCAGTATGACTCATCGGGTTGTTGAGGATTTAGCTCTGCATTAAAGCAGGATGCAGCAGGTTGTGCTGACACGTTTCGTTGAAACAGTGATGACGGCAGTGTTGAGCAGACCTCACACCGCCGTATGACACCACTGCTGGGCTGCTAATTACGAGTTTCGCTGCACTGTAACGTGCAAAGTTTTGCAGACCTCTAATATAAAAGGCAAGAGAATTTTATTTTTATTTTTAATTAATTAGCTTGTGCAGATGTTCCTTTATTTATCACAAGCAACAACTTGTATGTTCACCCCACAGCTTCATCCATACCTCCGAGCAGCTTTCAGTTCCTCTCAGTTGTAATTCCTTAAGCTAATGAGACAAAAAGGAGAATGTCATCTTGCCAGAAAGCCCAAACTCTGCCCAGACACTGGCGACTCCTTCCATAAATGTTGAATAAGCATCTCCTGACTTGCATTTTACATTTATTCTTGCTTGCTCATTAGGGATAAATTCACAGTGATAAATTCAAATATTTATAATATATTTTTTTGTTAATCCATTTATTTCTGTAAAGCTGCTTTGGGACAATGTCCATTGTTAAAAGCGCTATACAAATAAAACTGAATTGAATTGAATTGAATTTAGCAGACGCTTTTTTTTTTTTTTTTTTTTTTTTGAGTGGGGACAAGTTAGGGGTTAGTCAAGCGTTCACGGAAGATGTGGGTCTTTAGACGTTTTTTGAAGATGGTTGCAGATTCTGCTGTCCGGATCGAGGTTGGAAGTTCATTCCGCCACTGAGGAACAGTTCAGTTTGAAGGTTCTGGAAAGGGACCTCGGTCGTTAACCGATCACAGCTTGCGGAGGGAACATAAACTTCAAGCAGAGAGTGGTGAGGTAGGGGGATGCTGTTCCAGACAAGGTCCTGTACTTGAGCATCAAGGCTTTGAGTTTGCTGCAGACAGCTACAGGGAGCCAGTGGTGGGAGATGAAGGGGGGTGTGACGTGGCTTAAGGCACGCTGCTGCATGCTGCTGCATTCTGAATCATCTGAAGGGGTTTGATGGTGCTGGATGGGACGCCCGGGAGTAGTGTGTTTGCAGGAATCCAGGTTTGAGATAACGAGCCTGGACTAGTAGCTGTGTGGCATGATCAGTGAGATAGGATCTGATCTTCTTGATGTTATATAGAATGAATGTACAGGACCGTGCTGTTGTTGGAATGTGGTCTGTAAAGTTCAAAGGCGTTCAAAGACTTCATCATATCGACAAATTTATTTTAAAAAAAATTATTACTATACAATCCCCTGTGTTTAAGTCCTGTGTTGTTACTGTAGAAACATTAACATATTAGAACGAATGCATTCATATTAACCTGTGTTAATGCCAAGACATGTCTGATGGTCAGTAATTCGTTGTGTGTGTTGTGTGTTTGATCGCAGGCCTGATGTATATGCTGCTAAAGCATTTAGTGGATCGCTATAACATGTACTATGCCTACCTGCCCTCAAAACTCGACAAGAAGATCCACTCCGGAGCCGTCAATCAGGTGGTGGCCGCGCCCATCCTCTGTCTCTTCTGGCTTCTCTTCTTCTCCACTGTACGCACAGGTGAGGAGCACTGTGTGGTTGTGTGTTTGTTGTATGAGTTTGTTGTGTGTGTGTGTGTTTAATAGGACAGTACCTGAAATTTCCCTCTGGACAGGTTTCATGACTCCGACGTCCATGTTCACGTTTGTGGTGCTCATCATCACCATCGTGGTTTGTCTGTCGCACGTCTGCTTCGGCCACTTCAAGTATCTCAGCGCTCACAACTACAAGGTACGAGTTACGCCACTAAAGGTACGCCCTCGCTGGCCCTAGAGTAGAGCGGCTAGCGCTGATGGAGTGCACATACTCATCCCCATTGTCTCTCTCTTTTTTTCTCTCTTTCTTTCTCTCGCTCTCAGATTGACACTAAGGACAGCGAGGTGGACGGCATGGAGAACGGACGTCCAGCACGCTCCTCGCCCTCCAACAAATCTCCGGCAAGTCCCCTGCCCCCTCCGCCCATTTATCTAACCCCTGTGATCTGTTTGTGTCCAAATTTTTATTAAAAGTAAAGTTTTGCTAATAATTAAGACAAAGCTTTAGATTTTAAATATATGTAATAGTTATGTTGTATATAGTTATAAGAGTTATATTGCTGTAATATAAGTAATGACATGGTTAAATGGGACGTACACTCACTGACCACTTTATTAGGAACAGGAACAATCATGAGGCAGCAGTGCAATGCAAAAAACCTGTTGATACAGGTCATGAGCTTCATTTAATTCTCACATCAAACATCAGATTGGGATAAAATGTGATCTCTGTGACTTTAACCGTGACATGGTTTTTGGTGTCGTACTTGTTAAATGTAATTCAAATTTTACCCTGTCTAAATGCTAGCATATAGGATTCATGCGGTAACTTTTCTTCACTTCCTGTCCTGCAGCAGCAGATGTACATTGCGCAGGTTCTGCAGGACCCAAACTGTGACGAGACCGGTGGAGGCAGCGGAGAGGATGACGGCCAGGGATCCTCGCAGGACGAGGAGATGATCAACGGAGGCAACAGCCTGAATGAGGCCGACTTCCAGTCTGGGGAAGACAGCCTCATCGCCAACGAGGTCCGCCACTAACACCAGCACTGATGGAGAGAGAGTGGGAGAGAGAGTGGGAGAGAGGCGAGATGGATGGCGTGTGGTGGGGACTGAAGGTGGACCAGAGATCCATGCTTATGCTTTCCACATGTTTGTGCGAGCTGTGTGTCATCTCCATCATGAGCAGACCCAAGTGTGAAGGTTCCTGAGGAGTATGTCCCTTCAACTGTTCACAACTCCTCCTGCCAAAAACACTGCAATCGAGTCGAGCACCAACATCAAGCACAAACTGCACGTATCGAGCATATATTCACACACTACATGCATTATTCCTGATGTCTGTTGTGGACTACATGCAAGTAGACAGTTTACACACTTGGAATTTGTGTTGCAAAAAAACTGGTCATACAAAAATCAGTAAATTGTGTGTGGTCATCTCTATCAAGGAAAGTGTATTTATGATCTTGTTGCTTTTTATTTATTGAATTCAAACTCTCCCCGAGGAGAAAGGAGAAGCCTGTCACTGCAGCTGAATGGAAATCCACAACTGGCCGCAGATCTATGACAATAACTCCTAAGTGGTCAAGCATACACGAAGGAGTTCCAGACACAACCGTAACACTTGGAAACAGGCAATCCACCTCTGAAGAAAAAAAAAACAAAAAAACAAAAAACAAAAGAAAAGTTCACTCATCTCCAAACGAGAGGCCAGGTCTGTGGAATGTTTTCTGCAGTAACTCATCTCTCTCTAGGACTTGATCTCTCTGTCACGCCGATCAACACTAATAATGTCATCTCACTGCTAGTTTATAGAATAAGTTGCTCCCGAAGTGGGCTTGCTTGCTCTGTCTGTCTTTCTTTACCTAAGAGAACTGATTTACCATCATTCCAAAGCACATGTGCAATAGAGAAGAGCTCGGAGAAAAGATCACAGTGCCAGCCTCCTCATTCTAAAACTTTAGTCAATAAGAAGTCATCATCGATTGACGTTTTATTATTATATAAGGTTCTATCTGGTGGAAGATGCCATCAAAGCAAATAAAGCTCTTAAGGTGCTGTAATGTTGAACTTATAATGCAATCTAATGGTTTTTGATTAAACAATCCAATGATCTTGATAAGTAAGGAATAAAACACTTGGGGGAATGCTGTTCTGATTCAACAACAGGGTGGTTACAGTTACCACCTCAAAGTTGATTATTTTCCTATAACAGCACATCCCAAGTGTATTCCTTATACCACAGTGATTTGCCTGTGGCAGGAGAGCTAGGTAGTGGGTTGGGATTGGGGGAATTTGGAGAAAATCTGGTAAATATCCATACAGTAGTCACCCCACACATAACACCCTCTCATGCTAGCTGGGTTCTTCAGTCCCAGTTATGCCGGCAAGTCCTGTTTATTAAGCGCATTGCACGTAATGTCTTTAATGTAATGTTTATTTCGAACGTTCAACTCTAATTCTAATCTGGCTTGAGCTACATAATTAACTTTCGAATGTTTCAGAATGTTTTACTAAAATGTTCTTTCCCCTCAACATTCTGAGTCTTCGAAACTGATCTCTTCTGTTAATAGCTAAATAGCTAAATGGATATTGATTGTTCATGGCTGCCTGTTGTGCTTTCATCCTGGATGATGATTTCCTGGCAGATAGAACCTTATAAAACCTTATCAAAGTTCATCTGCAAGTTTGGAGAGAGAATTTTTTTGTTGCTGTTGGGTGTTTATTTTATATATATATCACATGAAAATCTTTACAAAATAACACCATACAAGAACTCATTTTTGAGTTCATAGTTCACCAAAATGCCAGATAGAAATTTATAATGCTCACAATGTGATGACTTCTTTTTGTTTTTGTTTTTTTTTTAATCTTGTACAAGATCGGCATGTTTATGATCTCACTTCTTAGAGTTGGAGGCAAAATAAGTTCCTACAGCAGAGGAATCCACTGGGGGCTACACTGGCATCTTGATGTGTTTTTTGTTTTTAATTTTGATTTCATCTTAACTACCTTAATAGATGTGTTTGTAGACTCTATTTAAAAAAAGAAAAGAAAAAAAAAACACACACACACACACACACACTCAGTCACATTGAGCTGTTCGGGTTTAGTTACAGAGTCGAAGAACCGCAGTTCCAAAATTTCCCAAAAATTTCACATGTTAATTCTTGTTTTTATTTATTTTATTTTTTTCACTTCCTTCCTCTCTTGATATTCCTGGTCAGCTGTTACATGCTCATGTATGAAGTCCAAAATAGTTGTGAAGTGATAACCAAGTGAAGAATCCCAACTTCTTTATTTAAATCTAATAGGCAGTTGTGCCACACTGGAAAATCGCAAACAAACTGGATTTCGCACAAGAAAGTGGGTCGGTACCACTGGTTTGTATCTTCCAATTTGTTCAGACATTGTCTGAATTTGTTTAAGAGATGAAATGGAGAGAGGTGGATTATTGGCCAGCTTTTTACCTAGAGCTACTATGCACTCATATTTTATAGGTACAATTTGAAAAAAATCGAAGAAATCTGATGGCACTTCTCCATAAATGTGGGTTCCTTCGATGAAAACCTTCATTTATTTTGTTTTGTGAAAGTAAAAAATGCATAAAAGATGAATAAAACCTGTCTTTGGCACATGTCGATATACATGTAGGCTCTGCGAACCAGCAGTCGTCCAATAATCAAAGATGGGGGAAAAACAAAAAAACAAAAAAAAACTCCATTTTTGTAATGCAGTGCAATGTTGGTGAAGTGCATTATGGGAGGTTGCATTCATAAACTTTTTAGTGAATCAAAAAAGCTGTCCCAAAACCCTGAGCTGCAACTTGTCAAAAAAAGTTGTAGTACTACGTCATTATTTTGACATCCTTTTAACAAAACTAATTTGTTATTTCGAGGCAATATGTTATTTTAGCTTAATATCTCATTATTTTGACTTAATTATCCCAAAATAATGAGATCTCATTATTGTGACATTATTTAGACTCCTGACTGTTAAATTGGCAGAATTCCCATGCTCATAGTGATCAGTTTGACGTATATGTGTAGTGTGACCTGAATTCCGCTAAAGCACTGTCTGGCGTACATACTATCTGAGAAACAGCCGAAGGAATAAGAGCTGTAAGCTAATATATTAAAATAATGAGTTACTATTCCAAAATGATTATAATAATTAAGTTGAAATAACAAATTTATACAATGTCTAATTGAAACAGTTACTTAAGTCGAAATAATAAGATATTAAGTCAATATAATAAAGTTCAATCGAAACAATGAGTTATGTAAAAATGAGTTAAGTCAAAATAACAAAACAAGTCGAAATAATGATATTAAGTCAAGATAACACTATAATAATGATATCTTGAAATACGTTGAAATAATGAGATGTAATTTTGACTTATTTCAATTTAAGTTGAAGTTAAGTTGAAATGAGTTAATATGTCAAAATGAGTTAAGTGGAAGTGATGAGAAGTCGAAATTACAAGTTGAAATAATGGCATTAAATTGAAATAACGGGTTAAATCAAAATAAGATATTAGATATTTTTAAGATGCTAAGACAAAAATGACAAATTATGTTAAGTAAAAATAATGAATAGTATCTTGAAATAAGTTAAATTGACATAATTAGATGTTACTTCAAGTTAAGTCAAAATAACAACATGGCACTTTGAGATTTTTTTTTTTTTCCCACATTTTTTGGGGCTTCAGTATGAACTTAGCTGCTCATTTTGCACTGATTTCTTTTCCACCAATATATTATAGTTCTTAGATTTATGAGCAGAGACTCCACCATCTTTTCAACATTCAATTTTATGACGTTGTACGACTTCTATTTCTGGAACATGCAATATTGTAAGCAGAACTGGATACAGGAGATAACTGGTACTATCTCACTGCAGTGACTTGAGGAACTTTTGAACAGTCTCAGGTGTTCTTTATTTACTACACAATGTTTACATCTGTCTCTTTTTTTTGTGGTATTTTTTTTGCGCACCCCTGTCGTTTCCAGGCTCCTCACTGGTAGACACAAAGGTAACCTATGAAAGCTGTAGCTACGCATGTGTGTAAATATTTTGTCGCCTGTAGATGTTGTGCAGCCTTTTTTTTTTTTTTTTTTGGCAGCTTTTTTCTTTCTGCTTTTCCTCCCATGTCATCCGAATGCTGTAGCTACGTGCTGGAGATACTGAAGCAAATTTGTGTCTGTCTTTGAATACGTTTGGGGAAGCGATGCAGCGTATTTGTACAGGACTGTAATTTGTAACGCACTTAAAGTCGAACTCGTGTGAAGGTCAGTTTGAGTTCACCTCCTATTTGAACTCTAGGGTAAAGTCATGATGGAGGGTTTCTAAGAATGAAAAAGGCCTGAGGGTATTTTTGTAAACACTTGAAGAAAATATCTGAAACAGTTGAAGTATTTGATACCAGTTGTGTATTAAAGGGGATGTCGATAACTAGCTTTGCTCTTGCTTTTTAATGTCTGTTTAATGTTTGTTTGTTTTTTTTTTAAACTAATATAACTAACTGTTTAAGTTACGAAGTAAGTAATGTCTTTAATAACAATTTGGGCAGAAAAAATATTGTCAGCTAGTCTTTAGTTAATCAATATGGATGAATGGATGTGAACTGTGTGTGTGTGTGTGTGTGTGTGTACACTTCGGTTATGGCACTGTCATCGTGATGGTGTTCCAAAGCACATATGTACAGTTTGTACATGTCTTGATTAAATGGTGGGATCTAATAGGTTATGTATAAAAGGGGAAAGTTTGCTTCATCGTTGCTAGTTTCCACCACTGATGTATTAATACAATTAAGCCAGCCACTAGTTTAATTTGAAGCTGTAAGATTTGTTTGACTGGGTGATATTTATTTTTACACTTTTTTTGGTCTGAATGTCGTCTCCCTGGTGAAGCATTTGTCACATATTTAGTTTGTTGATCAATAAAACTTGCTATTCATTGTGAGAGTGTAGCTTCCTTTCTGTCCTGTCTGTTTTTATTTCATTTAATCAGCAGAGGGCAGTGTAGTACCAATTACTGCGTCCATTCATACATCTTCAGTATCTGATTTCTCCTGCTCAAAGTCTTGTACAAACAGAGATGTCTGTGGGAGCAGGCGTGATTAGTCCGAATTCCTTTGGGAGTGGCCAAGAGTGGGATTTAAAACAAAAAGCTCTACTTTACAGTGTATACATCTTGCTGTACCATGGCACTGTAGAATTCTTGAATGTAATTGGTTAGAAGGTATTGATTAAGTAAGGATGTGGCAGAAGAATGTGAATTATTTTCCTATACCAGCACATTCCGAAGTGTTTTATTCCTCTTATACCACAGCAATGTGCCTACAGTTACATTTTGTAATGTATTCATAAACCACACATTATGCTTTTTAACCATTTATAGTTACATTTAATGTTGTGGAACATCCACAACACAAATTCTCATTTATGTTATAGCTTCTCTCTCTCTCACGCTCTCTCTCTCTTGCTCTCTCTCTCTCTTTCTTTCTCTCTCTTCTTTCTGTAAAATCCTCTGTCTGAAACTTTCCCGTGCTGGAAAACTTACTGACTGTTGCAAAGAACTCGCATTGAGGACTCCTTTAAATAAACATCAACATACAGAAAACCTCACTAGATCTGCCAAAATGTCCTAGAACACTACACCCCATGTGTTTTTATTCATTAATGCTATGCAATTTTATCATTTCTGTTTACAGACTTTCCTGCTAAAGAACAGGCGGTGCTCCCCAGACTCCTTCCCATTAACATGTTTGATAGAACAGGACCATTATGCCGCTTCCCAACAGTAATGATACTGATCGCTGGATTAAATTGAAAGACTTGTTTTTCTCAGTCAAATGTGCATATTTTTCTTGTGTTGTAACTTAGTCTGGAAAGTTAGTTTTGGTGACTGAGGCTATATTTATTATATGTTTAAAAAAAAAAAAAAAAAAAAAAAGAAGCTCAGACAGTCTTATTCAAACACAACACTCCCTGTATCCCGGTATTTGGATCCCGGCTCTTTTTCTGTGTCAAGTCATACAGGTGTGGCTCAAAACAAACCATGACTGGAAGACTTGACCATAACAGCACTTAATGAAAATGAGTCAAAATGAGAAATAGTGTTTTATTTGAAAAAGTTTGGCTTTTTATAGTAACACAAAGTGGAAGCGGAACGAAAATACAGTATCATCCTCTAGGACAGATGTGCAACTAAACAGAAATGGACAGAACAATATTTTTCAAATAAAAATTGTATGCCCCTTGGAGAAAAAAAAATTAAACCAGCATGTTTTTATTCGATATGTACATCTATTTTGTCACAAATGCATTACACTGCTGGGGCTTGAACCCATGACCTTCTGATCAGTAACCCACAGCCAAAGAAAGTAAATGTTCAGTATCTTGAATGTTTAGTATTCAAGATTCGGCATTATTTCTAGGCTCCTACGTGTTCAGACAACACGTCAATGGATTTGATCTAAAATGGATCATAAGGTTTTGCACAAATGTGGAGTTCATGCCATTTAATATAATTTGTTGTCAGTAATATAATTTGTAATGAAAACCATTGTATTAAATTAGAACAGAATGTGTTTTTAGTGTTCACTAAATAATGTACAAATACTATTATTTAAAAAACTTTTATCCCATCGTGTGGGACAGTGTCATTGAGATTCAAGGTGTCCGACGGTTCAGCCATTACACACTTCATTCAAGCAATACTACATTCTCACATCCCGAATCACCCTTAAACTGATCAGAAGATTATATAAAACAAATCGGACAAAATACAAATTTTTCACTAATTACTCCTATATAGGATAGGCGTCTTTAAATTTCCCAGGAGGAGAAACGCTGACTTCAAATGACCCCTCGGAACAGGAAGGAGAACGACGCCCCAAAGGCAAGACCAAGAGACATGAAGAAGGCCATGATGGCTCCAGCTGTCTCTGCCTCGTGTGCATCCACTAGCCTGAAGACAGAGAAGAGAAAGGTAACGTGAATATAATATTTCAGCTTTCTCAAAACTTCATGCATACTGTACATATGTGCTTGTTGAACATCTAGATCCAAAACCATGGGCATTAATATGGAGCTAGTCCATCTTTGCTGCTATAACAGCCTCCAGTCTTTGGCGAAGGCTTTCCACTATATTTTGGAACATTTGTGCCCATTCAGCCAAAAGAGCATTAGTAAGGTCAGGGTTCCAATTTATTCCAAAGGTGTTCAGTGGGGTTGAGGTCAGAGCTCTGTGTAGGCCACTCGAGTTCTTTGGTTGACCATGTGTTCATGGAGCTGGCTTTGTGCACAGGAGCATTGTCATGCTGGAACAGGTTTGGGCCTCTTAGTTCCAGTGAAGGGAAATTGTAAAGACATTCTATTCAATTTGTGGCAACAGTTTGGGGAAGAACCACATACTTTTGGCCATATAGTGTAGAAGGAGTGAGAGTTGGACTCACTTGGGGCAAAAACACATGCAAAGGCTGGCCAGGTAGCCGTTAGAGAAAGCGAAGAGGATAATGAAGACGGTGAACCAGGCATCGTGTGTGAAGTAGACAGGCATGCTGTAGCGTGGCTGGACGTTACACAGCATGAAGAGAGGCACGAAGATCAGACGCGCTAACAGAAGCGCTGGCAACAGTTTGCTGTCCTTCCCTGGCTGAGAGAAGAGTGAACAGATCTTAAATAATATCTTCAACATCTTCAAATTCACAAACAGTCTTGTCTGTCTTCTGTTAAATCAAGTTTCAATACATACAGAGAAAAGTCCTATTATGAAAAAAAGTCTTTCTACCGTTGTGTTGAATCGATTTGTAACTGACTCTATTACTGGAAGGAATGGACAAAATAATAATCTGCATGAATGCATTAAATCATATCACAACATTGTAACGTTACATTTTCTTTATGAAATTCCGCAGGGCAGAGAAAATGACAAGCTGCAAGTTTTTTAAGACAAAAACAGAGGCTGGTGAAGAAACGCCTGTTTATAGTTGCTATAACGTAAGTGATAACAGCTACTAACTTGTTTCATGGACATTCCCCAACAATAAACGTAACTATAAATTGATAAAAATGACATGCTGTTCTTATAATAAGATAAAAAAGACAATTGTTGGTAAATTACTGTGGTATAAGGGGAATAAAACACTTTTGGGACATTTTTTTTGGAAAATAATCCACATTATGGTAGTAACAGTAACTCTCCTGTAGCAGCACACCTTCAGGTGTTTTCTTTCTTACTTACACAACACTTCTGCAAAATCCTTATTTGCTACTATCTGTGCTCTGTCTGTTTTTTTTTTTTTTTTTATATCAAGACGTCTCCCTCTTGAAGCATGTTGGAAGATGTGTTACATGCATCAAGTGATATTTTGAAGTGTTATGCCTCCTAAAGAAGGTGGACTTACAATTATTGGCACCCTTGCAATTAATATTCCATGAAGTCTCTCCTAGAGAGAAGAACGCTCTTCATGTAATGTCTTACAAGACTGAAGACACTTTTAGATGAGCTTGGATCCGCCGAATGCAGAATGTTTCAAAACAGTCATCTCTGGAAAGGGTTTATTTTTGTTTTTGTTTTTTGTTTTTTTGATTTTTATCATGCATGAAACCTCATGTTTGGTCAAAATTGGGCCGCTTTGAAACTGAGAGCAATTTGAAATTTATTTTGATTTCAAGGCTCACAGATGGTTTGCATTTTTTCCCCCCAATATTCCTTAAAGTTGTTGGCCACGCAGTTGTCGGTTTTTCAGAAAATATACTACTATTCTTATTCTAATGATTTTTGTTAGAGGAAAAATAAGTATTTTCTCCAGTTGTTTCAACTTGAATCATTGTGTGTAATGATTATTTTAAATCTTTTTGTCTCTTACGTTAACGGGTGCCAATAATTCTGGTGTTGTCTATATGAATATAAGAAGAATAATTGACAGATTTGCACAAAAAAAATCATTATAGGTTACTATTACCATATAGCATTAGCAAAAACTCTCACCAGAGTGTATTTTTGCAACAGTGTGTGTGTGTGTGTGTGTGTGTGTGTGTGTGTGTGTGTGTATATCTCACCCACAAACACACAGCAGTCAGGCTCCGTCCCAACCAGTCACCCAGGTTAAAGAGCAGGAAACCAGACACAGGAATGAAGTATTTCTCTGATGAGAGAACCATAAATGCAGTTTATAATACTAAAGCTTTTATATAGTAATGCTGAAATAAAAAAAAAAACTGGTGCTCTATTACAGAAACCACGCTGACTCGACAGTGGTGGCTTAATTTTAACTGTTACCACCCCACATGATTAAGTTGTTAATTTTCTTATAACAGCATGTCCTGAAGTGTTTTATTTCTCTTATACTACAGCAATTTCCCAATGGTTACATGGTTTTTATTTATTAAATAATGACCCGTCATCTTTCTACTCATTTATAGCTAGATTTAATGATGCGGAACATTAAATATGTTAAATGCAGCTTATCATGTTAGTGACAAACTGCAAAAATGCACTGTGTTCTGTCCTGAAGACTTTCCCGTGTCAGAAAACGTAAAGTCACAGCTTTACCTCAGACTGTTACAAAGTGCTGACACTGGAGACTCCTTTCTTACAGAATACTTCACCCTATTAATGATTATACACATTTTAAAAGTTTGTTTATGTGGAGCATCTGCCATACAAGTCCCTGTGTAAGTTGTTACTATAAAAACGCTAACATATTAGAACAAGCCCATTAGTCTTTACTCTTAGAGCTGCTGTTATAGAAAATTAATCAACACCTGACCAATTTTAAGTCTGTAAATGTAAGATTGTGGAATATGCACGGCTGCTCGAAGTTTATGAGCAGATACATTCCGTGTGTGTGAGTATTACTGTAACGTAACTAATTGTCCAGGTTATTTTTCAGAAATTTCTCACACACACACTTCAGTTTACCCCAAAGTCCTCCATTAGCAATGGTGGATTTGACATCCACGGCGACGGCGGGAAACATGCCGATGGTGATGGTGAAGGCAAAGCACACAGACAGAGCCATCACCCAGATCTACCGAGCAAGACAAAGAGAGAAATAATGAGGAAGTGAGGAAGTAATGATCACACACTCAAATGGTAACACAAGTTTATGTTACAGGTATGAAAAGCAAAAGTCTGTGTTATACGCCTGTAAGTTCCGGTCCGCTAATTTGATTGGTCAAGCAGCATTCCGAGAGTGCTTATATTTAGTATAACCACACTGGGATGTTTCACTCTTTTGTATCACTCCACTCCTCTGTGTTTGCACGTAAAATTCCACTTCCTAGCTCGAAACGGTTACTACAGTAGAGTTAATGACATCTTCAGCGGGCATGGCAAATAATTCATTTTTCATGAATATAGCTTTTGACTTAAAATGTAAAAGCTCGTCAGATGAAGATGAAAAGGAAGAAGGGACGGAAAAATTTAACCGGAAGCACCTTTAACAAGAAAGTACAGATCATTCTGAGCTAGCTAGTCAGCTAGCCGATGTGCTATAAAGTGGGTGTGGCTTCTTCGGGATCTATTTCCACTAGCGGAGCAAAAATAAACAGATTATTTCCCCATATTGTGTGTCACATTTGTCAGCTATTCAATATTAATTTCTTGTTTATAGAAGTGTTGTATAAAAGCAATATTGCACATGCAATCATGCGGTTATACTAAATATCGGCACGGCTGTTATTAGCTACGGCGCTCGCTCTGTGGGCCTATGCCGAATCACAGCCATGCCGATATTCAGTATAACTGCACTCTTGCTCATGCAATATTGCTTAAGTATTATAAGAGCCATTGAAAATATAAGTTTCTAATTGGCTGGCTGATTTCTGTTTTTCTTATATCAGGATATGTTGGAATCTAACCATGACAACATGCTTAATTAACAACTTAGGCAAGTCCTACTGCGTATTTTCATGATCGTGCCACTAAATAGATGCCACTCTGACAGACGTTCTACCTGTAATTTTTTTTAAATCACAGGTTTATATTAATTATTTATCGTTTCTATAGTAACAGCTGATTCACAGGGACTTGTATGGCAGATGCTCTACATAATCTAACCTAATACAAAATATAGTAAAAGGCATGTTGTCATTTAAGGCATGTAATCATTGATTAGGTGAAGTTTTCTGTAAGGAGATTTTTATTTAACATTTATGGAAGGAGTCTCCAGTGTCAGCATTTTGTAATAGTCAGTAAGATTTTCTTATATGAGAAAGTCTTCGGGACAGAGGAATTTGTGCGTTGAGGTTTCTAAGTAACATGAAGGATTATTTTTGTCTTATTAACTTCAAGAGAGAGAAAAAAATGAGAGCCTGGTGACAGAATGACTGCTTACAGCTGCTATAACGTTAGTGATAACTGGAATTGTCTCTGGGATGTTTCATAACATTGTACATAGCTATAAATGGATAATAAATAAGTATGATGTGTTGCTAATTAATCAAATAAAAATTGTATTTGTTGGTAATTTGCTGTGGCATAAGAGGAATAAAACACTTTGGGGCATGCTGTTATAGGAAAATAATTAACTTCATGGAGGTAACAGCATCACCCTGTCAGCATCACCTTGTCAGCATCACCTTGTCATTGATTATTTCCTATTACAGCACTTCCCCAAAGTGTTTTATTCCTTGCTTAGCCTAATAATGACCTCGGATGTTTATTCATGTTTATTAGTGAGAAACAACCCAGGATCAGGTTTATTTACAGATATAAAACCTATAACCTTTTAGACCTACCAATGTTTTGTTGCAATAAAAAGCTGTGTGTAGAGATGGGATTTGTGAGTGCCTTACCTTTTTAAAGATGCTCAGAAGCGAGGGAGTTTGCTGAACCTCTTCATTCGTGCTCATCCCTCCACTGCTGTCCCCTAAAGCAGGTTCAACATATTCCATATTAGATTTCAATCCATGAATTCCATGTTTCCAAATGATTCTGAACTGAACTCAATCAAATACAAAAAGATTCCTACCATTTTTCAATAGTTTGATTTTTTTCTCCTCGTGTAGTGCTCGATTGTTCTGGCTTTTCTCCTGGTAGTATCGGTAAAATTCCTGTAGGGAGGAGGAAGAAGTGTGACGTGATTTTCCCGGACTATAGGTCATAAGATTGTCCTGATGGTAGGATAGGGATTTACGCTCACCAGTTTGGGGAGGATCATGTAGGACAGGATGGCGAGGCTGATAACCACACAGGCTGTGATGAAGTAGCCAAAAGCACAGTCCATTAAATCAGAACCACCTGTGGGAGAAAAAGTCACACATCATGTGAGGGAAAGGTGAGAAAATCCTGTATTGTTGAATTTTCTTTGCACTGTTAGCATTTATTCAGTCTCACTTGCAATGGCGCAGATCATAGAAAATGCCGCAAAGGTTCCAGCCAGACCCTGACCGCTCATGATGGGGGTCGTGTAGCCCTCAGGTAACACAGCAGCCATGCCAAAGAGACTGCCCTGTAGTACAGCTCCAAATGCTAGCAAAGGAGCACACACACACACACACACACACACACACAAACTGACTATATGCATCAACTTATCAACTTAGGATAATGCCTGGATATTTTTTGTGTGTCATGTTAGTGTCATCTCATGTATCACACTTGTAGGTAAAAGTGTGTGTGTGTGTGTGTGTGTGTGTGTGTGTGTGTGTGTGTGTGTGTGGGAGAGAGAGAGAGAGATGCAGGACTCACCATTAATAATGACTATCGTTATCAAAGTAATCACAAAGAAGGGCAAGGGATTAATAGACAATTTAACCAAGATGGCAGTCACACAAAACACCACCAAGATGGACACCAGGCTACCCAGAATCCTTATCTTCTGAGGAATTCTGTTAAAATAAGTAAGTAAGTAAGGCCAGAGGTTAGGGGACATGCTGCAACGGACTTGCCACTTTATTAGGAACATCTATTCATCTGCTCAGTCATGTAATTGTCCAATTAGTCAATCATGTGGCCTCAAAAGCACTTTGCTTGCACAGGTGATGAAGGACTTTTGTCTGAAACCTACTGAAAAAGGAACCTCTATATGGCAATTTATGTACAAAACAAAAAAAAATCCACAAAGTTAAAATTGTGGGTGGATCATCCAAACCATTTTTTAAATAAATCAGAATCAACTGAAAATGTTTCTGATCTTTAAAAAGAAAAACGCAGGATATGCAGTGTCTTGAACATGAGCTTTTCCTCATTTAGAAGTTACAACCTGGAAGTGAAATGGATTTAATTGGGATTATAATGTCCTGAATTGATTGCACAAGTATTCACCCCCATCACTGTGAATCACCGCTATCAGAAGTCACACAATTGAATGGAGTCAACATGTGTGCAATTAAAGTGTCACATGATCTCAATATAAATACACCTGTTCCATGAAGACCCTACAGTTTGTTAGAGATCATACTTAAACAAAAAAGTATCATAAAGAGACCAAGGAGCTTTCAAAAACAAGTCTAGGACAAAGTTCTATTCAATCACAAACATTAGAAAATGTGATGAACATGTGAAAAAAAAATACATAAAATAAATGCATACATAATAAAATGGCACAACCGCAACTGTCTAGAGTACTTGTTCTGAAGACATTCTACAACGTTAAAGGTAACTGTAGTTGACGTGTCCTTCTTTAATAAATAAAAAATTTTAAATTGTTGGCAAACTGCTGTGGTATAAGAAGAATAAAACACTTCAGGACATGCTGTTATAGCAAAATAATCAAATTCTGGGTGGTAACAGTAACTCTGCTTCATGTCAGGCTGTGTCATGTCACCCCCATCTTTGATTATTTTCCTATAACAGCACGCCTACAAGTGTTTCAATCCTTACTTAAAACACTGTCCCTTGACCAAAGGCTTACAATGGGCGTACAAGTTAAAGGAAAATATATATATCACACACACAAAGGGAGACTTTTGAGCTGATATCAGGGTTTTTTTTTGGGTACTTGTGATATTGAAGGAACATGAAACTGAACTCATTAAATTACTTATCGCTATAAATCTAAAAGACATTTTGTCTTCTTCATTTTCCTCTAAGGGGTACGCAAATTTTGCACTCACTTGTACCTATGTATCAGTCTGTCCACCCATCTATACATATCCATCTTGTCCATTATAGAGTCTTCTATGTAAAGATTTACATTATTCTTGAAGAGAATAAATCTATCCATCTCAGTGTTACCTCTGGTGTACGATGGAGTTGAGGCAGGTGAAGATCAGCAGAGGGATCATGGCACACAACGTCATTGCGTTGTTGAATTTGGCTTGCAGGGCATTTCGACTCTCCCCTGTGGTCGTGTTGGCTGGAGCGGGATCAGCTAGACGGTGGTTGAAGTACTGTAGATACAAATACAGGGAAGAGATTAAAGTGCATGATCATGTTTATCATCACAAAGCTATAGGGTGTGACAAAATGGCTGTAGAGAGCAGTACTGTTAGTTTTCCTGCTCAGAAAACTGTATTTTTGAGTCAGCGTACTATTATACCACAGTGCTGTTGAGTTCTCGATTCTGATTGGTCAGGAGATGTGCATTATATTTCTATAACATCAGTTCTGACAGGTTTATATTAATGTTCAAGGACAGTGACTTCACTCTTAACATAATCTAATTACATGTGTATTCAGTGATATGGTGAAGTTTACTGTAAGGACATGTTCATTTAACGTTTATGGAAGGAGTCTCCAGTGTCAGAGCTTTGTACCAGTCAGTCTTCAGGACAGAGAAGATGGCACTTTGCTGTTTCTCAGAATTATGACTGCATTAACAGCAGTCGTGGCCTAATGGTTCGAGAGTCGGACTTGTAACCTGAAGGTGAACCCGAAGGTCGTGGGTTCGAGTCTCGGGTCCAGCAGGGATTGTAGGTGGGGGGAGTGAATGACCAGCGCTCTCTGCCACCCTCAATACCACGACTGAGGTGAGACCCTTGAGCAAGGCACCGATCCCCCAACTGCTCCCTGGGCGCCGCAGCTAAAATGGCTGCCCACTGCTCCAGGTTTGTGTTCACGGGTGTGTATGTGTTCACTACTGTGTGTGTGCACTTGGATGGGTTAAATGCAGAGCACATTAGCAAGTATGGGTCACCTTATTTGGCCACAAGTCACTTCACTTCACTTCACTTATCTTAATGTTGTGGTAATCAACAACACTAAATATAACTATAACTAAATGAAGTATATGATGTTCTTTAATATGCAATTTACTTAAAAATGTAGCTGCTTATTAACTTCAAGAGAGAGAAATAAAAGAGGCTGGTGACAGAATGACTAATATGACTACATGACTAAACTCTAATTAATATTAACAATAATATTAACAATGCAACAAATTTAATGCATTAATATTGGTTAACTAATGTTCATTCTGTCCATACAAAATAACACACAATAATTCCACACAAATTAGAATAAATTGAACAAATTGAGGTAGTTAGTTCATATTGGATATTGTGAATTTCCTTTTATTAATATATGAAATAAATATTAATAATAAACTATATAAAAATATAGTATTTCATTTTTTTTCTAGCTTGCTGGGTTCATGATTTTAATTATATAATGTACAAAAGGCCTGGGGAAGCAGCTTTATGCCAGCATGCACTAATGTGGAACACTTTAATGATCAATAGCCCTCAGGCACCCGCTATTAATGGTTTTTAAGACCAGTTAAAAACATTTACTTTAACATGTTAATAGTAATGGCTGATCTTTTTTCTTTCATTTTAATTTTTCTATGTGCATTAATTTTTTTTTTCATTTTTTTTTAATCTTCCCTATTTTTATCCTCCTTACATGCTCATAGTTTTTTTATTTTATTGAAAGACTTTTTTTCACTTTTTTTTTTTTTTTTTTTTTTTTACTGTTTTTACTGCTTTATTTGCATACCGTTTCAAGCGGCTTTTTTTTTTTTTTTTAATGAAAGGTTATTATTCCTATTTGAATTAAAAAATATTTTAATAAATTCCTATTTTAATAATAATTTTAAAAATAGTTTATTAATGGTGAGGTTTTGGTTTTATGTTAATTAATTGTATAGAAAATATTAGATAAAGGATTATTGTGCATTATTGCTGCAAACAGGCTTATATAGCATTTGCAGCATAAAAACCTTTCCAAAATAATATATATATATTGTTTTTTTTTGTTGTTGTTTTTTTTTTTTTAATTGCACAGTACCATAGTGGCGGTCATGAAGAAATTCCATGGCAGTAAAGTCCCTAATCCAAGCATGAAGAGAATCAACCACACAGCTTTGAAACTGAATGAAAAGAGAAAAAAAATTAAAGAAGCACTTAGCATTATTGTGTATTAACGTATAATGTGGATAATCCAGGTTCAATTATAAATCATAAACCAGCTTGTGATTGAGCTGATAACAAAAGACAACGTTACGAACCTGTCTTTGGGATCCTCTATAGCCATTTTTGTGGAGAAAATGCTTTTGTTTCCTTCTCAATGCTCACAGACAGCTTTAAATTTGAAAAGGACCAATAATCAGTCATTTTATCCTGAACAGTAAGATACATATGTTACGTTTATGAATTAGTAATAAATTAATGTGTGCAAGTAAAACTTACCCAGTGTGATGAAATGCTGGAACTTGCTCTTGGATTCAAACAACTGCTTTTGTGTGTTCTGTTGATTTAATTCAAATTCATTTAACAGTCACAAAGGGAGCATCAGTGATAAACTGATATATATGTATACATATATGTATAGTCAATTTACAGCTGTTTTTAGGAAAATATAAGACGTAAATCACCTCCAAATCACTTGAGAGCATTACTGTAATTTAACATAAATAATTATCCTGATTTCTGATTTCTGTTGCTCTCTAGATTATTTGTCATTCTCAGTGCAGCATATCTTTAAAAAAAAAAAAAAAGGAATCCCAACTTAAGTAAAACAAAAATGTTCCAGACCCAATGAACTAGTTTTTTTTTTTTCTTTTTAATTTTTTTCTTCAAAAACTGCATAACAGTCATAAAATGTGTATTTTGTATGATGTCAAGTATATTGGCACATTTCGTTCATTAATGATATTTCCTATAATTTTGTTCATCAACAATATTTTAGACCTAAATGTTAGTGATCGTTTTTCGTTTATTGTTCTATTTATATACAGTATATACAAACACATTGGAAGATTTTTTTTTTTTTTTTTTTCCAATTTCATATGTGATGTTTTATTCTGATAACTGATTTCTTTTGCCCTCTGGACAGTTTGTCATCCTGTCATTCTCAATATCTTTACAAATCTTCTACACAAACTCTCAAATTAAGTTAAAGAAATATTTTTGTATCTCCAAAAACTACGTCAGGCAACAGTTGTAAACTGTGTAAATTTTGTAGGATGTCAATAATATTGCTACGTTTTGTTCAATCGTGATATTTCCTACAATTTTAGTCCTCTACGTTAAATATTTTAGACCGTTTAGACCGGAATGTTAAAATATTTTTGAAAGAATGTTAAGAATGAAATGTTTTTCCGATTTCTTGTATGTCTTTTTTTTTAAACTCATGATATTCTTAAACGTAAACAATTTTATAGGTCAAAAATGTAAATGACATACAATTAAATAATAAAAAAAATTTAAAGAATCTGGATATGCTTTAAAATAATGTATGCATAAAAGGGTTAAATTGGTAAAAAAAAAAAAATTAAAAAAATCAAACAAGTAATAATTAAATC
Source organism: Pangasius sanitwongsei (assembly GCA_037576675.1). Lineage (NCBI taxonomy): Eukaryota > Metazoa > Chordata > Actinopteri > Siluriformes > Pangasiidae > Pangasius > Pangasius sanitwongsei. The sequence continues at coordinate 6,004,573 of CM075013.1, read as the reverse complement.
ACAATCAACAAAAAAAAAAAAAACACAATCAAATAAATAAGAGCGAGATACTCACAAACCACTAATCAGACACTTCAATGCTTCACCTCCACATCATCGTACACTCTTTAGTCTATAATGGAAAACAGGGTTCAACTTATAGACTCTCACACCAGCTTTAATTCACTAAAGCCACACCTAACACCCCTCTCTCTCTCTCTCTCTCTCTCTCTCTCTCTCTGTGTCTCTCTGTGTGTGTGTGTGTGTGTGTGTGTTTGCACATTTCTGGGACTGACAGGGTACACAGGATTTATGGGAGTGTTTGGAGCACTTTCATATAAAAAAAAAAAAAAAAATCAAAGGGGTCCAAGCACTGAGGTACAGCCTTTTTTTCTTTTTTTTTTTATACATTAGATTAATTATATCGACTGTATATATTACAACATATATTGTTGAAATTCGATTAAAATATTCATAATATTTCTAAATCCTACCAAACCTACTTCAAAACACGTTGCCATTTAAACATCCAACGTCTTCACCATTTTAGACCTTTGGCGAAAGAACTATTTAAAAAAAATATATCCCTGTGTCTGAAATGATGCTCTGTAGTCTCTACAAATGGCTAAGTGCATTATGGGTATTCTGTATATTCTAGAATACATCATTTGAAAGCTAACCAGTGCAGGATTTCGTGGGTGCACTACATATTTTCTACTTTACTTTCTGTCACATATAAAACTCCCCAAATAGTGCACTATGAGTAAATAAAGATACAGTCAGGTCCATAAATATTGGGACATCGACACAATTCTAACATTTTTGGCTCTATACACCACCACAATG
>CM075013.1:5980307-5997267 GCA_037576675.1 Pangasius sanitwongsei | reverse complement strand
TATATATATATATATATATATATATATATATATATATATATAGTGGTCTCCAGAAGTCTGAGACCACATTGAAAATCTGGGATTTTTTTTTTATTTAAAACTGGAAATAAACAGAAAGTTTTAGAATTAAAAAAAGCAATGTGCAACATCTTGTCTTTTCAATATTTAAGATGTTGCACAATTTCTAGGTCCCTATTTACATGTAAGCAAATGTGTGATACTGACCATGTTATCTGCTTTGTACAAAAGGTCAGATTTTCCTCATGCCTAATCTTTTCTGCTGTGTTCGGATTGTTACACCTCTATTATCCAGTGTCTCGTTTGAGTCTGGTTCCTCTCTCGGTTTCTTCCTTACGTCATGTCAGGACGTTTTTTTCTCACTTCTGTCATGTTAGATGATTAAGTCTTTCTCCCTTTGTGGCTCAGCTAGTGCCTCAGTTTGCCCTTTGACTAGTTTATACTGGTTTTATCATCATTTAGGCATCATGTTTTTGGGTTGTCCGTGCGTCCGTCCCTGTGTCTGTCTGTCGAAGATTCTTGTTAGCTCAAGAAAGAGTGGATGGACGTTTGTAGCATTTATATGGATTTATCCTTATAACCAGCAGATCAGCTGATTTGAATTTGGAATTGATTCAATCAGGATCAAGGTCACAGCAAGGTCAAATGTCTGAAACAGTTTTTCTTCAGTAACTTCCTTCCTGTTTGTCATACTGAGATATTAATTTCACGTTCATAGCCAGGAACTCAAGGCGCATTTTCTGGCTATATACGATTGTTGCCATGATGATACCTGATGAGATGATGATATTGTTCTCCTATTTGAACCAGTGAGCTCTGTAATCCTTTTAGTCTTATAGCTGGCCTCTTGGATACTTCTCTGACAATTGCACGTGTGCTCAGTTTGGAAGCACGGCCTGCGTAGGTAGCGTCTAGGTAGCGTCTAGGTAGCGTCTAGGTAGCGTCTGGGTTGTGCTATATTTTTTCCCACTTTGCTATAATGGATTTCACGGTGCTCCTTGGACCTTTCATAGCTTACTGATCTTTTTATAACCTTCTCCAGCTGTTTTTCTTCTTTGACCAGCTTCATCATGAAGCTTCACGGGCAGTTCCAGCAGGACTAATCTGATCTGCTGTTTTAGCTGTGAGGTCTCCCAAAGTCAGAGATATTTACTGTGCGAGCATACACTTGGACACAGGGGGATTTGAAATAAACACAGGTGTATGCTAAAAATATTTAGCGTGAGTGCTCAAGAAAATGAAATACTTGTCCTTATTTAGACTGTTAAAAGAATTGCATACTTATCAATTAAGATTTTAGATTTTTTATTTTTAAATTATTCTGAGGACATTAAATACTTTATTAAATTTTATTTCTATAGAGAGTTACTTCAGAAATAGCAGAAAAAGTCCCATTTAATATACTTAAATTTGATGTTGCAATACAGCAAAAAGAGCAATAATCACTTGGGTCAGTACTTTCTAGAGGCTCTGTATCTCTATAATGTAAGATTTGTATAGACTTATCCTTGCTAACAAATGATCTGATTACATGGCATTGATCCAAACATGGTCATGGGATATTTTAAGGATATTTCAGATATGCACATTAGTAAAAAGAAAGACTAGACTTATTGGCGGTAGACGCATCCCTCTTCTACTTCTTTTTTCTTCTGGAATTATTAATCATCCACATTACTTCCTCGTGGAGTAGGTAAACTGAGTGTAAATGTTAGCATTCATGAAAACAGAACACCAACTTACGGGATAGCGTGACACAGACTTACCGTTTCCCACCCTGATGGACACACCCGCCCTAAATCTGTGTGTGTGAATAATAAACCAGTGTTAACTCTCTATTCCATCTATACCAAAGCTAGATCCATGAAACACATCTTAGAAAAAAAAAACACATAATCTGATTATTTACATGTAAATTTACACCTCACACATTATATTTCATACATTTTTGTGTATATCTTTCACTATTTTTTTCCATAATTATTTTCACATGTAGGGCAAATACTCCAAAAGTAATATCTTAGCAAGTGAATATTTCTTAAATATGGGGCAAATTTATATAATATTTCCTTTTATGAGCTTACTATAAAATAATTTAAAATTTTCTTATTCTGTCAGCAAATAATTTTGCGTCTTTCTAGAAAATTATTTTAAATAATCTGCACACAAAACAAACATATTTCATGCTTGAAATTAGTTTAAAAAAAAAAGTCTAGAAATAGGATTAGTACTAATTTATGTAGTTTACTGTAATTTAATAATAAATTTATTAATAATAAATTTGTCTATATTTAAGATATATTTACTTGCTAAGATTTTTCAGATGTGATTTTCTCACCAGATTAATTTATTTTTATTTGTCAGTTTTTTCATTTGTGATTTTTAAAAAATTCATTTTAGATCCATTTATTTTCATTTATTTGGTTAGTTTTATACATAGTGCACTAGGTTTCATTTTTCGAGATGTCCTTTTCTGACATGAATAATTCTTTTTCTGAATGTGATCTCAATAGTCACATAGCACATATGTTTTTCATGTGCATAATATAAACACATATATCCAGTACGTCTCAGGAGCTTGCTTTGTTAACACAATTCACTGACAAACTACAAAACAACAGCCTTCTTCTTCTTTACACATTTTTATTCTTTCTTTTTGATACATTACAATTTCAGACAACAGCAGCGATCTTAAAAAAAAAAAAAAAAATAATAATAATAATAATAGCTCTTTGATAAACAGGTTCAACGATAATCAACTTTGCCTACAAAATGTTGATACAATTTGTTATGTTTGTTCTACAGTAACCAGATAATAGGTCCAATATTACAGGTGCCAGATTAAATATCGTCATCATCATCATCTAGATGTTCTGGGGAAAAAAACGAAAGAAAGCAGCAAGAGAGATGGTGTTTCAGTTTACTGATGATGTGGTACACAAATGCTGAAAATACTGATCCCCAAAACCATGTTGTGATGTTTGAGCACTGGAATATTTTAAAGCTCTTAAAGCTATTTCTTCAGATTTACAGAGGAATAGTGGAACAGTTCCTCTACAGTAATGTAAGAGAGCGAAGAAAATGAAGCAAAAGCAGTATTAATTAAGCAAACACCAGTGTTAGTGGATTATTCTTGCGCACAGTTTTAAGTTAAGAACCAGTGGAAAGCAGTCATGCTAGCGGAAGCTGCTGGAGGAGCTGATCGACCTCGTCCTCGTAGCTCTGAGGTAAGGAAGAGTCAGTGCTTTTGGACTGGTTAGACAGCGTTAAGGCATCTTCTGGGCTACAAGGAAATATCAGTACAGTAATATAGCGTCTCATATGCATAGCTTTGGAGCTAAAATCAAGCAGAGAGGATGATTTTCCTGATCTAACATACCTAACTAATAGTGTTAGAGCAAGCAATTCACCAAATGGTGCTTTTTAAAGTTTCAGATTATTATTCAGTTACTCATATTAAGCATATAATAAGCTTATGATTCAGTAGCTGCTATTAATTATTCATTAAGTAGAGTGAAGCTAATAGGAAAGGTGTGCACACTCTCAGAAATACATGTATGGTATCATCTTTTGCACCTTTAGCATGTATACTTCATCTTTAAAAATAAGCAACATAATTAGACTTTAAGGACCTTAAGTTAGTTAAAGGTGCACTAAATGCGCCTTCTCATGTTAAAGGTATAAAAAATGTAAAATTAATGGTACCACCCAGGATACCCGTCAGCATGGGCGGGTCTTAGGGGGCTGGGCCCACCCACAGAACCACTAACGCCCTAACTCGCATGAATAGTTTGAATGATAAACGAATAATGTTGAATTTTATATTGTCTTGATTTCTGGACAGTTCCTTAACAACATTATTTGTGTTTCCAGTTTTTTTCTTTAAAAATTTACAACAAAAAATTAAAAAAATAATGTCAACTTTATCATTTTAGACTGAGGCCTAGCGACAGGTCTGCCACCCGGGCATCAGGGTACCTTTATTTCTGAGAGTGAGGAATGTAAATCCTTATACACACATATTAGAATTTGCAGGCATTACCTTCTTACCTTCTCTTTCCTGCTAAGACTGAGTTCAGGTACTTCTTGGCTGCCATCTGCTTGCGATATCGGCTGTAGTTGTCTGTAAACACGGCATCCGAGTGACGCTTCATGCGTAGGTCATCTGCGCTCAGCTCATCACTGCAAATTATACCATCATGCCCTTTTCATTGCACAGATATTCATAACCTTAATAAAATATTCCTATATATAAAATCTCTGGACATCTGTTTGTAAACATAATTCAATATTCTGCTATATATTGACATATATATGTGATCTTAATTAAATATTGTGCTATAGGCTATTATACCAAATGCATAGATATTTGTAAGGTTAATTCAATATCCTACCGTGTAATTCTGTTTGGACAGATATTTGTACTCGTAATTAAATATTCCGCTATGTGAGACACACTGGACAGCCATTTGTAAGCTTAATTACATTCGAGTCATCATGGTCATGGGAAGTGCATAGCTGAGTTTTCAAGGCAAATCTCAAACAAAATCTATAAGTCTAACTTCGACACTGTGCTGTGAATTAGATGTGCAGGTGTATAATGGATAAGGAAAAAAATATTTACCTGACACGCTTGGCAAGTAAGGATTCAAGGTATTCTTTGGCTGAAAGTTGTCCGAGGAGTTTGCTGTATCCGCTGGTGAAAAGTCCATCAGCGTGTCTTGGTGGTCTGCATGAAATGACAGGAAAATGAATCCACATTATTAACAAAAAAATAACTACAAATATAGCCTTTAAATAAATGCGCTTTTATTTGTAAACATCCTAAAATTCATGAAGGCATCTCGTTTATTTGATATACAGTCCACTTTTCTGAGTCTACACTTCTTCATATGTTTTTTTTTTTTACCTTTCCACTGTGTTTGCAATTTCATACAGAAGTTTATACACTTCGAGATCCTGAGAGGGCTCGTTTGGCCACGCACCATCCCCGTCACTGTTCAGACTGCCTGACCTACAGAGCATCAGCGTGTGTCATTCTTTACTGTATTCTGTACTTCATCATATCAGTAGAGGAAAACATTTTACAGGCTACTTAAAGGCAAATTGCATTTCTCAGAATGAATTGGGAGGGGATTCGATCTTCTCACCTGATGGCAGAGTATGTGCTGATGGCCGGGAGAGCTGAAAGTGTTCTGCAGCACAACACGCTACACACAGCCATAAAGAACAACTGAGAGGTGCTCACGGATCTCCTAGCTTTCTTCATATCTAACACAAAAAGAGGTCATGAGCATGGGTAAAGTGCACTCTGAGAAATTTAGGTACCAAACTGTACTGTTCCTTGTCGCTCAGTTGGAATTATCAAGGGGACATCTTTCATACCTTTACTAAGTATCTAGTAGGCCCTCAATGACCACTGATGTACCTTTAAAGCTTTACGCCAAAACTAATTAAAGGTAAAACAGTAAAATATATACTAAACGTACAAAAGATACTCTTGATGGTACTCTTGATGGTTCCACGCCAGTGGTCATGAAAAGTACTGTTTGATTCCGTTATTTTCTGAGAGTGCGCTGGACAAGTGCTAAATATTCACCTCTAGGAATGTGCTAAATGATCGATCTTAAACCAAATCTTACTATATTACATATATGTATACCATATATGTATAGATTTCGACCATTTCTAGATGTTTATTCATAACCCGATTGTCCATCATTTCCAGATGTTTCATCTTAAAACCAAATTTCTAGAATTTTAGATATTTCATTTTAAACTGAGTTTCTAGCATTTCTCCATGTTTAATCTTAAACTGAGGTTTTAGAATTTTAGATGTTTAATCTTAAATGGAATGTTTAGCATTTCTCAATTTTTCATCTTAAACTGAGTTTCTAGAATTTCAGATATTTCAGCTTGAAGTGAAATTCTCACATCTTAAACTGGATTTCTAGAATTTTGGATATTTAATTGTAAAAAAAAACCAAAAAAAAAAACCAACAACTCTAGATTCAGTTTAATCTTGAACTGAATTGCTAGAAGTTATAGATATATAATCTTAATATGAATTTATTAAATTTCTACATATTTCACCTTAAAGCAAATTTTTAGAACATCTAGAATTTGCATATTTAATCTTAAACCGAATTTCTCGAATTCGGTTTACAAATCTGCACAATTCACTGCTGTGTACATAAAGATCGTGGTCTATGGAAATTTATTTTCATGTATATTTTTTAGATACTCACTGTCGTGGGGACGTGAACCGCAAAGGACGCTGTCCGAGGTGCTGGAACCAAAACGGCAGCTCGCCGAGAGCGCACGAAACTCCCGATGCTTTTCCTCCGAAAAATCAAAGAAAGTTTTCTTCTTTTCTCGTGTTGTTCAGATATGCACAAGCTCCTCTACCTCTGCTCTTGTCCTCCTCCGCCTGCCGCGTTTTATACAGACGGTCGTTTCGTTTTCCTCTGACACTGTCCTGCGTCATGAAGGTCCCGGTAGAATCGAGCAGAGAAATGACGGAGAGGGAATTAATGGCCGGTGGTCTGGTCCTCGAAAGCCCGTGGTCAAATCGCAGATTTGTTTAACTGATGACTCACTTTTACTAGTAACCGCCTGTGTGTAAAGTGGGCAAACAGACATTAGTTTAGAGTATGAAGTACACACACACACACACACACACACACACATACACACACACCCTGAAGCAAGAATACACCCTGGAACGGCCACCAGTACATCACAGGGCACCATCTACACATGTTCACACACTCATTCAGACATTGGGGCACTTTAGCATAGACAATCCAACTATACCAGCATGTTTCTGGGAGGTAGGAAGAAACTGGAGACCCAGGAGGAAACCCACGGACAGAACATGCAAAGTGCCACAGAAACAGCAGCAGAAGCTCGGGATTAAACTGGGGACCCTGTGACATCGGTACCCACCACACCACCGTGCCACTATACAGGTCTCTGTAGACTTTTATAATGTAAGATGGTATTAATGCACAAGAACTGATTAAAAATGGCCGACGAACATTTCTAGTCTATAAGGACTAATGCTAGCACTGTGCTATGAATAATACGTAGCCTACTCTAAGGAATAAGCTATACATCAGCATAATTGCTTGATTTTCTTTTTGTGTGTGTGTTTGTTTGTTTGTTTCTTTTTTGTTTTGTTTTTTTTTGCCTCCCTTGCAAGTAAAAGTTCAACACTTTGATATCTGCTTCTAAATGAAAACTTATTATTTCCAGTTCTAGACAATTCTAGATACTGATTAGTCCGAAGGTGTTGATTTATTTTCTATTGCAGCAGCTGTTTTCCAGCTGTAATTCAATAAACAGGGTTAAACAAATATGCTTGTTCTAATATATTATTGTTTCCATTGTAGCAGCTAATACACAGGTACTTGTTTGGCGGATGCACAAAATAATCTAATATTAACAACAAGCAAATTAAAAATGTTTTGTTACTTAACAAAGAAAAACATATACTCATTGATATGATGAAGCTTTCTGTAAGGATATGTTTATTTAATATTTATGGAAGGAGTCTCCAGTGTTAGTGCTTTGTAACAACAAGGGAAAGTCTTCAGGACTTTGTGGTTTCTTGGTAACATGAAATGCTGGAACAATGTAACTAAATGGTTAAAAAAGGACAACATATTTGTTAAAAAATAAAAAATTGTAATCATTGGAAAGTTTCTGTTGTATGGGATGAATAAATCATGCTGTTTTCATGCTGTTATTGGAAAATAATTAACATCAGGGTGGTAACAGTAATTCTATTCACAGACTGCCACGAGTAGAATTTTCATATCAGTTTTGATATCCTCAGTGATTTATTCGACTATAGCAAACTTGTCGAAATAGCGATCAAAACTATTTTACTCATCATTAATATTGGCTAAGTTAGCTAGCTAGCTAGCTTAGCATGCAGGTTCTGCAGCTAAATGTTTCAAGCTCCCTCGTCATCCTATAATCTTAGAAAGTGGACTGAAGTGTAACACGAGAGGAACTGCTCATTTGCATAGAGCCGGTGTTAGTGTGGTCATTAAACGATCTTCACACTGAGTAATTGTGCCAAAGATCATAGGATGACAGGTATCTCGAAACATTTACCTGCAGAACCTGTATGCTAAGCTGGCAAGCTAGTGGTTTAATGAATGTACGTATATACTTAATAAAATTGTTTGCCTACAAAATAATAAACTGAATTTTTCTGTTTATGTATTAGGTCAAGGTTTGTGAATTTTCTTACACATTCCTATATTTAAGATATTTATGACAATATCCCAGGTCAGGATTTTCTAAATAGTTTTGCATATTTTAAACCTATTCTGTATCATACAAGTACATTTTCCCCATTTGTTTTCAAATATCGGCTTTCAGATGTCACAGGACGCACGTTCATCATCACCCTGATTAGATTCATAAACTTATGACGAGGAGTGAGTTGGGCTGGTCATTACAGGCATCGTGTTTCATCATTACAAGTTGCCTATGTGCATCTCCAACTCCCCGAGTGCACTGGCCCACAGGGTCAATCAGATTACTGCATTCTGCATGTTCACTAATCAGATTGGACCTCTCATTTTCATCTGCTGTAGATTCAGGTCAGTGAGTAAGCCACTTTATAAAACTTCAAAAGCAGAAAATACAGAAAATAACTGCTGTGAGTATGTTTTTGCTATTTAGACAGGTATATTGCATCAGGTATTACCTTAAGGCTTTCAGAAACAGCAGACACTATAGAAGTAGTCATGGAAGAGAGGTGATAAGAGACAATGAAGCCTCCTACCTTCCTAATACTCCAGCTAGCACCTTTCTTAAGAATGTTTAGTAAAATATTACAGTATAATGTTACAGGATCAGCATGCCTTAGGTGGGGATTTTTGTCCCTGCAGTCCCTGTTGGGTCACTTCCCAACAGCCTGAATCCACTAACGCCGTGTAATCTGTCCTGACAAACTTTCTTGTGTTTCTAACCATAGCATGGTTTGATCTCAGACAATGCATCTAACCTAGTGTTAATCTCAAACTATGTGCCTGCCCCAGGGTGGACCTTGAATCACGCCGCTGCCCCAGTGTTGATCTTGAGCTATGCACATGCGTCAGCATCAAGCTTGAACCATGCACCTGCCCCAGTGTCAATCTTCCACAATGTGCATGCTTCAGTGTTGATCTCAGACCATGGACCTGCCCCACTGTTGATCTAACACCATTCGTCTGACCCAGGGTCAATCTCAAAACATGCCTGGCCCAGTGTCGATCTTGAACCATATGCATGACCTATGTTGATCTTGGACAGTGCACTTGCCTCAAATGTGGATCCGGAACTATGCACATGCCCCAGTGTTGATCTTGAAATAAAGGACCCAGTACGGCCCAGTATTGATCTTGGACCATACACCTGGCCAGGTCAAACTTGAATCTCAAACCGTGTGCTTTCCCCACTGTCAATTTTGGGTCTTGCTGGCATGGTCTCCATCTTCAACCATATACCAGATCAGTTTGAACTATATGCTAAATAGCATATCTTATCCATTTTGCCATTTGGCTTAATGTCAAATGAATGGAATTCTAATTTTACCTAATGGTGCAATATACAGGGTGGTGTCAATGCAAAGAGAGGCAGAACTACCATGATGGATCCTGGTGCTGATTTCACTGTGTAGCTAATTCCTCCCTCCAAACTGTGGAAGCATGGATAATATTCCATTCCATTCAGGGCTCTGTGCAGGCCACTTAAAATTCTTCCACTCCAACCCTGACAAACCATGTCTTTATGGACCTTGCTTTGTGCGCAGGGGCACTGTCATGCTGGAACAGGTTTGGGCTTGGCCCCTTAGTTTCAGTGAAGGGAAATAATAATGCTGCAGCATATAAGGACATTTTAGACAATTGTGTGTTTCCAACTTTGTGGCAACAGTTTAGGTGTAATGGTCAGGTGTCCATATACCTTTGGCCATATTGAGCATGGAGAGGAAAGAAGAAAAATGATTCATAACTGAATTAGGTAGTTAGTTTAGTAATATTGTCTTCTTTAAGACTAATTGATGGTAGCTGCAAGGTAACAGTGTTCCAGTGCCAAAATAGTACAGTGGGTGTAAATGTAATAATTTGCTTGTGTGAATTACTTGTTGCTTAGTAGCCATGCTTGTTTGGACAGCACTGCTGGTCTTAATAGAACAGCTAGGTTTCTGACTGCACATGAAATATTAAGGGTGCAGGATTTCAGATATGTCAAAGACAGTATACTCCCGTAGAATCTGCGTTAATAAAGTACTATATGTGCACAACCAATATTATAAATCTCCTTATAGCCAAACTAGCCTGTGATGTCAGAGGTTTTACTGTTAAAGGAGTGGAGATGTTTACAGTAGGAATGGTGAGCATCTGAGATAATATGAAGAAGACATCCATTAAACAACTTGAACAGTTTAATTACTTGGCAAAAAGACAAACTTATAATCAAGAATGGATACACTTACAAAGAATCAGATGAGCAGGCTGATAAGCTAAGTGGCAGTGGCAGTTGCGTAGGATGCAGACTGGAAGAACATTACTATATTACATAAAGAAACATAAATTAATTAGAGAGACCATTTATATTTCCAGGAAGTGGAGGACCATTTAAGGTGAAATAGGTATTGAAAGTTACAGAAAATTGATCAACAAAAGAAAAAAAATTTGGATGTTAAAAACAGCAAGTTTCTGAAGTTTGGAAGAAAATTAGCTACCACAGGAGTTGGTTATGGGTTCTACAACATGGACATCCATACATTTTCATTTAACCCTCTCGCATTAATTAAGTACCTGCCATTAACATTTGGCTAAGATTTGATGATTTGAAGGTTTTACTCCAGTTTCCTCCCCCATTCCAAAGACATGCATCGCAGGCTGACTGGTATTCCCAAACTGTCCGTAGTGTGTGAATGTGTGTCTGATTGTGCCCTGTGATAGATTGGCACCCCAACCAGGGTGTGCCCCGAGTTCCCTGGGATAGACTCCAGGCTCCCTGTGACCCTGTGTGGGATAAGCAGTACGCTTGGATGATTTATTATTAATGAGACTTTTTTGTTTTTTTCCAGCAGCTTTAAAATTTTTAACATGAATTAGCTCTTATAACCCCACTCTACTATCAAATATGCTAGGAAGTGTGTGTCAAGCCTGAGTGGTGAGTCTTAGTATTTTAGTATAATAATATAAAATTACTTATACCACAGCACTCTTGACATTTATGGAAGGAGGTATGGAAGGAGTCTCCAGTGTCAGTGCTCAGTTTTTCGCTACAGGAAATTTTTCAGGATTTGTGAATTATCGGTAACACAACAAGCTACAAAAAAATAATACAGAGTTTGGTGAGGGAACAACTGTTTACTGTATATCGCTATAACATAAGTGAAAAAAGGAACTAACTTGTCTCATGGACTTTCCGTAACATTAACTGTAACTATAAATGGATAAAAAGTATGACGTGAAGTTCAAAAATAAATAGAAATTGTAATTGTTGACAAATTGCTGTAGTATAAGAGGAATAAAACACTTCAGGACATCATGTTAATGTTATAGGAAAATGATCAGTTCGGGGTGGTAATAGTAACTCCTTGAATTGGGCTGCATCACACCACCCCATTGTTGATTATTTTCCTATAACAACACACCGCCAAGTGTTTAATCCTTACATAATATTCTAATATTGCCATGTAATCATTTCCATGTAATCATGTCCATCAGAAGACATCTGGTCTAGTAAAGCAGATGACAAATGATCACACACACGTGTCCTGCTTCCTTAATGAAACTTTTTTTATTACTGCTTTCTACAATTTATGAATATGATGGGTTAACGTCACAAATGAACTCTGAGCATTTATTGGAAGGAACTGACATCATCACGGGTTTCCCAGCATTTCCCAGGTTTATCTACACCAGGTTTACTTGACGTTAAGAGTGTTTGCCTGGCCTTTGTGTAGGCATGTGTGCTAAGATTGATGAAGCACCTCAGGAAAACAGACATGGTTTTGGTAATGGTGGCCTGTGCATCTGTTATGACCGGACTGCGCTCATTTCCTGAGACTAGTGCTGAGGGACTATCAGCGAAGAGGGAAACCAGAGAGGGAAATTGGCTGCTAATCCAGAAAGCTCTTTTGCTGATTTGAGCCTGGTTTTGTGGAGTCATGGGCAATGTTGTGATATCCTTGAGCTACGATCGCACCGATTCATGCCCTAGAGTGCTTGGAAATGATTTAGGTAAAGGTCAAGCACCTTAAACAGGCTGCTAAATATGTTAGCCTTTTATACTTGTGTAATGTTATTGGTCTAAGCCTGCTTTGTCATTGTCCAACCTGTTTTCTTGCTGTCTTGAAGAAAGAAATCTCATGGTTTGATGATCTCAAAAAAAAAAAAAAACATCCATATCCAGAGCCCTTTTCATGTTGGTTTGGTTTTCATTTAACATTTGAATGATTACATTTCTTTGTAACATGTCTTTCAGCTCATTACCCAATATTATATGAGAACCAAAACTTTCGGCTTAGGTTCTCTTTTTTTCAGTTTTCTGCTAGTATTAGTCATAGGAAACTCCCTAAAACCTGAAAGGACACTATGACACTCTTCCTTTGTTTGAGAGTTAACAGTATCAGCTCTTCTGTTCCTCATTTGTCCTTTCATGCTCTGGCTCCGCTCACTCATTGTACCTGTGTCTTGCTTATGGATGGAATAGGACTCATAATGTAGACTCTTTAGTTTGAGCTTTGTCTATGTAACTGCATTTCTTTTTTTATGCTTCTGTTTTCTTGTATTTCTCATTGTTCTAGTCTTTACTGCTTTTGGATTATTGGGTATAGAAATTTAAATCTATTATTAATGTTTTTACTCTTATTTTCTGAAAATGCCTTGTACACAAATTCAACTGTCCCACGCAGCATGTGCATGGCCAGATGCATTTTGTGTGGTTGGTAATAGTGACTTTTTCTTGTCTTATTAACTTCATGAAAGAGAAAAAATAGGGGCTGGCGACGATATACGATGTGTCATTCATTAATAAATTACATTAATAATCAGCAGATTTTGTGGTATAAGAGGAATAAAACACTTCAGGTTATGCTGTTCTAGGAAAATAATGAACTTCAGGGCGGTAACACTAATTCTGCTTCATGACTCCAGACTGCATTCACACCACCATGTTGGTGATTATTTCCCTTTAACAGCACACTCCCAAGTGTATTATTCCTTACTTATTTCCCAGATCTGCATAAATCTTACTTGGCTGCTATGTACTGGATATTATTCAGTTATTCAGACTGGAGTGCAAATCTGGAACCATCAAAGGCTCCTGAGAGTTTAATGGATTATTAACTTGGAGTCCTGGTTTTGTCTCTGGTTGATGGTCAGATGTTTAACAGGTCTTGTAAAGATCCAATAAAGATCCGGGCAGCTAACTGTGGTCAAAACACTAAATATCATCAATCCTATCTGTGTAGACCATGATCTCACTGTTACAAATTCAGAATAATTTCCACAATTCAGTTATGAAGAATAAAGATTAGAGTTCTGGGTACGGTTTGCATTTGTAGCTCTTCTTCCGACTTTATATGTATGAAATTAAGCAAATTTCATTCGTTCAGATTTATACAAATGTTTCATGATAACAGGCTTTTTTGGTTTGTGCAAAAGGAGAGTGAGTTGCTTGAAAATTCCTAGCTATAATATGGAATCAGTGAAGCAGCGTGAAAGTATATTATATAGTAACTACTACGAATTATACAGTTACTACAGTAAAACTAATGGGGATGTATGTAGTTACAAGAAACAGAAATCTTATATTAACATGAACTTTGCTTTCTAACTGTCTTATAAGAGCAGTTATCTAGGTTATGGTTAGCATTCAGTGGCGGGGTTTGTGTTTGTACTTTTCCTTATAACTTTATTTCTATAAAATTAAGCAAATTACAACCATGTCACACTCATTTGCTGAAATTCATATGAATTTTTCATGTTATCTGACTTTTTAGTTTGTGAAAATGGAGAGTAATTTAATTGAAAATTCCTAGCTATGGTACGGAATGAGTGAAGCAGCATGAAAGCCTATGAATTATCAGTAACTATTGTAACTAATAGGAAATATGTATGGTCACAAGAATCGGAAATCTCGTTCTTAACTTGAACCTTCCTTTCTCGCTGTCTTATAAGAGTAGTTATGAAGGTTAAGTTTAGAGTTTGGGGGCAGGGATGGCATTTGTAACTTTACTTCCAAATTTATTTTTATGAAATTATGCAAAGTCCAACCATGCTGTTCTCATTTGTTCAAATTTGCAAAAAAATCTCATGATATCACACTTTTTAGTTTGTGTAAAAGAAAGTAAATTGCTTGAAAAATTCCTAGCTATGATATGAAATGAGTTAAGCAGCGTGAAAGTGTATTATTTAGTAACTACTACGAACTATTTAGTAGCTAGCTTAAGCCTTTCTGAAAGTTTAGAGCTTTTGAATTTAGAGCTTTTCTGTTTGAAATTCAAATCAAGTCCAAATTCCAACCACAGTCACGTTGATCATTCAAATTCATACACAACTGTCATGGTATCAGGATATTTTTATTTGTGCGAAGAATAAGCAGTGTGCTGCTTGAAAATTCCTTGCTATAGTATGGAAAGAGTGAAGCTGCATTTACTGCTTTATGGTCTTTATGGTCTTGCCCTGCATGGCAGTGAGCGATGTGAAAGGAAGCAGGTGTCAGAAACACAAACAGAGATGCTCAATCCTAATCCTGTGAGAATTACTGGTGAAAAGGGCAGCCATGCGACATTTTACATTGTACCTTCACTAACTCGACAAAATTGCTTTTTCGAAACTCTGATATATTGCTGTATTGCAAGTACAGTCATGCCAAGGGTGTGATAGATTAGAGCTTTTAAAAATATATTATATTTCAGTTTAGACATCGCAAATCTAAACATGCCCTGATGTAGGTTTGACCTGGTGATAAACAGGAGCGCTGAAAAACAATGATGCAGGAATATATTGGTTGAAATAAATTTAATTTTCAAGCTGCTTTATGAAATACGTATCCAGGGTAGGACTCTAATGTGTTTGGATGTTTTCAAGGTTTTATTTTCTCACCCAAAAGTGTCAAGTCCCCGACCACAGCGTGACGCACTGAGTGCAGCGTTCATTAATAAATCAACTCAAAGTCATCATCACTGATGAGTCAAGATCTTCATTTGTGTGAGGGTCTCGGCAAGTGCCCCGCATTCTTTGTCGAAAACGGACGAATGATTAGAGACGCTCGTCTACTTGAAATATCCCTCCTCATTACTTAGAAAAAGCTAATTATCGGCAGCCCCTTGACTGTTTTCTCCTTGAATAACACACATTTTTCACACGTGTGTACTTCTGTTCTGAAATTAACACCTAACATAGGCCTATATATTTAATGAGCTTAAATATTATTAATTGCACAGATAAAATCATATTGGCTTAATTTCTTCTTACAAATCTCTTAAATCATTTAAATCAAATATATTTCCCTTACAGAAATGTCACGTGAGCTTCTCACGTGAATATTCACTTAACTCATATGTGATATTTACATGTGCATTTTGTAGACAGAGCACGTTATATTTCACACATTTTTCATGTATAGTGCAAGTGTTATTATTTCCACATGTAATTTTTGTCACGATTCATTTATTTCCACATGTTACTTTTATAAAATGTATTTTTCACGTATGATTTTTTTCACATGATCCTTTTTTTCGTTATTTTGAGATGATTCATTTATTTTCACCTGTGATTTTTTTTCATGTGATTTGTTTAATTCCACATTATTTTGTACAAAATTTATTTAGTTCCACGTGTGAATTTTACAGAATTCATTTATTTTTGTGTGTTATTTTTTTTGACAGTTCATTTCACATGATTTTACACAATCCATTTAATTTCGTGTGATTTGTTTCACACAATGAATTCATTTTCATGTGATTTTTTTTTTACACATAATTCATTTATTTCTACGTTTTATTTTTATACAATAATTTTTTTACGTTATGTTTTTCGAGTTGATTTATTTTACTCACATAATCATGTGAAATGTATGATGTTTTTGTTAGGGACAGGTGATCATACATTTTTCACACGTGACATTACAAAGTCCACTATGTGTGAAAATTTTTTTTTAATTTAAAAGAATTTTAAAACCAGTGATGTGTCTAAATGTGTTTTCTGTAAGGGGTAGTATGCTGTGTTCAGATAGCTGATTTGCTGTTTTGCAGTTTATTGATAATCCGATCCACTTTACCGAGAATTTCACCGCCTCTCGTTGCATTTCTGCGTTTCCTAAATGAAAATGTTGTTTTGATGAGAAATGGCAGCTTATCAGTAATGACTCCACTGTCTCCTGTTCCCGTCGCAGTCCTGTTCTTGTTGATTGGCTTTGCTCTGCAGGGGCCCTGGCCTGATTAGTGCTCATTAGATTGGAGAGGGGGCTCTTGAGAATGGAGACAGAAAGAGGAAGGCTCTCCATGGTGACATTCATTTATAGCTCTGGGTTTCAGAAAGGATTAATATTCTCAGGCTATTCTGAAACGGAGCATGAGTGTGCTGTAAATGTTTATGGTTTTTGGTGGGGAGTTTTGTGAGTGACAGCATCCGAGAGGAAGACATGAACATGAGCCATGAGCCGTTGCTCCATCTAGTGGCGAAGTCTTTAATTAGTAGTAATAAAAATTGACATTTTGTGAACAGATCCAACATAATTAGTAGCAATAATTACGTAATAATTATTTATGGTAAATCACTGTATTTAGCTGCAACTCATTTAACTGTTATAAGATGTGATAAATATGAAATGTGAACATATCATTAATATTTCAGACTACTGACAGTACTGCTCGTATTTAAGCTTGGCTCCCAGTTTGGTTCCTGACAGTTTCTTCTTG
>CM075013.1:5927943-5953857 GCA_037576675.1 Pangasius sanitwongsei | reverse complement strand
TTGCTGAAATATACAACTGTGTGTCATCAGCGTAACAGTGGAAGCTAACACCATGTTTACGGATAATTTTGCCCAGATGGTTTAGTGTTTTATCCTGACCTAGATGCCCAGCCATAGGCTTATGATGAGTCGCATGGAACAGAAGTTCCCTACGGCTCTTTGGTACTAACAACTGGTTCGTGTCTTCCTCTGTTTGAGTGTCCTGCATCACTCAATATACTCTATCCTTAATAATTGAAAAATACAGGTGGGTTAGTGCAACATTAGGCTGAATTTGCTGCCCATCAATAAATCTTACTTGGTCAAAGGCATGCCTCAGGGTCATACCGCACAACTGTTCCAAGGGGAAATCCCCGAGGGGAATCCCTGCCAAGGGAGGAACGGCAGAGCCCTCCCCACCCTCATGTCCCTCTAACACAGAGCTGACATCAACGGCCCTGGCACCGCCTCCTCAGCCAGCACTGCGCACATTCCACACCATGCTTCGCTACTGTAGGACCCATCCACAAATAGTTCACTCACTAATGCCTGAAACCCTGACCAATTTGTCCCAAGAATTAGTGGATGGAAGAGGTGAGGACTAACTGCCACCTCCACTTTATGCTTTTGCCCCAGAATAATAATGACTGGCACCAGCATGCATTCCCCAATGCCCTGCATTGAATCAGGCTTTGATGGATAGTGGTCTGGTTACACCCCGAGCCCACCAAGGCCTGACATGTACTCCCTTGTATACACACTGACAAACAGTACATTCCTACTCATCGGGGGGAGGCCTGCAGTGTGTCAGGGATCTGGTTCAGTATTCCTGCTTCCACGAAGGACCACTGATCCTCGAAATGCCCGGCTTCTCAGCCACGCCAGCAGACCTGCCCGGGCTTTGCCCCAGTCCTGGTGGGCACCGAAGGTTCTACCTATGTAGAGAGAGAGAGGGATTTCAGGAGAGTGAAGAAGCAGGGGGAAGGAACAACAGGGAGGAAACCAGGTTCGGGGGGCTGGTTTTGGGGCCCCTGCCCGTGGGTTCCAGGGAGCTGGGACTGGGCAAGGAGTAGGAGAAAGAGAGTGAGGAAAGCGAGAGACACTTAAACCAGTGACCACTGCCAAGTGATCCTGCACTAGCTGCAGAGTGACAAACTTCTCCAGTACCACTAGCTCAATGATCCGTTCTGCATCCCATTCCTCTGCCGTCAGTCACTGGTGGCAGTAGCCCTTCAGCTGCTGCATGTAGGTGAAGGGGCGGCCAACCTTGGGGAGCTGCAGCCACTGGAAGAGTTGGCGGTGCTCCTCAGGTGTCTGGCCATGCCCACACAGCTGCCGCATTGAAGAGCTAAAGGAAGGCCTCCGGATTGTCCATGGAGGCCATCTTTGTGAGCGTCATGTGTGTCACGGAGGCAGGGAACACAGCTGGAGATGTGCTAGGCTGCAGCAGCTTCTGGAGTACCCGCCAGCTCTCAGCCTGCTCCTGCAAGAGCGCAAAGCGCAGCTCTGCTCATGAGGTGAGGGACTTGATGATCTTGGCTAGTGGGGAGGCTTCCATGGCGGCCATAAACTTCAACAAAATAGACTTCATATTAAAACTGTAGTGAATTTCCTGGTTACACAATTGCACTTTTTGACCATGTAGTACACAGTTATAGAAGGGAATCATTTATAATTGCACTATCCGGTGTCACCCAGATGAGGACGGGTTCTCTTTTGTCTGGTTCCTCTCAAGGTTTCTTCATATTCCTCATATTGTCTCAAGGAGTTTTTCCTTGCCACTGTCACCTCTGGCATTCTCATTAGGATACATTTATAAATTTAAAAATTATATCCTGAATTTATATATTTCTGTAAAGCTGCTTTGTGACAATGTCAATTGTTAAAATTGCTACACAAATAAAACTGAATTGAATTGAAATTATTGCTGTAAAAAAAAGCTTCCCTGTGCATGAGACTGCTGAGGATGAACACGCACACTCAATCCAGAGAGACAGAGGCTCCACGAGTGCACTCATCCGTTCATCTTTTGCTTTCCCCTCCCTTACTCCATCCCTCCCTACACACGTTTCACTTGCTGTTTATTTATGCTGTTTACTTAGAGCCCTCTCGATAAACACGCTCTATTTAGAAACAAACACAGAGATCTGTGCGTGTGTGTGTGTGGCATGTCTAGGGACTGTTGTGCTCGGTTCCTCTATGTTCCAGCGTCTGTAGTTTGTACAGCTGGGTGCAGCCATGCAAAAGGAGGTCAAACGCCTTGCCTTGAGCATCTACACCGCCTTGCATCCTGCTGCAGCCACACGTGACTGTGGATATGCATGCATGCGTAAGTGTGTGTGTGTGTGTGTGTGTGTGTGTGTGTGTGTGTGTGTGAACTGCAACTGTGTCTCCATTTGGCACAAACCCCTCCTCAGTAAACCCCCTTCTGAGAGTCTTTTGTGCTCAACTGGCCTTTTCTGTACATTCTAAATTACATGTGATTTCTCAAGAAAGAGATAGCAATAGAGAGATAGAGAGATAGATAGACAGAAATAAAAAGGGGGGATTTTGTGTGTGTGTCATATTTTTTAACACACAAACACACATATAATATATATATATATATATATATATATATATATATATATATATATATATATATAAATATTTCAGATGAATTCTGCATAGAAAGTGTTGTTTAATTTTCCATAACATGTCAGTAGTGCAGCTGCAAATCACAGGTTTATATTAATGTGCTCCCTCCAATATGTTATCGTTTCTATAGTAACAATTCATTCACAGGGACTTGTATGGTGAACACTTCAAATAAACTTATTAAAAACGTGTATAATCATTGAGATGGTGAAGTTTTTTGTGAAGAGATTTCACTTTTCTGGAAGGAATCTCCAGTGTCAGTGCTTCATAACAGTCAGCAGTAAATGAAGACTCATGAGGGAAATGACTGCTAATAGCTGCTATAAAATATAAATAACAGAAACTAACTTTGTTTTGCAGTAAATAGATAAAAGTATCATGTTATTTATTGATAAATGTAAATTTTGTATATTGCTGTGGTATAAAAGGAATAAAACATTGCTGTTATTGGAAAATAATCAACTGCAGGGTGGTAACAGTAACTTGCATCACACTGTTCCAGTTCCAACTTTATAATACTAAGGCCACGATTTGGTCCAACCTCCTCTCTTGTTCAAAAGTATTCACACGTTTATGAGTGATTAGTCCTTCTAAGTCTTTCCTGCGTGTGTTCGTGTTTACACATTAAGCAAATCATGGGAGTAAGCCCTGTGTCCTAGAGCTGAGGATTGGCTGTGACCTGCTTCTGTGTATAAGGATTATCGCTCGAGTTGGATAAACATGTCGACATGGTGTTTGGAAATAGAAGCACTTCCCCCTCTACGCAAATCTAAGTTTATCCACTCAGATTAACTAAAGCTGCTTGCTAGCCAATCCAGAGAAGCACCTCACCTGGGTGTCCCCAAGAACCCAGTTTAAGATTAACTGTACTATTCCACCACACAGTGTCTTTTCTTTCCTCATGTAGAACTCAGCCAATGTTAAAGCTCAATATCTAATTATGTATTGTTCTGAAATCAGGAGTTATTGTGACACAATGCCAGGCTCTGATGGTATAACCTCAATTTTGCACATTAATTAAGGAATAACACACTTGGGGGTGTGCTGTTATAGGAAATTAATTAACAATGGGATGAGTAGATGATGCAGTTACTGTTACTATCCAGAAGCTGATCATTTTCCAAAAATAGTGTTTTATTCCTCTTATACCACAGAAAGTTGCCAATGATTATTTATGATTATCAACAATAATTTTTATTTATATTTATTAAAGAATATCATATTTTTTCAAATCATATTTATATTTACATTTAATTTTGTAGAACAGCCACAAAAGAAATTAATTCCTGTTGTATTCTGCTTATATGTTCCGCTTATATAGTAACATCTATGAACAATACACGTAGCTAACATTACCTCATTTCTGTCAGTGCAACCCCACTGACTTCATGAAATATTCTACAAGTTATTTACTATAACATTTCTTCCACTGAGGTCCTGCAGCTTTAAAGCACTTTTGAAATGAAAATTTTAATTACCTTTAAACCAAGGTTATACTTTTTATCCATTTATTGTTACATTTAATGTTGTGGAAGGTCTGCGAAACGGTTATTGTTGACATTATAGTAGCTAATAAGTTAATAAGACAAGCTTATGATATTACCGATAATCTGGAAAGCACAAAGCCTTCCAGACTCAGGACTTTCCTGTGTCACCACACTTAAAGTTTGTGACTTTTTTTAATCTTGCGATTGCAAGTTAATATCACTCAGTTGTGAGTTTTTGTCCCGTACTTGTGAGCTACTTTCATGCAAGTATGATTTTTTTCCCTCAGAATTGCAAGTTAATATCACTCAATTTGCAACTTTTTACAGTGGAATTCAAAGCTAATATCACTCAATTGTGCATGTTTTACCTTGTAATTGTGAGTTATTTTCACACAACTTTGACTTTTTTCCTCAGGATTGTGAGTTAATGTCACTCAATTCACGTGTGCCATTTGTATCTCATAATTGCAAGTTTTTTGTACACAACTGTGACTTTACATCTCCCAACAATTTCGGTTTCACAATAATAAGCGGAAGCATGAAGTTGCAATAGCATATGATTGCAAGATAAATAGTTGCAACTGTGAGATATTATCTCAGAATTGCAATGTAAAAAATTTGCAACTGAGCAATATAAACTCACAGATTTTTTTTATCGCAGATAACTCTTCCATACTATATGGCATGATTACAGACCTGAAAAACTTTTAAAAATTAGGAAGCGAAAATATTTGTGTGTGTTCCAATGTGTACATTCCTAGGCAAAAGCTTAATATTTTGCCATTTTTGGCTTGGCCCATTTTTTTTTTTTTGGGCCAAGAGTGTATACATAATAGATTTATGTCTATGATGAGAGACATACGATGAGAGACCCTGTGCTAGATTGCTAAACAGAATTTTCTTGCATGCACACACCCTTGATCTGCTCACACTTTCTTCACTCACTGCACACTGTGAACTTGAGTTGACCCACAGAGCGCCCGGCCTACACACTGAACTTCAGCTGACCTGTGTGTGGCTCAATGTGTAAATGCTGTGACTTGTCAGTGGCCTGTGTGTGTGTGTGTGTGTGTGACATGACTGTATATGTAAGAAGGGTTAGAATAATGCAGCATTAGTGACAGATAAAACCAGAGCCGATTGCCCACTACAACACACACAAACAAACACACAGACAACACAAACACAGCTTAGCGCCGGTGATGGCAGGTTCATATGCACTTTATTGCAGTGTGTCAAGTTTATTTATAAAGCAACTTTAACCAACAGATGGTGAGCAACAGATAAATACACCTGAAAATGCAACATACATCAGTGACATCATGCATAATTAACAGGATTTAAAGACATTAAAACACAAGGTGATAAGGCGCGCTGTTATAGGAAAATAATCAACGACGGGGTGGTGTGATGAAGCAGAGTTACTGTTACCACCTTGAAGTTGATTATTTTCCTATAACAGCACATCCTGAAGTGTTTAAGTAATTTGCCAATGATTATGGTTTTTAATTTATTAATCAAAGACACAATATGCCTTTTTAAGCTTTCATAGTTACATTTAATGTTGTGGGACATCCATAAAACAAGTTCCTGTTATCATTTACGTCATAGCAGCTATGAACAGTCGTTCCCTCACCAGCTTCAATTTTTTTTCCTCTCACTTGCAGCTTATTACTGAGAAACTGGGAACTGCAAAATCCTCTCTTGTGAAGACTTTGCTGGGATGGAATAATTCTCCATACAGAAAACTGTACCATATCAACTAAATAAGGCACAATATACATGAGTAGTACTGAAAGACAGAAGATCCTATACACACACATATACAGTATATATATATATATATATATATATATATATATATATATAACTCTAATAGCCTGAAGCAAATTAATCCCCCAGCCTTGGGGCAGAAACGGTAAAGAGATAAGCAGGACATTTGTATTGGATGTCTTCTCTTTCCCTAAACTGTATAAGGTCGTGATGCGGCTGCCAGCAACACCTAAGGCTCTCTACACTATGTTGATTAAATATTAAATTTATGTTGAATAAATACAGCGTAGGCCCCTTGTAAGGCCTCATAGTATTAAGAGTAATGACTGCAGCTAAAGGAGTTATTTAGGTTGTTTGTTTGTGTGTGTATGTGTGTGTGTGTCAGGACTGGGTGTATACATGTGAACATTATCACTATTAATACTACACACCATAACACACAGCTAAGAGTAACTTGGAACACACAAAATGCCTTTGGATAGTTATAAGCTAGTAAACGTGATGTGTATCTTTTCATACTCATACAGTGAGGGGAAATACGTACTCAGACACTTTTGTTTTTGTTATTTAATAAACTTTCAGGGCATATATCCTCTTCAAATTTATACACAATTCCTTTTGAGTTTGTACTTATAAATATGAACATTATGCATTCATAAGCATAAACAAAGATATGTTTAAAAAAAATTGAGAGTGAAAAAAGTATTCGGACACGACAAATTACCAACATTTGTACTTTGTTGCAAAGCCTTTGCTGGCTGCTACAGCTTCAAGATATCTACGGTAAGAAATAATTAGCTTTTTGTAGCTTCGTGGTTCAATTTTGGCACGCTCCTCTAAGTAAATCGTCTTCAATTCCCCAAGGTTATGAGGGTCCCTCTGATCAAGAGGTTGGCTAGACGGTCACTTCTTTTTTAGAAACCAGGCTTGAGTTATTTTGGCTGTATGCTTGGGGTCGTTGTCTTGTTGAATCTTCTCCCCAGATTCAGTTTCTTGGCTGATGAGATTAAATTCTCCTCTATTATATCCCGGTACTTCGCTCCATTCTTGTTTCCTTCACTGACATGTAATGCCCCAGTGGCATTTCCATATCATGATCCTCCTACCTCCGTACTTCACTGTGGGTATGGTGTTATTGGAATCATACACATATTCCTTCTTTCTCCAAATATGATGAGTTGCCAACAAGCTGTCTTTTTGCTTTGTCTTCTGTTTCGTCTATATGCTTGTGCGCACATTTTAGACGCACCTCTCTGTGCTTCTTTTTGAGCAGAGGAGTGTTGCGTGGGGTGAAGAAACAGGATGATTTCTGTGGAGTTCACTGCTGATGCTTCCCTGTATAACTGTTGTTTTTGTTGCTTTCAGGTCATCCTGCAACTCTTTTCCGGCTGCTTGCTTCTCTCTTAGCTTACTATGAGAGTGCACTGTGAAGTCTCACTTCCAGGGAAGATTAGTTGTGGCTCCATTAACTGACCACCTACACATTATCCAACCAATTCTAGTGACAGAGATGTTTAAGATCTTTGCTATGGCTCTGTAGTTGTTTATTAATATAATGCTCTAGTGTTGTTTATTAATATAATAATTTTTTTTTTTTATTGCGAAGATTATTTAATCAAAAAAGCATTTTTTTGGCTAAATTACTCTGTCAGACTAGATGGAGACCATCTAGCACTGCTCTTCAGGTTCTTGGTTTTGAACAACTCCAGTGTAGCTTTGGCAGTACGCTTAGTTTCCCTGTCATGTTGGAAGGTGAGGCTCTGCCTGAGTCTAAAGTCTCTTGCAGACTGGAACAGGTTTTCTTCTAGGATTGCCTTGTATTTGGCCACATACATCTTGCCTTCAACCCTGACCAGTTTCCCAATCCCTGCTGTTGAAAAGCATCCTCACAACATGGCACTACTACCACCACCATGCTTCACTGTTATCAGGGTGATGAGCAGTCTTCGGTTTCTACCAAAAGCAGTGCCAATGACAAAATGTTCAATTTTTGGTCACATTAAACCAGAGAGCGTCTATATGTTTTATGACTAGTTTTGCCTTTTACATTGCATTTGCGTTTACATTTATTTAGATTTAATGTATTTTGCATTGTTCTGTAACACATTTTTGTTTATAGATGCATTTTATAAATAGAGATTCTCCTCATCTAGAAATTATTTTTGCACTTAATTGTATATTGACATACATATGTCAGCCTCAGAGTGAACAGCTAAGAAAATCACAATGAAACATTAATAAAGTTTCAATAATGAATGATTTATTGGCTTTTCCGATATGCCGACTGGTCTGTGTACACATCAGAGATGTGTTGACCTACTTTCATGTGAAACACAGACCGTGGTTGAACATTGTGTACCTCATGACCCGAGAGGACGGGCAGGGATGGGTGGGGGGAGTAGGGACAATTGACAGATTGTCATATCACTGATTCTCTAAGCCTTTGTTTCCATGCCATGTTTGGGAACATCTCAAGAGGGCTTTTTGGATGAAGCATAAACATGATCCAAGTCAGTCACCTTTAACTGAGGATCACAGTGGAGTGCTTGGCCTCGGGCAGATCGTACCACTCTCTGGCAACTGCATCCAAGAGATCTTACTGTAATGCATTTTGACTTCCTGTCTATGTTTTTGAGCGAAGTGATGTGTTTTGATTAGTAAGCTGCAACTGTCATTTATCTGTAACTATTAGCACCCAGCACAGCCTGTCAACGTGGATGTCCATCAGATTCTGACAAGATCATTGAAAACATGTGACCTAATAAAATGTTATTATAGTGGTAATAATACAGTGTATCTCATTGTTGTCTATGGTGTAACATAAAACTGACTTTAATGAAATGAAATGAAATGAAATGTGGCAAATACAGATGAGTGCAAAAGTTTGCATCCCCTTGGTTAATAAAATATGGGTGTATCTTTCAAGGAGGGATATAAACTTATAGATATTTAGTCGTGGGCTCAAATTACATGATTTGTGGCCATTTTGTTTGTGGTCTCTAAATATTAACTCATGGCGTCTATAAATTAATGCGTGGCCACGCCCTTAAATAACCACCATGTCACCACAGCAGTTCCATAGACTTACACTATCAACTGATACACTATCAGCCAAAAGCTAATAGTGAAATTGAATTTTTACTATTGTGATCAATATTGCATATTTATGTTCAATTGAGAGTTTTAAAAATGGCTGCCACTTTGGTAAGAACGCTAAATAAACATAAAGTGCAGCAGAGTGAAAATCTGGTTCACTTGGAGGACTAGTTACTATTTATGCTCTGATACACAACATTGCTTAACTCTGCTGGTTGACCACTAGTGGTCGACAAAGCTCTGTGAAGTGTGTACTGGTACACAGATACACTGTACTATATATCTGTCAACCAGTTCTTTGGTTTTAGCATGCAGGTTTAATTTTCAAGAGTCAGTCCTTCTTTTTCTTTGCATCCTAACAGCATGGATTTTACTACAACTGCCATATAGGTCATGGATGATGGCATTTGTACATTACAATATCATAATAATCCCACAAAAACAAACATGTGCTTATTCTCAGTCAGGTCACTGTTTCTCATAAACACATTAAACTACAATAGTACCAAATTCCAGTCTTAATAAACATTAATCATTTTCACTGATGGTATGGGTACGCAGAAACATAGAACAAAGAAACAAAGAATCACACAGAGGTGATGTGATGTGGCCCTAAGATGATTATTTTACTATAACAGCACATTCTAAAATGTTTTATACCACAGCAATTTGCCACTGATTCCATTTTTTGTAATTAAGAACAGCATGGCATGCGTTCTATCCATTTAAAGTTGTGTGTGTTGTGAAACATTGTTGGTGCTGTTATAGAAAATTAAACTAAATTAAACACCTTCTGACCAATCAGATTTAAGAATTCAGTAGCGCTGCCTTTATCTGACACTGATGCAGAAACACACACACAGAGAGAGAGAGAGAGAGAGAGAGAGAGAGAGAGAAAGAGTGTGTTTCAGGACACAAGAGTTTAATCCACCTATTTGCACTGAATTGATCTCCATTAGCTCTGTTTATTTCAGTTTCCCTCTCACCGTCTCTCTCTCTCTTTTTCGCTTCAGGGGTAGAGCTGTTGTTGCGCCACACAGTGACATGTTGCTGATTAAATATTTGTCATCAGCCATTTAGGTCATGCACACACAACCAAGCAGAAACACTTGCATTCCCACAGACAAGTACAGATTAATATTGTGCAAAGGGATGCACTCATTTTAACAGATTATATCTCTCTCTCTCTCTCACTCACACACGTGCACACACACACACACACACACATTTAGGTGATTTAGGGATTTATGTGGTGGTTTATTCTCAGTACAGCAGTGACACTGACATAGTAGTGTGTGTGTGTGTGTGTGTGTGTGGTTCTGGTATGACTACATCAGTGTTTCTCACAACAGCACCGCTGTTGGCTAGAGATTTTAGTTGGTGGATGTTTTTAACGCTGCAGTAACGTGGATGCTGCTGCACCTGAGACACTCATAGCAGCATCACACACACACTACAATCACTCTATTAGAGCATGTGCAGAGTGTGTGCCTACAAGAGTAACTCTTCTTGTGAAAATAAAAACCAAACCATAAAAGTAAAAAATAAATATATTAAAACTAATAAAACTTGATACATTATTTACTCAATACAAACCTCAATCAAATAAACATGTTTTACTCCCATCACTATCACCTTTGGGCCTTTGGGAAATAACTGGTTTGAAAAAGAGGGAATTTAAGAGAAAGTAAAGTAGTCTGTAAAAAAGCAACGGCTCATCATTAAAGGAAAAATCCACCCTGAACGACTTGCATATTAATCTTTCTAGTTATCATGTGATCTTCAAGATTTATTTTTGTTCCAGCGGCACTTTACTCCTTCAGTCTGTCCATTTCCCTCACCTCCTCATCTGTACACTCTGCTCAAACAGATGAGCTTCCAAAGCTTCAACTTTCATTCTAAAACCATCAAGCGCGTTGTCTCGTAGATTGCTAATTAGCCGAGATGAGTCTCTGCCGTAACTCATCACATTCTGGGACATTGAGTCCAACGTTTGCACCAGTGTCTTTCCTATTTCTAGGCTGGATTTCTCATTAATATGATGTTGAATATGACATCACTGGAAACAGTGAGTGAGAAAAGAAGCTCTTGCTCTTTGGGAGACATTGGAAGAAAAGAGAGGAATGTTTTCTTTTTCTTTCTTTGTCAATCCATAATCTGAGCCTCCAAGGCTTCTGGTATTTACATAAAGTCACCACTGTTTCCCCAACAAGGTCACTAGGCATGCCAGTTTGATCATGCCAGCCCTGTGTACGCAGATCCCCTCGGCTTGGCACTGTATTGCCAACAAAGGCTCAGCAATGATAAATTGTTAAAGCTCAAGAGTCGTTGCTGCTGCAGGGAGGTTGTGTTGGAGGACGAGCTGTCAAACACAGTTAAGAGTGGGCTAGCATGAAAAGCGTGGCTGTCTGAGTTGAGGGGGGGGTGACTGTCTGGTCCTGATCTCTCTCTCTCTCTTTCTCTCTCTCTCTCTTACACACACAGGTGAAACAGGCACAGATATCCAGGACAAGTGCAGATACTACAGTTGCTTAGTATCTTCATTTCATGTTTAAAGGGGAGCTTCATTTTCATGTTTAAAGAAGCTGGTCAGAAGGTTGTCGGTTCAACATGTGATATTTAAGACTGTTGTCAGGATATATGATAAACCTACAAACCATAATAACTGAAAATCTGGGTTATTATAAACCAGATCCAATTATAAACCAGATCCACTTGGAATAATAATAATAATTTTATTGTTTAATTTAACAGTAAATAGTTTTTTTTAATCATTTGTCAACATTTAAAATAAAGAAAACACACATTTAAAAACCATTCAAAAAATGGTTTTAAGCTAGAATTAGCAAATATACACCATGTGGATATCTAGCATTCATGCTAATGGTATGAGGACATTCTAATGATTTATTTCAATTTGTATTATTATTAATCATAATTCACTTTCAATGAATAATCTGGGTAACAGAGTAGTAAGTGAGCTCATCGGTCAATATCACAATATCATTGAAAATAAAGAAAACATTATTGGAAACTGTGCTTGAGAGATCGATTTGAATGGGTTAACGTTAACATTAAGAGTGTTCTCTCAGTATCACTGGGAAAAACCTCTCCAAAACTCAAACACCACTGATGCCAGGTAAATGTGTGATTTGCTAAATTCCTACTACTTCAAATTGGATTCTCATACCAATCTCTCATCTACAGTAATATCCGTGTCTGTTTGTCTATGGCTTAATCCATGTGTGTGTATGATTTAAACCTCTGAGAGATTAAAACACATTTGGCATCATTGCAAAAACAAAGCCTCAATGTTCGTACATTTATATCCGTGATCTAAGGACAAGGAAGAACACTGACCCTGTATAACTGTAGCATAATGAGAGATGAATCCATTTTAGATTATCCGTTTTAGATTAATTAAAATTTCTTAAGCGTCTATGTTCACTATGTGTGACAAAAAGATTAATAAATAGTTTAAATTAGGACATGGCCTTGGAAATAATTTGTTCATTTGTTATGAAAAACGCTGTCCAAGTGGGCACACGAGAGGATTTTATGGTTTGGATTTAATATGAGGGAAGATTCACAATATTGCAAAATTAAGCATAATTCGCTAGGAGGAGGAGGAGTAGGCGTTGTTTCCTATTATCACTTGTATTATAGTGTCAGGCAGTGGTGGAGATGGATACAAGCACAGACTTTTTTTTATCAAATAAACAAACAAAAACAAGATCCTTAAGCCAAGCGGAACAAGAGCTAAAGAACTGTGGCATCAAACTCACAATAGGTTACAGACAACAGAAACTTAGCAACTAGATAAATAAACTTAAATAGGGACACTAATCAGGGGGAAACACCAAACAGGTGAGAGTGATCAAGAGGGCATGTGACAGGGTCATGTGATCTGTTGTAGTCTTTGAAGGCTGATGGGAACTGAAGTCCAAGGAGGCCAAAACCAGCACTGATGTGACATAGCAGCTACAAACTGTCCTTCCATCGGAAACCTCTCGTTTTTTTTTGCTTTCTTGGAGCTAAGCAGCTATTAAGAAAACAATATGCAGATTGTCACATGGTCTATCTGAGTAACCTTAAAGCACAAACTTGTCTTTCCTGAAGACTTTCCCATGGCGGAAAACTTAGTTATAGCTTACTTACTTTAACACGGATTTAGACGTCTGTCATACATCTTAAACATCTCCTTACAGAAAGCCTTAACTAGAGCAACATACTTATATTTTTCATTATTAAACAACAATACATTTTTTAATCCACTTATTGTTATATAGTCTTGGAATTTGTGACAAAGGTTTGTTTCTATTGCCATTTGGAAGGACAGTCATATCAAGTGACATGGAGGGGAGCCACATCTTCTCCATGTAGACTCTCCACTGGTGTCCCACTATCTCTCTAAATTCGTGTCTTGTGTTATTTCATATTATTACATATTGTGTTATTTCATATTATACAACAGGGCTTTTAGACTGCGAGTACACTTGTTCCTGACCTAGTGAACCAGAATGAGGATGTCTTTATTGATAAAGTCTTCGAAGTCACTCTGGAAAAGGGCATCTGCCAAATGCAATGTAAATATAGAAATGATAACAAATTAGAAGGAGCACATTAATATAAACCTGTGATTTGAATTTGAATTTGAAGCTGGGTAACGTAATATACACACTGGGTAGGTGTTAAAAAGTAGGTAGGAAACAAGGAAAATATGCATGTGGACATAATGAGTAAGCAAGCAAGCAAGCAAGAAAGAAAGAAAGAAAGAAAGGCTTGTATTGGGAATGTTAATGTGGAAATACAAAAGAAAGTAAAAGAAAATTAGAAGTGTAACCAAATATGAATACTTTATTCAGATTTACAGATAACGCATTCTAAACGAATACAAATACAGATACAAACGGTAAGAGGAATTTTTTTTTCTTTTCTTTTTTTTATAAACCTTGCCCAAAATCTTCAGAATAGGTTGTTTGTGGATAGAAAAGTGCAGATGTATGTGTCTTCTATTTGCAATACGTGGACATGTTAGAAATGTTAGGAAAGCATAATATGGGAAGGACAGAAGAAACAAAAGAAGAGAAATGAAGAGAGATAGAAAGAAGGAATGTAGAACATAATAAAGATGTAATGGAGAAATGGAATGGAGAAAGGAAGCGATAGAAAAAGGTATGTGGGACAACAGAGAAGGAAGGAAAATTAGATAGAACTACCATGAGCACTCCTGTTATAGAAAATTAATCAACACCTTCCAAGCAATCACATTCGAGAATTCAGCAGCACTGTGGTACAGAGATGCAAAACGGATCTGTGATTCATAAAAATGACAATTTCATTGTGGTATTTACATTTGGCCGGAAAATAACTATAATAATTTTTCTTCATTGCCATTTAATCCAGTGTTGCTGTGAGATGTACTGCCTTTTTATGCCTACACTGAACTAGGCAATGTCACAAGAGGAATGTAAAACACAGGCTGCCTCGCAAGTACACCGAGTACAGCTCAGTGAGGCGTGATCTGACGTACATACTAATGCTTGACCTCAACTTGGTGGTCTGCACATAGCTGACCACCTCACTCTGGCAGCGGAATCTTATTTATTCAATTCAGTTCCACATTAAAGACACGGCAGCTCAAAGGGAAGTCACGTCCAATCAGTGTCAAGGCAGTCAGTCCATATCATCTGTTAACGGAGGAGAGGATGAAGACTAAGCTTTTAGCAGCTGTCTGAGTCTTTGATATACTCAGAGATTTTAAGATAGTTCACAGTGAATTGACAAAAACTTTCGAAAGTAGCAGACAGATAATGGCAACCTTTTCTCACAGGACAACGTGGGTATTTATAGTGCACACTCTTAAGACAAAATGAAGAATACAAGGAATTTATAGTAACAAGACATTCGGTGTGTTAGGTTTTAGAGATGTCCTTTTTTATTTCAAATAAAAAAATAGTCAGAATTGTAAACATTTGAATCTCTCTATCTGAATGTGAAAAAAAATACTCTAATTACATGTACATCTACACCTTGCCATTATAACTGCCTCCAACCTCTAGCATATCCTCTGAGCATATCCTCTTCTTCAAATAAAATCAGGGTCAATATTTTATTGTTAATTTAAAGTATACTTCAATTGCTGCCTTGTTGCATAATACACTCACTTTATTTGAATATCTTTAACATTTTATATATTTATTTATTTGTAGCTAAATTGAAAACAGAGCTACATTTCCCTTCCCCATTTCCCTTCTTCTCCATTTAAATACCAAAGGGGATGTAGACTTTTGCACTCAACTGTAATCAACTTAAAAGTTCTGATTATTACAGTAGGCATTATGATTTAATTGGAAAAAATCAGCTGTTATATTCATGATGCATTTATTCATCTACAGTCAGCACTTTACTACCAAGGTTGATCCAGAGCGTATCCCAGGAACACTGGGTGCACGGCCAGAAATACATCCTGGAAAGGATGTCAATCCATCATGTAGTGCACCATGCACACACATATTCACAATAATAATAAATAAATAATAAAAATTTAGATTAGCCAGTCCATCTAACTTTGGGAGGTGGGAGGACAATGGAGAACGCATTATAACCTCTATGTTTAAGGAGATGAATGCATGAGTCCTGACCTACACAAACCTGCCTCTCGCAGCCCACTTAAGCACTTTTGTTTAGGGCTAATGGTCAAGGACCATTTCCCTCAGCTGACACACTTCTTTTCAGGGTGACCCCTGAAGTGTTGGCTGGCTGAGAGATTTTTTATATAATTCTATATGAGTGGCCACTCCTACTGGGGAAGAAGACAGCATGAATCCTGTTCAGTTCCCTAAAAAGCCAGATCCCAAAAATACACCCCTGTAGATATTTAGTCACACATGATGCTGATTAGAGGCAAAGATGCAGTGGTTAGAGGATTCTTACCTCTCTTGGTCGGACATCTAGAACCTCAAGGGCGCCTGCAGTGGCGTAAGCAAGTCAAAGTGTAGGTAAGACCAAATCATGACTATTTTGTTATGATCAGGATATTAGAGCTATGATCAACATTGAAACTATTAGGTTTGAGCAATGCATTATATCGTGAGGTCTCATCAATCCCACACACACTTAAAGACAGATCAGCATTGTGATTTCAAATTTTTTAAAGGATTTCAAGTCCATAATGATCTACTGGCTTCATGTTGTGTTTCCTCCGAATACCAAACATGCTAAACAGAACAGAACAAACACTTACAATTCTGTCATCTGTCTTTTGTGTAATTTGTGCTTTGATTGGAGAATGTGTGTTTAGTCTATCTTCTTTTCATTTCTTTTCACTTCCAAAGGCACTGTGGGGAAAAAAGATGATGGAGTAATAAATGATAATTGTAATGAGTATAAAATAAGTAAATGGATTAACTCTTTGATATCAGTTTGCATGAAGTTGAGAGGTATACGTGAGACTGTGCGAGATCCCACTCAGCTAGTTTAGAGTCAGATCAGAGGAGCATGCTAGCTCAAACAGGCCAGTCCAGACTCTTTTCCGGATGCTACTGAGGCCGGAGTTTAACAAGGAGAAAAAACTTCCCAGATCCTGCTCCATCCATCAATAAGCTAGGATTTTAACCTTAAGCTATAAGGAGTTTGCAAGACTTACTCTTAATCAGCAGTGTCAGCTTAGCCGCCAGCTCGTCCACAAAAGTGCATTTTAAAAACTGGTACGTCTTTAAATAGTACAATATGATACACAGATGATTTTTTTATGCACCAATTTATTTAATTTCGTCATTAACAGTACAGCCTAAAAAGCATTAAAGCTGGAAATGTAACATGGCCTGTGTGAAGATGTTAACTGAAATGCAGTTTGGTGCATTTTTACTACAGCAGCATAAAAAAAGATGTCCTGAAATACTTTTTCTTTAAATACAGAAAAAAGAGGACCTAGTCAACTACTTTTTAAATTCAAAATTAGTAGTCATGCAACCCCTACTCCATACACATTTTAATCTATCTTTGTTCTTCCTGTGCATTACCTAATTTCACCCAGAAACTGGTCCAAGCCTTTCTCAACCTCCCTCTGATGCACAGAGCTCTGTTTACTTTGCTGATGGATATAGGGCACTCTGATCTAATGAACAGGCAATGTTATGAAACAAGCAGCAGAGATGCTTAGCCCTTACAGCAATGTTTATGCTCCAAGTAATCTGATTAGCACAGTATAGGTCAGAGCAACTAGGCCTTTTCTCTTGGCCTTGTGTGTTAGCCATAGAGATGTGATTTGTTCCCAGGGGTTTCTGGGCTGCAGAGTGACACAGGAACACAGCGTTCTGTGAGTGAAGCACATTAAAGGAAGAGGAGGAGATAAACCATTTGGTATCAACAGTTATAAATGTAGTGGCTGTATTGCTAAAATACTTTTATTATTAGTCTGGATTTTTAGTGAATCAGGTCATATGATGGTGTGGAAAAAAACAAGATAGAATGAGCAAAGGATCTTTTTTAGAGGTATCTCAGCAGCGCTGCCAGGTTTGATCACCACTCAGACACGACCGCTTTCTCTGAGAGCGAGATGGTGGTTTGGCCCCAGGTTTTGTTTTGATCTCCTGCTGCTTTGTGTGTGCTGACAGAATCTCTGTGAATTATGAGTGAGTGTACTGTGGTAAAGAAAAGCCTGAAGCGCCATGTTACTGCCCTTGCCCACTCTAATGTTTGATATAAAACAAATGCTTTTTTAAAAAGAAAAAAAGAAAAAAGAAAGAAAAAGAAAAAAAGGCCTTTATCTAATAACTGTCTCATGATTTACATACTTTTATTAACCATGTAATTGTCTGTTTTGTGGAGCTCACTTTTTTTTACTCTTTTATTTTTACACATTCGTTTAGACCTACCGAGTACAAATAATACATTTGAAAGATGCATGTTTGTTTGTTTGTTTGTTTGTTTAAATGAATACATTATATTTTCAGTTAGATATTCCAGGGTACCTACTGCAAATTTCAAAGCTATTTATTTATTTAGTTGTTTGTTTGTTTGTTTGTTTGTTTGTTTAGTTAGTTAGTTAGTTAGTTAGTTAGCTAGTGTGTTTGTTTGTTTGTTTGTTTGTTTTCCTCATCTATCAACAGAACAGATCCACAAGTCATATTGTCCTGCAATCCCACCACCTGCCTAGTGCATCCAATCCCTTCCACAATACTCCAGACCATCTCACAAGACCTCCTCCCCTTCATAACTACTATCATTAATAACTCCATAACATCTGGTCATGTACCAACTGCATTCAAGACAGCAAGGTTATTCCCATTCTGAAGAAACCCACTCTGGATCCCTCTGACATCAGCAACTACCGACCGGTATCACTTCTCTCTTTTCTTTCTAAAATCCTGAAATGCACTGTCTACAATCAAATGCTTCTCTTTCTCTCACAGGACAACCTCCAAGATCCTAACCAGTCTGGCTTCAAAGCAGCACATTCCACAGAATCTGCCCTTGTGGCCATCACTGAGAAGCTCCATGCCTCTAGATCAACTGTCATCAGTCCAGATCCTCATTGACCTTTCAGCAGTGTTCAACACGGCCAGCCACAAGACCTTATGAGTCTTGGAGTTCATGGCACAGCATGGCTATGGTTTGCTTCCTGCCTGGAGGGTTGGTCATATCAGGTGACATGGAGGGGATCCACATCTGATCTATGCAAATTCTCTACTGGCATCACACAAGGCTCGGTACTTGGTCCTCTTCTGTTCTCCCTCTGTACTCGATCTCTTGGTGAGGTCATATCCTCACATGGGTTTTCATACCACTGCTATGTGGATGACACTCAACTCATCCTCTCCTTTCCTCCCTCAGACACTCATGTTTCTGCTTGGATCTCAGCATGTCTGGCAGACATCTCATCATGGATGGCAGCTCATCAGCTGAAACTTAATCCCAGTAAAAGTGAACTGCTGTTCATCTCAGGTGATTCATCTCCATGTGATCTCCCTGGACAACTCTCAGATCTCACCTTCTGTCACTGCAAGCAACTTTGGGGTAACCATGGGGGTAACTGTCCTTCTCCTCTCACATTGCTAATCTGACACGCTCATGCCAATTTCTTCTTTACGACATCAGAAGGATTCGTCCATTTCTATCCACACAGGCCACACAGATGCTTGTTCAGTCCCTTGGAATTTCAAGACTGGTCTGCTGTAACTCGGTCCTGGCAGGTCTGTCTCAGCGCGTGATTCAGCCTCTGCAACTGATCCAGAATGCAGCTGCACAACTTGTTTTCAACCTTAATAATTTCTCCCACACCACCCTATTGTTTCACTCCCTCCACTGGCTTCCTGTAGCTGCCCGCATCAGATTTAAAAAAAAAACTGATGCTTGCCTACAAAGCCAAAAATGGACCAGCACCCTCCTACCTTAAAGCACTTATCACACCCCGCACCGCACGACACTCCCTCCAATGATCTAGTACTGCTCAACTGGTCCCACCATCTCTGGAAGGCATGCATCATTACTTTCCTCCATTCTGGCTCCTACATGGTGGAATGAACTTCCCCTAGATGTCAGAACACCTGAGTCACTGGCAGTCTTCAAACTACATCTAAAGACCTACCTCGTCATGAAGTACTTAAATTAGCAATTTATTCAAAAAATTCTTGTGTTGTCTGTCTCTGATGCTTATACTATATTACCTCCCCAACAGAGTTTTTTTAGTACTCTTAGTCTGTGACCTAGTGAAGCAGTATCAGCATGTATTTATTGATAGAGACTTTAAAGCACTTCTGTAAGTCACTCTGGATAAAAGCATATGCCAAAAGCCATAAATGTAAATGTAAAGACTCATGCT
Organism: Pangasius sanitwongsei; assembly: GCA_037576675.1. Lineage (NCBI taxonomy): Eukaryota > Metazoa > Chordata > Actinopteri > Siluriformes > Pangasiidae > Pangasius > Pangasius sanitwongsei. The sequence continues at coordinate 5,934,060 of CM075013.1, read as the reverse complement.
GCATGCAACTAAAACTTGTAATTCAGAATGTACTAAGAAATTAGCTAGGATAAACCAAAGAAAATGCCCCTCAACTCAGAATTCCCACTCGTAAACTTGGGACGGTCTCTTCAACCTTGAGCTCAGCACATGACGTCAAATCAACATGGCCAATCACATGATGAACAGTAATTAAAGTAGCAATTCTTTACTTCTAAATGAGTTATACTGTATATAAAAGTATATGCTTTAGATCAATCAACATATAGACATATTCACTTGTTAATCTACGTATAACACTGACTATACAGTTCACTGTTTGAGGAGGTAAACATACATCATTCATCACAGTTAGCTGGCTAGCTTGTTGCTAACAAAAGATGAACATGGAGGTTTTTCCCCACTTTTTGTAGCTCTATCACACTTCATTCTGTGTTCTGACTTCCCATTTCCGAGGTAAGTCAAATGCAGCCTCAGTCTTGACTCATTCTGTGCTGGTCCTTGTCTTGGACAATGGTGACCTTGACTATAGCCGTAGTTATTTTTTAAATATACTGTACAAAGTGCCAGTTGTGTTGATGGAAAAACAGGGCATCATTTATCGTCTTTGGTGGCATCTTTTTTCACTATTTACCATTCAGTCCACTCAAATATAAAATATAAAATAGCTAAATTGTGTCCAGCACATGAAGTTTCATAGTGGAAATGTTATTTTTAGTAGCCATATAATACTGCTCCATGTTTAGTAAGACTTCAAAATCATAATTTTAAACAGAAGAGTTAAGAAACTGTTCACCAGACTTGGTGACTGACATGCTTTCTGTTAATTGACCAACTAATTTTTTTTATAAAAATGTATGGTTGAATAAATGAAAAAAGGTTCACAGTTCTAATAACTTTTCAACAGAAAATATTTTAATATAAAATGGGAGTGAAGTCTGGCAGAACCCAGCTGTCACAACCTATGAACGAAACGCAAAGTGTACATTTTCTCCACTGCAAAATTTTCACGAATTCCTCTAGCAACCCAAATAACCTGGGGCAGAGTCTGTAGACACGCAACAAAACAAAAAAAAAAACAAAAAACCCAACCCCAGTGTTCTCCGAGACTAGCATGGCTTGTCAAAACAAGCACATGACATCAGAGTTTGAGTTTTAAAGAATCTGCTGTATATCTTAAAAACACCATTATGCAGGCAAAGTCTACCATGTCGAGCGCCTGGCTGCCTCCACTTGTTCCGGCATAGATTTAGAGAAATCAAGCGTGAAATCCAGGGGAGGGGAGCAGTAGAGTTTACAAGACCAATGTTCACCTGATATCCTCCAAAATTCACCACTAATCCTCCCTGCAGCATTAATGTCAATGACCACGGGCTCTTTCTCATGGGCCGTGCTGTCATCTTCACTTTACAGTATGCGCTACACCATGACACTCCCTTTCCAGCATGCACCTACATGCCTTTTTTCCTCAGTCTTTAAGAATGGGTCCTTATTGATGGTATGCTTTCACATTTTTTAAGGTGAACCTGAACACTTTAGGGCACTAAGAGCCCTCAGCTTAAAAAAAGTAAGAACGTCAAGCTTGAGGCTCCTGTTTCAAATCAACCTGATTAATCACCTATTTTTGTTTCCCCTTTCCACACTTCATGGATGAAGTTTCTCTGTTGTGTTTTAATGAGCCTCTGAGTGTCTCAAAGGTCAACTTAAACAACAGAAATGAGTGGAGAATGTTTTGGAGCTGCCTTTCAACAAGACTTTTAGATACATACATTTTTAGGTGCATTTCTGACTACCATGACCACTTAACCTACAGTATCACTGAATGTTAGCTATACACCTGGTTTCAGATGGTATAGTCTGAAGACAAAAATCAACACAAAGTGGGTTAGTAAGGTGTTGGGCCACCAAAAGCCACCATAAGTCTCTAGAACTGTAACTGGAGCAATGAACATTGTTCTTCCAAAAGATATTCCCTCAGTTGGTGTCTTGATGATGGTGTTGGAGATTGCTAGGTCTTTCAGGATGGTTTGAGATCTGGTGACTATGAAGGCTGAAGCACCATTGATCATGATTTGCATCACTTTCATCCTCATCATACTATTCAGTGAGCCTTGTGCCCTGTGGATGGGGGTGGAGACATCCTGGATGAGACCTCGCCCATCAGGATAGAAATGTTTCATCAAGGGATAAATGTGATCAGTGGGAAGAACTTTGGATTGGTTTGCAGTGACACTTCACTATATAGTGTCAAAGCATTCAAACAAAAATAGATAAATGCGCCCCCCCTCCCCCCAAGTGCCACCGTTTTTCCCCTTTAATTTGCTACCGTATGATGTTGCGTACACATTGATTTCACTTAACTCTTTACTAACACCTCAATACAGGAAAAAACCTTGTTTGTCAATTAAGTTTCACAAAATGCACCAACATGACAATGCACTAAAGACGCCAGATTCAATCTAAGTTGAAAATCTTAGCTTAACTTTAATAAAGAATAAAACAGGAAAATAATCAGCTACGGGGTGATGTTAGCATACTGATTATTTTCCAATAACAGCACGTCTCATGTTTTATTCCACTTATAGCACAGCAATTTGCCAACATTAACACTTTTCTATTTATTAAATAATCATCATAATTTTTTATCCATTTATAGTTACATTTACTGTTCTGTAATGTCTGTAAAACTAATTAGTTCCTGTTATCACTTATGTTACAGCAATTATAAACAGTCATTCTCTCACCAGACCCTTTTTTCCTCACTGTTGAACTTAATAAGACAAAACACACAGCTTGTCATTTTACTAATAAAACGCAAAGCGTAAAGTAGTCTGTTCTCTCTCCTGAAGTTAATAAGACACAAACACGCAGCTTGTCACATTAGCAAATAACCACAAAGACAAAAATTATCTTTGAACGTCTGCATTTTAAAGATGTTTGTTAAATAAACATCCCCTGACAGAAAGCTTCACTATATACCAACAGCTAAGGGTTCATTGGTTGTTCGTCTGGGGAAACCATTAAAGGTTCTATGTTGAATCCAACAACTGAGTGCTTCCTTATCAGAAAGGGTTTCAGGCTTTAGAGCCTGGCTTTGGAAGCTAAAACCCCTTGTACCTGTACAGTGTACCTGCAAAACGTATATTACAATCACGATTGTGATTGACAAATCTGTGATTTATATCATAATAATTTTATCATTGCATTTACACATGAAAATTCTGAAAATGTTCCTGTTATTTTTTAAAGACCTGTAGTCTTAATTTTTTAAATACACAAACTATGTAGTTTCTAGAACCCAGGAGTCGTTTCTACACCACAAATGCTTCAAATGTTTTATTTTTTGAAAAGTCAAGTGCTTTGTTTCAGTATACGAGCAAATGCATTCTTGCGGTATGTTTTGGCTGCAAGTGTTTGTGGATGTTTCTCGCTTGGCTGGAGCCTGTGAGTGAAATTACCCACGGCTGGGCGGCCCAGAGAGATGGAGCTCGTCTGCACCAGGGGTTGGTATCGTAAATATTGCATAACGAGGATAAGCCTATGTGGCAGGATCTAAATATGGATTCTACACTGTGTACCAACATTAGTTAGCAGATTAGTTAGCAGTCAGTTGTGTCCATTAAGAAAAGAATTCTCATGAAATCGTTTTCTGAAATATTATTTGCTGTCTATAGTGATGCTGATATGGATGGGTGTTTAATTCAGAGAGGACTCAAGGTCAGTCTGGTGAGAGGAAGGGAAGAAAAAAACCGAATGAGGAGATCCAGCATGATGATGCATTTTTATTAGTCAACATGTAACAAAGTTAAAGTTGTATCCTTGAGAACGGTTTAGTAATGGTTTAGTAGTAGTTCATAATTAGTTACCCGTAATTATACCACGTTGACGTTGAATGCTCGATTCTGATTGGTCAAAGGGTGTTATTTAATTTCTATAACAGCAGTTCGGACAACAGTGCTGTAATTCAAATCACAGGGAAATATTTATGTGCTTGTTCTAATGCGTTATCATTTCTGCAGTAGCAACACATGATTTATTCCACTTATACTGCAACAATTTGCCAGTTACAATTGCTTTCTTTATAAAAGTGCAACACATCATAGATGTTAGCCATTTATAGTTGATGCTGTTGAAGGTCTACGAATCAATGTTATCACTTACGTTATAGCAAACAGTCATTCCCTCTCCAGCCTCTTTTTCTTTCTTTTGAACTCAGAAAGACAAAAAACACAGCTCATCATGTTACCTAGAAACTGCAAAGCACAAAGTCTTCTGTCCTGAAGTCTTTCCTGTTACTATTACAAACCGCTAGCACTGGAGTCTCCTTCCACAAATGTTAAATGAACATCTCTTTACAGAAAACATCACCATATCAATGATTATACGGTATGTTTAAATAACAATACGTTTTTAATGTCTTTACTTTTAGGATTAGATTATGTAGTATGTCCATCATCCAGGTCCTTGCGAACGAGCTGTCACTATAGAAACGATAACGTATTAGAATGAGCACATTAAAATAAACCTGTGATTTGAAGCTGCACTACTGTTATAGGAAAGTAAACAACACCTTCAAAACAAACAGCTTGGAGAATTCAACAGTACTGTGGTTGACAGCAAAATAAAGACAGGGAAGATTAGATTTGACTTGATTTTATTTACTAATCCTTCAGCAGTTGTGTGTAATGCAACTGTGGCAAAATAATTTATACAGACACATTGTGATTTCTTGTAAATAAATGAGAGGGCACAACCAAAACTCCTTGCCTAAAGCTCTTCCGCTGTACGGCCTCTTGAGTGCTGACAGGCTCAATGGGCATCTTCACCTGAACACAACTTAGTCCTAATGGTTTGTGTACACAGCTGTCAAACCAAGTGAATCTGCCACCTGTCAGGATGTGTGTAGGAGTGTGTGCGTGTGTGTGTGTGAGTGAGTGTGTATACAGTGTTCTTCTCAGGAATTCCTGGTTCAACCTGTACTGCTCTCCACCAAGCCTCACGAGTGTGATGTGTCAGCAGTGTTAGCTTTGTCTGATATCCGGCTCTGTACAGGAAATGCTTTAGATGGTATTTTCCACACCCCCGCTGATTAGGAGATAATCTTGAGGTTCTGGATGAGTTTTTAATTGGTTCTACTCTTGGCACTTTTTTGAAAAGCAAATCTAGTTTTCATGCTCTAGAGTTTAATCTGTATCACTCTGTACCTTAAGTTTTTTTGTTTTGTTTTTTTTTGTGCTTCACATTTTAATAATACTTTATGGTAAAATATTTTATAATATTTATGGTAAGATTACTGGAAAATTCATAGGATATATTCATTCATTTTTCCAGATCCCAGTAAAACTGTTTTTTTTTTTTTTTACTAATGATTGCACAATGATGCAACAAAACAAAGCTTAATACAAGTTCTTTAACATTTGGGTGGAAAAGCAAAGGTATATCATTCAAAGTGTCCAAATGCAGCCCGTGGATAGATGTTACACCTGCAAATGAATTTTATGATATTTAGTCATGGCTAGAGACAAAAATCACAAAATTAACAGTGAGAAGGGGCGATTTCAAAAGAACTGGAAACCACTAAGCCACTAAGCATGGAAAACCTTACGTGAATTCTTGAAAGGGTCCTTAACTGAAGTGGATTTGCAGCCCAGTATTTAAAATAACAATTTATGATTAAGTTAGTTTGTCTGATTACTTTTGGTCCCTGAAATATGGGGAACTACATAAAAGTGTTAAAGTGTAAGTTATATTATATATATATATATATATATACAGCTAGGTCCGGATGTATTTGGACAGTGACAGTTTTTGTGATTTTGCCTTTTTACACCACCACAATGGATTTGAAATAAAACAATCAAGATGTGATTGAAGTGTAAACTTTCAGCTTTATTTCAAGAGACTTCATATTGGTAGCTCCAGTCGAACAGCTGCCAAATGCCAAATCAATACCTGATATCAACTCCAGACCTTTATTTTGCTTCATTTGTCTTGAAGTAACGATTGAATGGACCGCACCTTGTCAATTAACTTCTTGTCAGTCAGTTGTCCAAATACCTTTGCCACTGAAAATGGAAGTACTTTGCTTAAAATGGCTGTAATTCCTAAATGGTAAATGCCATATTTTTGTGGAACCTC